>JASPKZ010010669.1:80000-486561 GCA_030220185.1 Diploptera punctata | reverse complement strand
AGGTATATTATACATTTTCTCGCGAAGAGTCCCTAGAAAACAAGCCTCGGTTCAAAGATTGCCACAGTCAATACGTTTCTCTGATGGAGGATTTTGGAAAAAACGGATGAAAAATCCACTAAGTACGTTTAAGAAGAAGAAGAAGAAGTTAAGACGAATAAAATCTTTTATGGGGCTATCGTAGAAACACGTGTAGAGTTGAGTTTCAATCTCAGATTTACGTTAAAAAAAAAAGCTTAAAGTTGCAGTTTGATCCAAATTGTTAATGTTACAAACAATTTGAATTTTGCGTTAATGATATGTAACAATATTTAAAAACACCGTGCTGACTATTGATAAATTCATTTCAGTAAACGTGGGGGTATAGAAGCATCTATTTGTATCGGACCTGATTTTGAATTTCTGTGATATGCCCCTATGTGGTAACTTTTAAGATTTGATATTTATATTTCAGCAAACTTCGAGTCATTAAAAGAACATACAGTACATTTAAAAGCATATCCGCAAGTATATGTATTAAAAAACTGGTAACCCCATATAAACACCACGGAGTAAACAGGCACCAGTTTCTCAGGAGAAAGAACAGTCATTAACACTAAGTACAACCAAAAGTAAATAAATAATAGTAAATGAAAGCATATAGTTAATCAAAGATAATTTTACAAATCTTCAATTTATTCACAAAATTGTTATATATTGACACCATGAAAAATGTACATAGGTTGTTCTTTAGTTTGGGTAACTATTTATTTTTGGCTACATAGCATACATACCATGGTTGTAGGTTTAGAGGCCTTCGGTGTAGTAACAGCATTGCGTACAATTTATTCCCAGCGATTGTGTTACCCGGTTCAAATGCGTAACAACTGCCTAGTCTTGGATGGTGCGTAGAGGGATGATTACCTGCACTCAGACTGTCGTCCACGGTTCTGAATCTCTTCCTGGAGTTTAGGATGGATTGCGAAGTAACGGGACTTTATGTCTGGAGGTATGGAGATGGTAGAGCACCTTCCCAACCCCAGCGACTGAAACAAATCAGACACTGCCCGAGGCACATGTGACACATTTTAGTGTCATCAAAGGCTGTACCCAACCTGCACTGTCGTATTGCAATGTATCTGCACAGAAGCCTCCGCAATCCTTGATCAAATGTCGTATGTTTTCTGCATCTAATATTCATCTTACAACCAGATATCTGCTCCTGCTTAGAAAACTGTACTACGTATACTGCGACGCTAGATCTAATGATACTTTGGCTTCATTGTTCCAGCGGAGGGGGGGGGGAGGGCGAATCCATATCTGGACGGGGCGGGACTGGAAATCACATGTGAATAAACAGGATTGTCAAACCTAGTTTTATTTGGTTCACACATTGTTGCCAAAACTAAAGAAACAACCCTTGTAATACAAAATTATACTCAGTATAAACATAATTTGTAATATAAAAATATAACACTTAGTGTTACGATTCGTGATTACATTACGCAAAAATGATGTTAAGAAGATACAGATTTCAAAATTATTTATTGTAAGATTACAGATACACTCTTTTGATATCCATCAGTCGTATTCAACTATACTGAATTATCCATATGATCGAGCCTGTGAAATTGATTTATTTTTTCCGCAATGTTTTTAAATTAGAAAATTCTGATAAAGATATTCCACTGCCTAAGGTTTTAAATATAAAAGTAAGTCTGATACTATATCTATCTTTGGCTAAATTAAAGTAAATTATATATCGTTAAGAGCTTTGGAAAAGCTTAAAAGATACGCTTCATATATTCTTTACCGCGTAGGCAAAATTGGGTACATATTATATAGCTAACTATAATGTATATACTTACAATAGCTGATATTTATTTTAATACAAAACAAAGCATATAATTTAAACTTAAAATAATGTGGTGATATCACGTCCCAATTAATTTGATCAGAATATCGTGAAGTATCTTGACTCTGCATTTTTTGGAAAATTATCTTTATGAAGTAAAATATATTTCTTCCATCGCGGCTCTCATAGGAAAACAATCAATACCTATAAATTGTACAGACTGATACTTAAGATTAGCTGCAGACAAACCAACAACTACTCTTAATTTTGGACAAACACATATCAATTTTTTTGCCAAGAGATCGTGGTCTCCTTCGAGAATTGGATAAATTCTAATAATTTCTAAATTTTGTAATTGTTTTGTCTTTATATTATCTAGTAATTTTATAAGTAATTCGTACAATTTTGTTCCATCATAATACGGACGAAATTTAAGCTTGATTGTTTTTAAGTTCATACATTTTGAAATTAGATAGTGAATTACTTGATACCCATCGTTCTCATAGGACCGCATCGAAATTTCAAGGTTCTCAATTGAAGGAAATTTCGATAATGATTCATTTTTTAAACAATTAAGTGGATTTAAAAATTGTGAACTTTCAAAACTCAACGATAAGCGTTTTAACATTGGCCAGGAGTGATTTTCAATGCCTTGTAACATTAACTCATCACATCCTATATCAAGGTCAACTAGTTTGCTATCTAAGCTTTGGGGTAAATTTTCAAATGCAAATATTCCTGAAACGTCTATGTCTATACCGAATTGTTTTATTTGATTTATTGAGGAAAGGATCTCAAAATCAATTTGACTATAATAGAATGTGTCCAGTCTTTCAAGACGAGGGAAATTCTCAGAAAGATAAAGCAAATGGTGAGAATTAAAATGACAATATTCTAGTCGTTTCAACGTAGGTACCTTATTTTCTGTGCTATGTTGTTTATTTTCCTTTAGAAGTTTGAGGAGCTCCATAAATAATTCATCATCTGACAACACATTTACTTGTGCCGGACAAAGTGTTTCTAGGTTTATAAATTTTGAGATGCTATTGATATAATTAGGTGTTAGGCCTAAACACACTTTGATATTCAAGTGCTTGAGTTTAGGACAAGACATTGCTAAGTTTTCTAATGCTGCATCCGAGATAATGCAATATGGGATTGAAAATTCTTCTAAATTTACAGGAAATTTTACTTGATCATCGAAAACTGCTAAACAATCAATTCTGATAATTTTCAAATTATTCAAAGCGTGAAGTTGTTTATAGACAAAAGTAAAGCGATCTAGAAAATTAGGGCGTGCATAAGAAAGACCTCTGTTTAAGTTAATATGTAGGTTCTGAATATTCTGCCGCAATACGACATTCAAAGCATAAGTGCGGGCTTCATTATCTAATAGTTTTATCCATGGACGTTTATACCCTGGTATACCGTTAATGATATTGTTTGTCACTATATCACCTACTAAAACAGGAAGAGAAGACATTTCACTTTGGAGACGCGAGCAGACTTCTGTAGCTTCGTGTAGTTTATTTTCACTTCTACTTTCAGCTATATTGTTGCACGAACATATGATTCTCTCTACATAATTATCGATAGCAAGATCAAAAAGTGTTCTTGGTTGAAGACAAACCTCCATTCTGAAAATAATACAGGTTTTTACAGGTTATTAAAGCTTGAAGCTACAAATAAAAAGCATTATTCTCTGAAATCAAAAACTTTCATAAATTATCAGTAAAGTGTTCGCCTTCATGTTATCATGATTAATGATATTCTTCCATCTCATTCTTGGCCTAACTGTTGGTCTCTTCCATCTGGCTATCCTATAAGACGTTTTCAATACCTCCTAACTTCTGATTGCATTAACAGTACAATATTGAGCATAGTACATCACCTTACTACAACTCAATATGAATTTCAAAGAGATAAGAAAAAATGTTGCTTACCCGCACCCGACTAGAGGTAATATTGCATAATATTATTTTATCTTACTGCGAATTTTAAATATATTTTAAAAAATTACTACCCACGCCCTTAATACAGCATCATATAACTCAAATTACTGTGAGTTTTAAATATATCTGAAAACAGGTTTATTACCCGCACCCTACTAGAGAAAATACTGCATCATCTTACTACAATTTCTTTGAAATTTAAAAGATATCTGAATCTGTGTGTCTACCCATACACTACTATAGGAAATTCTGAATCATCTTTCTACACTAACTATGCTATTCAAGTATATTTGAAAACTGTTTCACAACCCGTAAATTACTAGATAAAATTCTGCCTCCTCTTACTAACACTTACTGTGAATTTTAAATGTATCTAAAAACTGTTCGTCTACCCGCACCCTACTCTTTTCTTGAAATTTAGACGCATTGGAATAAGTAACTAATCCTTCAGAATACGGTACCAAAGCCCTGTTAGATACTATATGCTCTCCCTATCTATCTCTCACTCTGTCTCTCTCTTCCAAATGAATGGTGAATATTGTGAAAGTCAACTAATACAGTACTATTTGTAAAACTAAATATTGTTTATGTTCATTTACTAGGCTCCAAAGTTTTTAAATTTTTCTTCAAATTGCGTTACGTATTAATAAAACATTATACTTTTATAGTGCATTCATTAAAAAGGAGACCTTATAAATAAAGCATATTTTGCAATTTTCTGTGACCTGCTTGGAAGTTATATTATTCTTCAAGGTACGGTAACCGGGATTTATTCTAAATTACAATATGTAAATATTTGATCGTCCCGGCTTGGAATATTTTACCGCTGAAATCAAAGATTGCAAATGTAAATGAAGTAATTACCCATTATTTACAAAAAAAGCAAGAATTTCGCTGAAAAAATATTGTTATTTATTTTTGGAAAATACTAGTGACACATTTAAAATTTTCAGGTTAAGGACAGGAATCATAGAAAATCGAAATAATAGGTTTACAATACACGATATTTTTAAAAATAAAATAGATTTTAGAAAGTAAATAGGAATTTACCGGTACTGTATATCAACAGAAAATATTTTAACATCTTCCCCTCATCAACTTTGACGGTTTCAAGGCCAGTTGCTTTTATTCTTTGTGTGAAGAAGAGTTTATTTGTGATATTTATGAAAACGACCACTATAAAAATTTTCAAGTTATAATAATTTCTTAATTTGGGCTATTGAGTATTACAAATGTTGAAAAAAACTCCTTAATATATTATATTACGTAGATTTGTTTTAATATGCTGACGGTTTTGTTCGATATGCGGCATGGTGGATGTATAAAATAATTAAACAAAGGCATTCGGTTAATGTGGACCGTCCACGGGGACCTGGGGCCACTTCATACGAATACGTATATTTTATCAATCTATATCTGTAAAAACCATTCCCTTAATTAATTTAATTTAATATTCTTGTAATTTTACTAAACCCAAAGACCGTTGCTTTCTGCAGTTGAATGACATGTAAATGTTATAATCAACATTAATTTTTCAAAACATTAAATAAATATCAACACTTTTTAAATGCGATCAGTCATAAATATTTTCAGATTTATCTGTGCCTCTCTGCATAAAGTTAATAGAGTAACTAAACTCAAAAATAGACTAAAAGCTAAGGTGGTCTCTGGGGTCCACTTTATTCAAATATGGAGGTTAAAGTGGACTTTTATTGTATTGTAAAAAAGTTTATAAATTGTGAGGATGTTTCCATTTTTAATAAAATAACAATGCCATTTCATAGCTACAACACTAGTGATAATCACTGTAATTAAACAAGATTCAAATTCCTTAACTAAAAGAAGAAAAACAATAAATTCAAAACAGAGGTCCAAATTACCTGAAGTTCCTTTATATATATATCTATATAACTTCAAAGAGCCTATGATTCAATTAAGAAATTCTGTAGTGTTCTCCTGGGCTTTTGAATTCATAACATGTTTGACTCAGACCTATTAGGACGTGTTTAAACGATAGAATGATTATGGTGCGGTTACACAGACAGTTTTCAGATACTTTTGAAATTCGCAATGGTTTAAATAAGTATATTCACTATCTCCTCCTACTTTTCAATTTTGTATTAGAACATGCCAAAAAATCTATAGAATGTGTACAACTCGGTGCTATTAATCAGATCTTGGTGAGTACTAATGATGTAGCCCTTTTAGGCGATAGTGCGGAGGTACGAAGGACCAACCAATCATAACATTTTCTAATATATTCGCTAACATCACGGGAATTGGGAGTGGAAGTAAATATCATTAACCAGTTAAAATGCAGAAGATGAAACATTGTTTTTGGAAGGCCTCCATATTGGAACTACTTAATGAAGATTAATAAATTTGTTGAGGACGACTGACTTACCAGGTACCAATTTTATATTTAATATCTTATTACATAACTTAAATGGTGCTTTAATATGAATTTTAAAAGTGTTGAAAGTTCAGCATAACTGTATGTATATTCCATGATGCTTTCGTAGAATGCGACTGATACGTAAGTAACTTCTAATTACATGCTAATGTAAGAACCAATATGGGAATAGGTATTTTGCGCATGCCCCTATTTTGAACACATTTCAATGTCAATATATCACAGTACACACGAGGGAAGGAAAAAAGAAGAAGGAGGAAAGAAAAGTGGCCTGCCGAGATTTGTACCATCAATGTTCGAACACAAATCCGTGACTTTAACCATTAAACCACACATTAACTAGATTATGCGTGTTTCATTCTGAGCTTAAGACTGTCATTGTATCCATGCTAGTTTAACCAGTGCAGAGGCGTGCAATCATCTACCAAGTTCGAAATGTTAAGGAATTTGATAACCCAATATTTCATAAACGTTGTTGAGGAATTATTAGCAATCGGGATCTCGGAATTATTACCAACATCTGAAGTTATTCTAGTATAATTTTCTCTCCTACTTTGCTCTCCTGTTGATTTATCTGTATTAATTGTAGATTACTTTGATTCCCTATAACTAGCCCATTTTCCCTCGTAGACCATTGGTTCCGTATTTCAAATTACTTGTATAATACCCCTCTGTAGCAGTTAAATTTGTGCGGTATAATTCATTTATAGGAGAAGTATGGCGTTGGACTGGGATGCCAAGGCCCTTGATAGGCTGTAGAGCTAGAAGGATAGTAATAAGTAGAAGAAGGGGAATATATGTATAAAACTTTAAATCACCTCTTTAAATCGTTTGTCATAGATCAACAGATGAAAATCTATTTGATATGTTTAATAATGTATAAGAAACTAGTTAATAATAATAATAGCTGAAATAACAAATCGAATTAGTATCGAAATGAATTTAGCAAACTAAGTACAATTAAATGGAAATAATCCTTTGTGTTGCATAAATAAAAATGTGAATTGAGGTAATCCACTGTATAGGCCTACTATTAACTAAACCACTGGCACTATCGAATTCGTCGTTCATGACAAAAGGTCTTCATACATCCCTATCCTGAGCTAATGTTTTCCAATCATCCCCTGTATCATCTACTTTCCTTAAATTATTAATAATGTTATTCTCCCATCTCATTATTGGTCTACCAACTGGGCGTTGTCCCTCTGATTTTCCTACAAGAAGCTTCCATGCAACTCTTTCATCCCCTATACGTGCCACATGTCCTGCCCATCGCAGTCTACGAGACATAACTCTTATTATTATATCTGGCTTCCTAGCATATCATCTATCTCACTATTATTTTCATTTTCTACATTCACCTGTCTGATCATGTCTTTTGGCCCAAACACTTTCCTAAGAACTTTATTCTTAACATTAATGGGCAGATGTTTCCAATAAGTCTAGTAAGAATTTTTTCTAAGTCCCAGGCAGACACCACGTACATGTGACAACAGGGTTTTATTTCCCACCATTTACAATACATTTTACATTCTTTGTAACGATTATTTTAATATACTTTTCTTTTGATATTTTATTTTTACGTAGCATGATGACGTGACAGCCATATTGATTTTAACGAATGTTGTATTAAACAACAACACATGTTCCACTGCAGCCAACATAGAGTATGTACTACAGAATTTTGTAAATTTCCATTCATTTTTGGAAGTTCCATTCGATAACAGGTTAGAGTGCCTAATTTGCATTACGTTAGGTTAAAGTACTTAAATTGCATTAGGTTGGCTTTTGTTCCTTAAATATCGTGTACATGTTGTCTGCATCGCGTGATTCTATAGTGTAAACAGCTTCGCGTTTGTTGGTGCATGTGCGTGGTGTCTGCCTGGGACTTAGAAAGAATGCTCACTGCTTTTAATGGAAACTTTATTCAAATTAATTATTGGTATTAAAATTTTAAAGTATATTCTCTAATATTAACGTAAAACATATTTTGGTTATTTAGAAATCATTTTTTTTTGGTAAAGATAGGCTTAAGAAAGGGAAATATGAACTTTTAAGACCATAACTTGAAATGGGGTTGTATAGTACCGTTCGGCGTCATATAATTGTATTTGTGGAATACGATAGGTTAGCTTCTGGTAGCCTATATACAATTGAATTTGGGTTAGATTATTAGTTATGGTATGTCCATGTAGACTCACCTTTTTTAGCAGTTTATTATTCTCGATGATTTATTATTCCGTTCTTCTTCCGATTCAATCCACTTGAGAAAACTGAGAATGAAGGTTAGGGATCCTTCATTTTATAGGGAACCAACCCACGCCGTGGACATTCAAATATTTTTGGAGGGGGAATACGACATTTTAAATAAATATTCTTATTGGACGATTTTCAAAGTAGGATGTCTTTTTCTATAGCGTCTTTGCAGCGTTGCCAAGTCTTACTGATTAATAATAAATATCAATATTAACAGTCATATTGTTTAATTTAATTTTAAAAGTATAATCTTATCTATTCACTTATTTGAAAAGGGTTATTTATTCAGAAAATAATAGGAAGTACCATGTATTCTTTTTCTCTTTTCTTGATAACACTTATAGAATTTGTACGTATTCAACACTGATTGTAATCTGTCTTTCTTTGGCAAGAAGCTTCAAATATGTGTTTTTACCTGTCAATTTGTTTGAAATGGGTTACAAGTTATTTGAATAGTGTTCCCACTACAGGTCGCGGGATGCCCTTGGGGTAGTAGGATGTTAAGTCTCCCACTTTTTGTAGACAATCAGCACTTGATTTCAGCCGGGTTATCAGCCCTGCGTGACGGCCGTCTTTACCCCAGAACAAGCATCTGGTACTCATTTCAGTTTGAGGCTGAGTCGGCCCCAGGTCCATAGTGCCACCAGAAGGTTTGGGTCAGTTTAAAAACCCTGACCTCACCGGGACTTGATTATTCATAGGTAAATCCCTTGTTTTCCGGCGCCATAACCGAGTGGTTGAGGCAGGAAACCTTGGCACAGAACTAAGGGACTTGCGCTGGTTCGATTCTCCATGGGGGAAGAAATGTTCTCATGATATGTATGTGACCGGAGCCCACCCAGCATCGTGAGGTATTTGGGTAGCTAAGATAAGTAGCGACTTTAGGTTGATAAGTGCAGCTTATAACGGCCGGGGGACGCGACATGCTGACCACATGTCACTACTACACTGGCTAGATGATCATCTACCTATGTGATTGACACATGTGGATGTGAGGCCAGCAGCCGGATCGTAGGCTAAGGGACTTCGTAGACCTGTCGCGCCATTGAAGAAAAAATCGTATGTTACACTCACCTTTGAAGTTATGTTAGGAATTTTTAGTTAAATGTTAAAATAAAATTATTATATATATAATGATAAATTTTTGTTTAGTGTTAAAATAAAATTATTATAAGTAGGAAAATGTTTAATAATGATATATATATATATATATATATATATATATATATATATATATATATATATTTATTTATTTATTTATAATGCATATTATAAATTGTGTAGGACCATATACCGTTTCGTAGTTGATGTTAATCATTCTAATGATATTCATATAGATGATTTGTACCATTTTTTAATTATTTATTTATTTATTTTACCTGATTGTGTTAATAGTGTAAGGTCTTCTCTTCCACTTTACCAGGGTTAACATATACATATAATAAAAATTGTGAATTATCTACATGATTAATGATACATAATAGATATAGAAATGTTTGGAGGTAGACGTTAAGGGAGGCGAAAGTAAGAATGTGAGCCAATCAGTCTTTGGATGGATGGATGGATGGATGGAATAGATATAGCAGGCTACACAGTACAAAGTTGACAATGGAAGGAAATAAAAATTGTAATTAATAATAACAATAATAATAATAAGCCTTAATTTGATTTAAGTAATTGGCTTGGTAAAAGAAGTATAAAATAGAATGAGTAATAAAAGTAGACCATAAAACACGGTTGTATATTATATTGTCTAAGGGAATATGTGATAAGTTTCTTCTTGAATTTAAATGTGCTGCCTTGTCACGCAGCGGGCTCAAGTTCGATCCCCGGTCGGAACACATTTTTTGGGTGAAGTTTTTTTTTTTTTTTTTTTTTGGATTTTTCGGCACCTGTAAGAAAAATCTCAGGAAAGTTAAAGCTTAAACGGTCTCCAAAACTTGATCTGACCTTCATTATCATCATTAACACACTCATTAAGTTTGGGATTAAAGACTCACCTGGCACATCATTACCATCACCATCCTATCATATATCATCTTGGCAGCGTAACTCAACCTTCCAGTCGCTCCAATCGCAGAAGTTGGTTACCATTACACCATGCCAATAGAGAATACCAGAATATCGAAAAAACAACGTGATGGCATTGAATAAAAAGTATTGTAATTATCATTATTATTATCATCAGTATTATTACTATTTGTATTATTATTACTATTTCGATATTATTAATGTTAATATTAATATCATCATCATCATCAACAAATTCGTTTTAGGCCATGTGGCCTGTACGGTAAACCTAGCGAACATGATCTTGATTATTCCACCGATGTTTTGGTCTTCCTTGGTCCCTATGTCCAGTTGAGGTATATTGGAATGCCAATTTTGGAAGTCTATTTCTTGCCATTCTCCTCAGATGATTTTTCCATTCTTGTTGGTATCATTGTATATCTTCATTTAAACTTGTTACTCCAAGTTTTCCTCTGATAATAGTGTTCCTTTGGTGATCCAGTCCATTAATTCCTAACAATGATCGTAAGAAGCGCATTTGGCTTACTTGAAGTTTATTGAGTTTTTATTATTACTATTATTATTATTATTATTATTATTATTATTATTATTATTATTATTATTGATAGGGATTTTCAAATCTTCCTTTATTTTCTCCTCATTCTAAAATAGATAACTTTCTTAATAGTTTAATGGTCTTGATTGTGAATATTGAGTTCGCACTTTGATATTGTAATTAACAACAGACTATACACGACTAACGGAAAGTAAACACTGCCACTGCAACTTTAATAGAATGGTCTACTACCTGCAACCCCTACTCACCCTTGCCACATTCTTTTAATTGCATTTTATCCCCATTGAAAGTCAATGTGATCGGGTACTACATTCTCTTATCTTATAAGCCTCACAATGTTACTATGGCTCAAGGCTATGAGGTATCTTAACTGTCGTGTCTTTAACCTGACTACTGATGAGGTTTATATGTAATTCTCAAGATCGCAAATTCCAAGAATCTTCTTTACTTAAGCCTATTACAGAAAGTAACCAAACTTTTTTTTTCGTAACATTTTTTCGAGTGCATTAACAAATATAGTTCAAGCATTAATATAGGTAACGGGAACTAGTATTGATTAAATATGATATAAATTTATATCTTATGGTGAAATTATTTTCCTTAAATTCGTTATGTAATACATTTTGAAACGAAACAGTGAATTTAATGCGTTGTGATCTAACATTTGTTGAAACATATGAAAAGTTTATGTCCTGTAAAACCAATCCACACTAAATATCCATGGAGAGGCAGTTCGAAGTCGAGATGCTTAGATGTAATAGAAGATCTAAAAAGCTTGATCTTAGAGATGGAGTAGGAAGGCCTGGGACAAGGATGAATGGGCAAATATCTTGTGAGCAACCAGGGCACAAAATGTGCTGCAGTGCCATCTCTGATGAAGATGTATATATATGGAAAAGTGCTGCTTTTATCCATCCCATGCCGTAGCCGAGCGCTTAAGTCATAATGCGTTGGTGCAGAGACATGAGACTTGCGCAGGTTCGATTTCCCACGAAGGAAGAAATGTTATCATGGAATTTGGGGCAATATGAAACCGGTGGCCACCCAGCCTCGTGAGGAATTTGGGTAGCTAAAGTAAATAACAGTTCTATATAGTTATGTCAACCTTATAGTCCGAGATCCGACTGCAAGATTACTACGTTCATCGACTGGATGAACAAAATTAATTTTTTTTTCATAAAATTGAGAATTACTGAATACATTTTTGCCGAGTTGCCTATTCAAAATTCGGCCGACAGTATGTTTAATTAAAATATAATTAATTAATTTATTCGAAATAATTTGATTCACTTGTTATTAAAATAAATTATAATTCAGTTCTCAAAAATCCATGTATAGAGCTTGAAACGTTTTGGTTGCCATTGCACACTTGGCCGTAAACCCCCTCGCGGCTACAGCAGGCTGTGACACCAATCAGTAATAAAATGGCGATAAGTACGTATTTATTGTTTTATATTGTTTCAAATAAAGTTCAGTTAATTTAAAATGCTGTGGTTTGTTTCGTATAATGTATATTAACACTACATGATGGATATATTTTTGTATATTCATTGCACATAGTATACATAAAGGGCAGTGGTTTTTTCCTACTTTATGCGAAGTTTATCTGAAAGCACCAACTTGAATAAGGTTATAGCTCGCTGAATATTTTTCTCGCAACGCAACTGGATACACAGGACTTCATAAACAAACGCAATGCCATTCAAAGGGAAGTGAAATTGTTATTAACACTAAAATAATTAAACAAGTAAACACATTCAGCTGTCTAAGAAACAATATTTCATACAAAATAAAAAGTATATTACCACGGGATATCTAAAACATATAAACTTATAATTATTTTTCTCCTTTTACTTATTCACCTAAACATAAAGGCTCATTGATTTAGGCGTAGCAGCGCACGCCGGGCATTAACTAGTTTTAATATAAAATCAATTAACAAAAGTAAGTTAGAGTTTATTAACCAGCAAAATCAGACCATTACGAGTGGGGGATTTATCTAAAGCTAAAATATACAATTGTTCTATCGAACGCAATGTTCTATTTTTCACAACGAATGTAAATATATGCCAGAGTAAGAAAGCATGAAATATATATATTATTTTAAATCAAGGAAATCCGTCCATTAGCAGTGGAAGGTTTATATGAAAGCTATAATTTAAAAATTGTTCGTGTATTGGCCATTTTTTCTCGCTACGCAACTGGATACTTAGGGATTAAAAAACGAACGCAATTTAATTCAAAGCGTTACATGTGATGAGAAGTGGTATTGTTATTAATACTAAAATAATTGAACAAATAAACACATTCAGCTGTCTTGTAAACATACTTTGATACGAAATAAAAAAATATATTACCAATATAAATAACATATATATTAAAGCATATAGAAACTGAAGTAGATATTATAAGAAAATCAGAACCATTTTCCTCAACATCTTCCAATCAAATAAAAGGTCCAATGCCTGATTCGGTTTCAGTGAAGCTTTCTCAATCCAGTTTTATCCAGGATGTCCCAAAGATCTCTTCCATCGTTACGTTATTGGAGCATGGATCTTGGAAATCTATTATGATTCATTCACTGTACATGGATTTTCCACTGTAACTGGTATTTAATTATAAATTGTGAGATTGGTTGTAATTGAGTGATTGCATAATATCTTTACTTCCTTTCTGGTCCATGCGAGTACATCCTAGTGACTCTCTAAAAAATCTCATCACTAGCTGTTATTCTAATAAAATCAATACTCCTCATTATCCATGCTTCGCTTCCTTAACATAGTTCAGTCCTAGCTGAAGTTTTATATATAATAAAATAATGCGAATAATTAACAAAATCATGAAGACACACAAGTGTATATATATATATATATATATATATATATATATATATAAATTTCAGAGGAAAAAAAAAAGAACCACTTTATACAGTATCCTAATTTTTCTGCACTTCTATGCTTTTGCGAATCTTAGGTCATGAGTCCGTCAGACATTTCAAGAATTCGACCAACAGAAATCAGTTATTGTACATGAGAAAAATGGCGGCTTACACATGACCATGTACTGCAAAACTAAGAGAAATAGCTGGACATAAAATATCTATAATCTTGATTAAATATATCGTTAAAAATCTAAATGCCTAGAACATGTAGACAGAATGTAAGATAAATTAGCAAACATTCTATGAAAGTGTAAGTAAACCAATAGGAAAAATTCCACTAAGATGTTCCATGAACCAAACTGACTAATAGGTTGCCTAAATACATGAGTAGCTAAATGATAATGATAATTTCATACCTTTTCATATTGGTCCTATCACAGGATAACTGGTACTGAAGCGGTTCCCTTTACTTTTGTTGTCTCGTCTGTTGTTGAACTAAAAATGACAATAAAAGTGTTTTTGCCCTTCTTAAATGCATACGGTATTGTGTTGAACTTGAAGTGCAAAGTTCAAATTGAAGTGAGTAATTACTTAAATTGATGATATTCCAAAGATCAAAGATACTCCAGTATTTTGAGAGGATATTAATTGTATTCTACTTATGTTTTGTATCTTAGTTGTCGGTCTATTGTTTACTCTGTGCACATGCTTTAGGGCCAGGTTCAATGGGCAATTACATCGTTGAAGAGGCACGTGAAAACGTTTCATTTTGTCCAAAATTAATAATAATTTTTTCATCCACGCATTTTTAATAGTGTAATGTCCCAGGAACATAGAGGCTAACTCACTGGCACTATCTGAACCGTAAGTTCTTGGCCACACCGACATAAGCTCTCCATACATTCCTATCCCAAGGGAATGATTTCTATTGTTCAACTCTATAATCTAATTCCCTCTAATCCTAGTTAACGTTATTCACATATTTTTCTTTGGCTACCACCTGGACGTTTTACCTCTGGTTTTCTAACATGCCCTTCTTTCATTACCCCTTCGTGCCACATATTCTGCCCATCCCAGTTTAGGAGACTTTGCTGTTTTTTTTAATCTGGTTGCATATAAAAATCGTAGTTTACTGTTGTGTAATCTTTTCTATTCTCCTGTCTGAGCGTTTCTAATTGATTCAAATATGTTCCGACAACTTTATTCTCAAATACATGTAATCTCATCTTCTCCCTTATAGTAAGAGTCCGATTTTCGCATCCATATATTATAACCTAAAGAATAACATTTATATTAGTTTTCAGTGTGATGACAAGAGTCCCTGTTTCCAGTATCGAACGTATATCTTTATTTCTTTCTGCGCCCCATTCCTTTTTGTAATGATTCATCCTTGTTAGAATTCACCAACGTTACTATATGTAATGACTGATCCTTGTTAGAATTGACTAACGTTTTTACTTCGAGTCGCAGTTTCTCACTCTTACTCAATAGTGTGTGCGTGTTGACCCTTGTTATCTCGTTTTATCCTAATAATAGTGCATCATTAGCATAAACTAACAGCTTATTAATAGAATCCACTGTAGGCCTTCTTTACCACTAAATAATTTGTGGTATGCTCTAGTACAAAACTGAATAGTGGAGAAGAAAGTGCATCTCCTTTTTTTTAACCCATTATGATCATCAAAATTAGTAACATATTTATTTATGAGGGAAATTTTGAGGAAGTGGCTGAATTCAAATACCTAGGAACAAATAGGAATGAGATGCACAAAGAAATTAAACATAGGCTCAATTCTGGAAATGCATGCTATTATGCATTGCAGAGGCTCTTGATGTCCCAACTCCTTTAAAAAAACGTTAAACTGAAAATATATAAAACTATTATTCTACCAGTTATATTATATGGGTGCGAAACATGGGAGGAAAGGAGATTACAAGTATTTGAGAATAAAGTACTTAGGAATATTTTTGGACCAAAGAGAGATGAACAGACAGGTGAATGGAGAAGACTACATAACAATGAACTACATGGTCTTTACAGGAAGCCAGATATAATAAGAATAGTTAAGTCTCGTAGACTGCAATGGGCAGGACATGTTGCACGTATGGGGAATGAAAGACTTGCATGGAAGCTTCTTGTAGGAAAGCCAGAGGGAAGGTGCTCAGTTGGTAGACCAAGAATGTGGTGGGAGAATAACATTAACTATGATTTGAGGGAAGTAGATTATACAGGGAATGATTGGAAAGCATTAGCTCAGGATAGGGATGCATGGAGAGCTTATGTCCTTGCGGCCATGAACCTACGGGTTCGATAGTGCCAGTGAGTAAGTAAGTTTATTTAAAAAGTTTTTAACGATTTCCGAAGGAATGAAGCCACTGCATTTATTGTCAAGGGCTACTTCCGGACAATATATACGTATTTTAATACGTCCTACTTATTTAAAAATTAACAGTTCTACAACACATAAGATTTTTAGCTTAAGACAGATTTTAGAAAAAAATGGGAATATAATGGTACTGTACATCAACTATATGTAGACTTCAAAAGGCATACGATTCAATTAAGAGGGAGAAGTTATATAGTATCCTGCTAGAGTTCGGAATTTCTAAAAAGTTAGACTTATACGAATGTGTCTAAATGACACAGAGAGTAGGGTGCGTGTAGTAAAACAGTTTTCGAATACTTTTGAAATCCACAATGGGTTGAAGCAAGGATGTGTACTATCTCCTCTACTATTTCATTTTGTATTAGAGCATGCCGTCAAATCTTTAGATGATGAAGAAGGCCTACAACTCAATGGTATTAATAAGCTATTAGTTTATGCTGATTATGTAGTCCTATTGGGCGATAGCGAGGAGATACTAAACGCCAACAAGGCACACACTACTGAGTAACACTAAGTAATTGGGACTGGAAATCAACATCAATAAAACTAAACAGCTAAATATCAAATGAGGGAAATTTTGAGGAAGTGGCTGAATTCAAATACCTAGGAACAATATTCACAAACAGGAATGAGATGAACAAGGAAATTAAACATAGGCCAAATTCTGCAAATGCATGGTATTATGCATTATAGGGACTCCTGACTTCCCAGCTTCTTTCAAAAACTTTAAGCTGAAAACATATAAAACGATTATCCTACCAGTTATATGGATGCGAAACATGGACTCTTACTTTAAGGGAGGAAAGGAGATTACGGGTATTTGAGAATAAAGTTCTTAGGACAATTTTTGGACCAAAGAGAGACGAACAGACAGGTGAATGGAAGAGACTGCATAACAGTGAATTGCATGGGGTTTATAGGCAGCAGATATAATGAGAACAGTTCAGTGTCGTAGACTGTGATGGGCAGGACATGTGGCACGAATGGAGAATGAAAGACGTTAATGCAAACGTCTTGTAGGAAAACCACAGGGAAAACGCCCAGTCGGTAGCCCAAGAATGAGGTGGGAGAATAACATTAATTATGATTTGAGGGAAGTTAATGATACAGGGGATGATTGGAAAACATTGGCTCAGGATAGGGATTATGGATAGCTTATGTAGGCACGGCCATGAATCTACGGGTTCGAGAGTGCCAGTGAGTTAGTTAGTTAATAGGTCCTACTTGGTAGAAAACTTGAATGACCATATATATATATATATATATAGTTAATAGGTCTTAGTAGAAAACGTGAATGACCACATAGGCCTACACCTTAAGGCTGCCAGAAAAAAAAGCTATTATTATATTAAAATATACAGTCAATATGCCCAATTCACCAATTAATGTTTTAATTCAATATATGGTCTTGAGAGGGGGCACGCCGTAGCGTAGTGGTTAAGGCACTGAGCTACAAGCCGGAAGGTCGAAGGTTCAAGTCCCGTTGGGGTCAGGATTTTTAAACTGGCCCAAACCCTCTGGCGGCACAATGGCCCTGGAGTAGACTCAGCCTCTAACGGAAATGAGTACCAGACGCTTGTTCTGGGGGTAAAGGCGGCCGTCACGCAGGGCTGACATAAAGTGCCGATTGTCTAGAAAAAGTGGGAGCCTTAACTTTCTACTACCCCAAGGGCCTCCGGGCCTGTTGTGGGATCACATTACTTATAAAGGATTTTGAGAACGACAGCTTGGCTGTGGAAACGTGTTGACCATTTTAAAACATTAATTGGTGAATTGGGCATATTGACTGAATATTTTAATATTTTATCACCAAGGAGAACACTTGCATGTAAATATTATTATATTGACTTACCCCAGTGTAACCCATGTCCGCATTTCTTGACGATTGTATTCTTACGGTGAAATATCGTCACTCTTTCAACCAAGGTACTTTTTTCGTCTGGCTTATCACCTTCGTCCAGTCCTGCATAGGTAACCGTATCGGCAGTATTGCTACCGCCGGTCGCGCGGTCATGAACCTACGGGTTCGATAGTTCAAGTGAGTTAGTTAGTAATTATATTGACTTAGGCTTTCACAGCCGGAGTTAATATGATGACCTTGAAGAAGATATCCGGACTGCCGGACGCAGTCTCTAGCGAAACATCGCGGAAATTCAAGCCGCAGGATCACAGCCAACAGCCCGGAAATCTTCAAGATCATCATAAACCCGTTAATATTTAAATAAACTTTGTTGGTGGATCCTTAGGGATCTGCGAGCACAGTTTGGGAATCACTGCTCTAAATAAAGCCAGTTCTCCCTCATGAAGACACGTATTTCCATAAGTTTACTCATAGAAGCTTGGAGAACATACAATACCTCGGTTTGAATTTGTTTTAGAGCCTAGGAAGTGAAGGTATTGACACTTCTGTTCCGAACTCCTTGACTACAGAATGAGTTTGGAAGAGAATAATGTGAATACTTTAGACAAAAGACGTCCAGGACTTCAGAGTGTCAAAGAAGAACAAAGGACGCTTGCGGATTAAAAATGAATGTTGATTATACTTCCAACAAGTTCTCCCGATTTCACTTAAACATCAATTTTCCCAATCAATTGTGCCCCTTTATTTCTTTTCATTTTCGTCTAAAGAATTATGATTGGAGAGATGGTGGGCTGTTTTATTCATTAAAATTTGTAATTATATTCATTATCCTGTAACTTCTAAATCAATTTTCTTTAGCATTTCACCTGAGAATTGGGATTTAAACTCGTCTTAAAAGATGTCTACATACTGAATCTAAGTATTAACATTCAAAACATTTCCTCTATTTTCTACCTACTTTTTTCTAACATGACAGCATTGTAATATATATATATATATATATATATATATATATATATATATATTTGACATTTGGTAATGAAGGCAAATATGATATGAAAAGAAAAATGAATGCTTGAGTGTGGATTTGAACCCGAGTCTCTAAACTCTGTATGTTTAGCGCTCTAACGACCTGAGCTACCCAAGTATTCCAACACAAACTTACATTTTTCTTATACATGTAGTATTCTCAATTCACACAAGAGGTAGCGGAAAATCGTTCCGACTGACATCTAGTGGCCAACATAACAGTTAAGCAAATTGTTAAAGAGAATATTTACTTTATAGCAGTAACGCTTGTATATTTAGATGTTATAACTATGTAACTATATTTTTGACATACATTTTTGGTTGAGTCATTCATTCATTTTTCTTTTGATATCATATTTGCCTTCTTTGCCAAATGTCAAAAAATATAGTTATAACATCTAAATATACAAGCGTTACTGCTATAAAGTAAATATTCTCTTTAAAATTTTGCTTAACTATTATGTTGGCCACTAGATGTCAGTCGGAACGATTTTCCGCTACCTCTTGTGTGAATTGAGGATACTACATTTATAAGAAAAATGTATGTTTGTGTTGGAATACTTAAATAGCTCAGGTAGTTCGAACTCTAAACGTACAGAGTTTAGAGACTCGGGTTCAAATCCCGACTCAAGCATTCATTTTTCTTTTCATATCATATATACTCTCGACCTTCCGGCTTGTAGTGCAGTGCCTTAACCACTATGCTACGGCGTGCCCCCATATACACTGCTCAAAGAAAATAGGGGATATTGTAGAATAGCCTATTAAGACTATGTTTTTTTGGAATAGTATTAGATGCAATCACTTTCTATTACTCCAAGATAATGTAAACAAGAGTTTGAAGTTGTTACGTAACCTCGGTAGCACACCAGAGGGCAGTGTCTGTACTGTTGATGTGAAAGGGTGGTGTGGGGTGAATGTTTTGTTGCCGTTTATAAATCCAGTCCAGTTATCAGTTAGCGAATGACTTGCCTTAGGGACAGTGATGCCTCGACAGCGTGATTTACCTGAACCAATGGCTTGTAGGTCCATAGGAAGGATGGAAGCTGGACAGACACAACAAGAGGTGGCACAAGCCATTGGGGTGTCTCAAAGCGTGATTTCCAGACTTTGGAATCATTTTCAAAGAACATACTGTTCACAGAAGAGCCGGACAAGGTCGACCAAGGGCAACAACAGCAAGGGATAACCGTTACCTCTTGTTAACAACCTGTCGGAATAGACAGCAGAATACAACTCAACTGCGAAATACACTTCAAACAGCAACAGGACGCAGGGTGTCAACTCAAACTATCCCTAATCGACTGCATGGAAGTGGTCTCTATGCCAGTAGGCCCATGGTGTGTACCAGGTTAACTCCACAACACCGTAGAGATCGCAGAAACTGGGCGGAGGAACATCGTGGGTGGAGGCATGCTGAATGGAGATCAGTTCTTTTTTCTGATGAGTCGCGATTTAACGTAGAATGTGATAGTCGGCGTGTATTCATCTGGAGAGAAAAAGGGACACGAAACAATCCAGCTCTTGTACGTGAAAGATCCCCATATGGTGGCGGTTGATTGATGGTGTGGGCAGGAGACAATAGTGGTGGACATACGGACCTCTACGTCATCCAAGGTGGTACTTTGACTGCGGTAAGGTATAGAGATGACATTCTCCGACCTTTTGTCGTGCCTTATGCTGGTGCCATAGGTGATTCTTTTCTTTTTATGGACGATAATGCACGACGCCACAGAGCTGGCTTGGTGGACGACATGCTGGAAGTGGAGGGTATCGAGCGTATGCAATGGCCAGCTTCCTCGCAGGACTTAAATCCGATTTAGCATGTGTGGGATGCATTAGGCAGGCGCATTGCAGGCAGACCAGCACCTTCCACAACTCTTCCAGAGCTGCACATTGCTCTTATGGAAGAGTGGCCACGTATCCCCCAAGAACTCATTGCTAACCTCATTGCATCAATGCCACACAGGTGTGAGGTAGTGCTGGCCGTTCGAGGAGACCATACACCATACTAAAGAAACATTTTCACCCATGTTAATGTTGCTTTGTTTGTTTGCCATATTCCTAATCAGGATCTCTTTGACATCTGGTGTGGTACAGAGGTTATGTAATGACTTCAAACTCTTGTTTACATTCTTTTGGAATAATAGAAAGTGATTGCATCTAATACTATTCCTAAAAACATAGTCTTAATAGGTTGTTCTACAATATCCCCTAATTTTTTTTGAGCAGTGTATATGTATATACAAGCCGGAAGGTCGAGGGTTCGAGTCCCAATGGGATCAGGATATTTAAACTGATCCAAACCTTCTGGCGGCACTATTGCCCTGGGATCGACTCAGCCTCTAATCGAAATGAGTACCAGATTCTTGTAGGGATAAATGCGGCCGTCACTCAGGGCTGACAACCCGGCTGACACCAAGTGCCGATTGTCTAGAAAAAGTGGGAGCCTTAACCTCCTACTACCCCAAGGGCTCCTGAGGCCTGTAGTGGGACACATTTCTTTACTTTATATATATATGTATATAATGTAAGGGTTAAAAAAGCCACTAATTTTTATTGTGATGAAATTCATTATGACAGATGGCCGTGTCTTGAAAAGAAACAACAGCCATCAAAATTAGGCTACATTTCAACAGAAAATAACGAAATTAAAAAATATATATAAAAGTTATGCGTGACATATCAGAGGATAAAACAATCCAAAACTGAATATTAGGATATTTAAGGAATTAAATTCGAGGTCTCCTCACAGGGCTAGTAAGTCCGTCATAATCGTCCAACTACCTTTTCTGCAGTAACGTCCTGATGTATATGAACAAGCAAGCGTATATTGTGAAATAAATTAACAATCAAATATATTGTACATCCCTGTACAACCTCATTACGATTGAAACAGTGCCCTGCAGATAACAACATGTTTAACACCGCATTATCCTGCTTCTCCATTAATTAAATTTGGATAACGAAGAGGCCAAATTGCATGTTCTATACTCTCGTTATATGTTCCACAATAATTCATAGGATTGAGAATTTTGTAGCTCAGTTCATAAAATCACTTATTGACAAGAAATACTGGTCACATTCCATTCATTCGTTTTCATTTCGAGAATTTTCCTCATCATTGAGGATTTTCTCCCAACAATCTTAACAATTAACACGAGTTTTAAAGAAATACATAAATGACTACGGACATATAGACTACTCTGGTCAACATGATTTTTGTCTCATGAGTACCAATAGTTATACTTAATGCAGTTTTTATCGTGTTTTCAAATATGTATTCGGAATTTTTCCATCACCCGCAGTTTTGTTTTTATTTCAATTTCAATTAATGGATTTAAATAATTATTTTCTGCTTAACAAACATTAAAGGGATTACGCCAAAATCAAAACATACAATGGTGTACCCTGACTTGCAATCTGCAATGAGACCAGTTCCACACTGCGTAGAATTTCCCATACCAAAGCCTCCAGAACATGTGACATTAGATGAAGAGAGCTCAGATTCTGATGGAAGTAAGGAAGAAGAAGAAACAGATTCTGGTGATACAACTTTTGAACAAAGCTGTTCATCTGAACCTCATTTATTGACTCAAGAAGATCTTAACGATCTCATACGAGACTTAAAGTTATCCAAAAACCAGTCTGAAATGCTTGGTTCCAGGCTAAAAGGATGGAATCTCTCGGAAATCTTGCGTGATGGAGAAAAAAACCGATATCATATTTGAATTCAGGAGAAAAAATACTGTCAGAATCCATATTTTTCTTTCTGAGACAAAAAAAAAGAAGTTTCTTTTTTGTTGCTTAGTGCTATCAGTTTGTAACAAATATTCACAATTTTTCCTTAATTAAAGTTCTCCATCGTTCTCTGTCCTCTGTACCTTCATCCGTTACATCAAATTTCCTCATTGAATTCTGAATGTTATTCTTCCAGGTTGTACTTGGTCTTCCTTTTCTGCTCCTTCTTTAAATTTTCCATCCATAGAAGGCCATTGGTTGTCTTCCATCCTGCATTCCTCTTATGTGTCCATGCCATTTTAGCCTTCTGGTTCAATCTCATCCATTATATTTCTTTCTGCATTCATACATTTTCTAATTTGTGTATATCTAATTCTTTCCAGTCGAGATTTTCTGGCAACTCATCTCCAAAAATCCTGTCCATTTACCATAAATCTATTGCTTAAGATTGTGTTATTTAGCATTTTATATTTTTTACTATGAGCGAGGAGCAGGCTAACACATCAACCTCTAACCTGAAGGATCGGGTGATTTTTGATCAAGATTGTTTTTCTCAAGCCTTTGATGAACCAATTCATCTGTATTCCCCATTTTTTGAATTGCATCTCTAAATTCCGTAACATGAAATATGCATCATCTGGATCCTGAGTATAGTAAAAGGGTGTATGAACGTATTAAAATACACCACAGCACAAATTCCAGATATAAAAAATACACATAATCTATGTATATATATATATATATATATATATATGGTATGATATATAAACATTTCATTATAACATCTAAAAAGCGTCACTGCTATAAGGTAAAAATATTCTCTTTAAATTGCTTACTTGTTATAGTCAGCTACTAGATGGCAGTGAAGACAGAGTTCTCGCGACATCTAGTAATAATGGAGAGTATAATACATTTATAAGAAAAGTAAGTGTTTGAATTGGATTCGCCTGGTAGTGTAATGGATTTCACGCTGAGGTACAGACTCAGAGATCCGGGTTCGAATCCCGTCCAGGCATTTATTTTTCTTATCATACCATATTAAGCTTGCATTGCTCAATGTTAAACATTTAATTATAACATCTATAAAGCGTCACTGCTATAAGGTAAAAATATTCTCTTTAAATTGCTTACTTGTTATAGTCAGCTACTAGATGGCAGTGAAGACAGAGTTCTCGCGACATCTAGTAATAATGGAGAATATAATACATTTATAAGAAAAATAAGTGTTTTGAATTGGATTCGCCTGGTAGTGTAATGGATATCACGCTGAGGTACAGACTCAGAGATCCGGGTTCGAATCCCGTCCAGGCATTTATTTTTCTTATCATTCCATATTAAGCTTGCATTGCTCAATGTTAAACATTTATTTATAACATCTAAAAAGCGTCACTGCTATAAGGTAAAAATATTCTCTTTAAATTGCTTACTTGTTATAGTCAGCTACTAGATGGCAGTGAAGACAGAGTTCTCGCGACATCTAGTAATAATGGAGAGTATAATACATTTATAAGAAAAATAAGTGTTTTGAATTGGATTCGCCTGGTAGTGTAATGGATTTCACGCTGAGGTACAGACTCAGAGATCCGGGTTCGAATCCCGTCCAGGCATTTATTTTTCTTATCATACCATATTAAGCTTGCATTGCTCAATGTTAAACATTTATTTATAACATCTAAAAAGCGTCACTGCTATAAGGTAAAAATATTCTCTTTAAATTGCTTACTTGTTATAGTCAGCTACTAGATGGCAGTGAAGACAGAGTTCTCGCGACATCTAGTAATAATGGAGAGTATAATACATTTATAAGAAAAATAAGTGTTTTGAATTGGATTCGCCTAGTAGTGTAATGGATTTCACGCTGAGGTACAGACTCAGAGATCCGGGTTCGAATCCCGTCCAGGCATTTATTTTTCTTATCATACCATATTAAGCTTGCATTGCTCAATGTTAAACATTTAATTATAACATATATATATATATATATATATATATATATATAACTGAATGTATGCATGTGTCTATGTGCCAGCATTAGTCTCGAACGACTGGAGAAATTTCAAGCAAATTTAGTACATATAAATCTAACAATGTGGTTGTGAGCGGTAGAATACCCCTAGCACCCCTAATGTGTTAGAGGGACAATGAAATGGAAAAATAATCAACAATTACCTATGTATATTTCAGCATAATTAAAGAACAACAGGAGTAATTTCAACCAAATTTGATATGCATATAAATTACAACCTGCAAAAGAACTGGAATGAGAGCCAGAGGACTGGAGGACATGGATTGGCTGCAGAGAGACGAGTGGAGAATAAAAATAAAACTTTAGGCACAGAAAGATGTGTAAACATTAAAAATTCTGTGTATAAATAAAATTAATTCAACACATCCAGCTTTACGCGCCTATTCTATTTCATCATCACTATACACATCGTCTAAAACTATATCCATAATCACAAATAAATCCAAAATCAAATTGGTTTTACAGTCTTAACAAATGTAAGATGGTGACATGACCAACAATACTTATTATTTCTGCATAGCAACACATATAGCCCATTCACCTTCTGAAATATATCATTTATCTTCAATTATATATTTTAGCTAATATCTTGATTACTAAAATAAATAAACATAGCGCAAAAATAATATGCAATACTCGGCGCAAGCGTCTCGTTTTTTTGTACTTTTCCTTGATCCGTATCATGTGTTTATCACACTAGTATCGCAAAATACTATTAAGATTCTCCCAAATAACGTATAGAAACTTGTGCTAGATAATATATATTTTTATTGTGTTTATTTCCTTAATTCAAGCGTTAGTCAGCGAAATGTATTTTCTTAAGCACTTAAAGTTAAAACTGTTATTCGACCAACGGAAATGGAGTCATTCATCTGGTTTGTTTACATTATAAATGGAACTTTGCTGCGAATAGGTATAGAATGTATTTACGTCCTTGTGTGTGGCCGATAAAGGAAAGCAGAACCCTGACACACGTCTACAAACGGGGGATATAGATTTCAATGGCAGTGGAACTCACAAAGACGTAAGCCTGAGAAACGAATCACAGAGGCTCACGTCTCGAACGCTTCAAGGGAAATTGGTGCTGAGAACATATTGACGTCAGACCGGGAAACAAGAGATACTCACTGCAGAAAATGAAGTCGTTAGGCGGCAAAAGAAACGAAGGAAAAAATAGAGCTTTGAAAGAACTTTCATAATTTTTTTAAATTGTCTGAAGAAGACAATCTCGTATATGTGATAAAATTAAAGAAATATATCATCTTCAAGGTATGGGCTTATACAATTGTAATTTATTACCTCGATTTGCATAATTTGCTGCATATGCCGCGAATAAAATAATTATATGGTATCACTGAACTATAGCACCTTTTTGTGAACAGCACTACAAGGGTAAAAGATACTTTATGTTTAAGAGAAAAGACTGATGCATTTTTAATTATATTTTTTTTTGTGGATGGGAATGTATAATTATTTTAATCCAAGAAAAAGTGTCAACACTGATTTTAATACGTATTTATCGTGGAATATTATTTTTTATTTTATATTTAATTATCATTTAATTTGTCGAAATTCGCAAGACAATGTGTCCTAATGTCACCCGCTGCACTTTACATGCCTCGTTTTCCGAGCTCGGCGGATAGATGGCGTTATTCTGGTATATTTTCAATTTACGCACCATTTCGGCAGATCACTTTACATCTATGACATACTAATGTAGCGTGTACAGAGAGAAATACAAGATGTGTGATTGTTTATGCTAGTTCTTACAAAGATTTTTGGACCAAAGAGAGATGAACAGACAGGTGAATGGAGAAGACAACTTAACAGTGATTTACATGGTCTATATAGGAAGCCAGATATAATCAGAAGAGTTAAGTCTCATAGACTGCGATGGGCAGGACATGTGGCACGAATGGGGAATGAAAGACTTGCATGGAAGCTTCTTGTAGGAAAACGAGAGGAAAAACGCACAGTTGGTAGACAAATAATGAGGTGGGAGAATAACATTAACTATGATTTGAGGGAAGTAGATTTTACAGGGAATGATTTGGAAAGCATTAGCTCAGGATAGGAATGTATGGAGAACTTATATCCGTGCGGCCATGAACCTACGGGTTCGATAGTGCCAGTGAGTTAGTTAGTACTGGCAGAAATTTATTTGAAAATATTAGGTCTATGTCAGGATAGGTATACATGTCCCGAGCCGTAGTCGAGTGGTTAAGGCAGGATGCGGGGCTTGCGCTGGTTCGGATTTCCATGGGGGAATAATTGTTTTCATGGAATTTCGGCCAGTTTGGGACCGATGCCCACCCAGCATCAAGAGATCATGAGGTAGTTACAATAAGTAGCGTAGTAATAAGAGTAGTTGTTGGTTTGTCTGCAGCTAATCTTAAGTATCAGTCTGTACAATTTATAGGTACTGATTGTTTTCCTATGAGAGCCGCAATGGAAGGAATATATTTTACTTCATAAAGATAATTTTCCAAAAAATGCATAGAGTCAAGATACTTCGCGATATTCTGATCAAATTAATTGCGACGTGATGTCACCACATTATTTTATGTTTAAATTATATGGTTTGTTTTGTATTAAAATAAATATCAGCTATTGTAAGTATATAGAGTATGGTTAGCTATATAATATGTACCCAATTTTGCCTACGCGGAAAAGAATATATGAAGCGTATATTTTAAGCTTTTCCAAAGCTCTTAACGATATATAATTTACTTTATTTAAGCCAAGATAAATATAGTATCAGACTTACTTTTATATTTAAAACCTTAGGCAGTGAAATATCTTTATCAGAATTTTCTAATTTAAAAACATTGCGGAAAAAATAAAGCAATCTTATAGCCTCTATCATATGGATAAATTCAGTATAGTTGAATACGACTGATGGGATGTCAAAAGAGTGTATCTGTAATCTTACAATAAATAATTTTGAAATCTGTATCTTCTTAACATTATTTTTGCTTATGTAATGCACGAATCGTAATACTAATTGTTATATTTTTATATTGGATGACAAATTTATGTTTATACTGAAGTATGAATTTTGTATTATGCAAGGGTTGTTTCTTTAGTTTTGGCAACAATAGCGTGGAATCCAAATAAAACTAGGTTTGACAATTCTGTTTATTGCACATGTGATTTCTGTTCCTCCCCTCCGTCCGAGCATATGGATTCGCCTCTCCCCCTCCCCTCCTCATGTAACAATGAACCCAAAGTTATTAGTTTAGATCTAGGCGTCGCAGTATAACGTAGTACAAGTTTTCTAAGCAGGGGCAGAGAATCTGGTTGAAGATTGAATATTTAGAGGCAGAAACGCACCACAGTGTGATAAAGGACTGCGAGACGCTTCTGGTGCAGATACATTGTAATACCGAACAGTGGCAAGGTAGGTACAAGCCTTTAGAAGACACGAAAATGTGTCACATGTGCCTAGGAGCAGTGTCTGATTTGTTCAGTCGCTGGGGTTGGGAGGTGTTCTAACCATCCTCCATACTCTCCAGACATAAGTCCCTGTGACTTCGACATCATTCCTAAACTCAAGGAAGAGATTCAGAACAGTGGACGACAGTCTGAGTGCAGTTAATCAGTCTCTACGCCAGCTGCACAGCTAATGGAAGGTAAGAGAATGATTACATATGACATTTTTTTCCCTCAAAAATTTGGTCCACTTTTCAAAATCGTGTTTTCAAATAATACTGTGAACTATGTAAATTGGCATGCCGTACATTTTGTTTGCATCGTGACATTATAATGTTTGTATTTGAATTGTAATATCCCTTTAAAAAAAGCTTGTTTATATTTCATATAATTTTTTATATCTTGGTCTGTAATGTGTGTACTTATTCATCAATATTTCTTTCACAGAATAAATGAGGCTGTCAAGATCAAATCGTATGGGCGTATTTCCTTATAACAGTGATTGGGAAGTCTACATACGTATATAATTTTTAGGTAGGTGGATCTAATGCTTCTACCTTCATTTTACTAACTCGGGTGTTTAACCTTAAATTGATTTAACCTGATAAAAGTTAGCTAAACTAAATTACCCTATCATATTTTTATAGATTAAATTTCTTGTGTAGGTTAAGTTATGAGTGAGGTAGCATTATCTAGAACACCTGTAAGTCTAAAAATAAAATCTTAAAAGATAACCGAAATTTAGGGATAAAGTTTCCATTATGTGACAAAAAAATGAAAAACTTCAGTTTACCTTTCCTAATAATTTTTCTAAGTCCTGCAGAATAGTGAACATGTGCAAAAATTTATAAAAAGTTTATAGAGTTGAATTGCTAGATGAAACCACGTAGATGTGAAATCGATATGACCAACCTTTGCAATAAATCCCCAACATTTATTAGATATGGATGTATACCAATTTACCCTTGCCTAACCTAACTAAATAATCATCATCATCTTCATTCATGGACTAGGTCTGTTGACCCGTTCCGACTTCAGCCCATCTCTTTCTAGGTCTGCCCACATCTCGGGTGCCTTTAGGTTTGTATTTTGTTATTTGTTTTGGATATCTATCTTCATTCATTCTGTCTATGTGTTGCTTCCATTTTTGTCTATATGTATCCATTTTATCAGTTATTGCAAATACTTCAAGTTCCTGTCTTATTTCTGTGTTCTTGATTCTGTCTTCCTTAGTGCACCCTTTAACAGATCTCAAAAATTTCATTTCTGCCGCCGTTATCCTACTTAGGTCCTGTTTTTTATGTATCCAGGCTTCTGAACCATAGAGCAGTACTGGTACTGCCAACATTTTATAAAATTTCAGTTGGGTCTCTCTTCTTGTTTTGTTATTTAGTGTTCGTTTTATCGTACCACATATTTCCTGGAATTTTGCTATTTTATTATTTATATCATTATCATAATTAAATGAAATGTCACATCCTAGATAATTGAGATGGTTCACCTGTTCTATGATTTTGTTTTCTATTACTATTTTCGATCTGATTTGATTTTTCCCTTGGAATGCCATTACCTTAGTTTTTTCTATGGATATTTTGAGATTATATTGTTCACATATATTATGTAGTTTAAAAATATTCCTCTGAAGTTCGTCTTCTGTATTTGCTATTATTACCTGGTCATCAGCGTATAATAATGTTTTCAAGTAGTGTGTTTTATCTAATTTTATTCCTTTATTTGTTTCTTCGTCGTCCATTTTTTTTATTATATCATTGATGTATAGGTTAAAATAAACTGGAGAGATACTGCATCCTTGTTTAACTCCTTGATTAGTATGAATTTTTATTTTTACTTACTTCATTTCTAGTTTTTATAACAAAATTTGTGTTCCAGTACAAACTCTTTATAGCTGCTATTAAGTGTTTCGGAATTCCTTTTTCTTTTAAAATTGTCCAGAGTTTTCCTCTGTCTACTTTATCAAATGCCTTGACAAAATCAATAAAAGCTATGTGTGTTTCCCTGTTATATTCTCTTCTTTTGTTTATAAATTCTTTTATCGTAAATATATTTTCCATACATGAACGCCCTGGTCTGAATCCACTTTGTTCTTCTGTTAACATTACCTCTGTTATTTGTTTTAATCTAAATGTTAAGATTCTTGAGTATATTTTATAGCCTGCAGTTAAATGCTTATTCCTCTGTAGTTGTTGCAGTCTTTACGTTCTCCTTTCTTAAAAATAGATTGTACTATTGCTGTTGTCCAGGTTTCTGGTATTGTTGCTTGTTTCCAACATAAATTAAAAAAATGTAATAATCTCAGTTTTAAAAAAATTCCTCCATATTTTTATTAATTCCATATTAATTCCGTCTATTCCAGCTGCCTTTCTGTTCTTTGTTGTTTTCAGTACTTCTTCTAATTCTTCCATTGTTATCATATCTATTCCTATCTCACACTCATATATGTTATCTTCAGTTATTTTATTTTCATTATACCACAGTTTTTTATAATGTTCTTCCCATTGTTTCTCCTCAATTGCATTGATCTGTATTGTATCTTTTTCTTGTTTATTTAGATGTTTCATTACTTTATAGGCTTTTTTTGCTGCCCATGTATATCGTATTCTAGTCTGCTTATATATCTATCCCAACTGACTTTGTGTGCTTTTTTAATTTCTCTTTTGGCTATTGCACTTTTATGTTTGTAATCAGCTCTTAATTCTGGTGTTCTATTCTGTAAATATTTGTGATAAGCCTCTTTTTATCTTTTATTATCCTCTCTAATTCTTCATTCCATATTCTTAAACCCTTCTTGTTATATATTTTATATTTTGTTCCTAATGCCTCATATGCTGCTTTATCAATGCTTTCTTTTATATTATCCCATTCTCGGTTTATTTCTTCGGAAGTAGGTTTTAATATTAATTGTTCATTTAGCCTATTCTGATACAGATTTTGTATACTTTTATCTTGTAATAAATGTACTTTGAATGTGGTCTCTTTATTTCTATATTTGTTTTTAGTGTTTCTTCCATCTCGCTAATATATTTATTTTTGAGATTACTAAATAGTGATCTGAATAGATGTCACTTCCTCTAAATACTCTCGTATCTGTTAATAATGATGATGCTTTCTTATTGATTAACACATAATCTATCAGTGAACGAAAACCTCGTGCTGACCATGTGTATTTGTGAATATCTTTTTTCTTATAAAATGTATTTGTTATTTTAAAATCATTAAAAATTGCAAATTGTTTTAATTCTTGTCCATTTTTATTTATAACATTTTCTCCATGGATCCCAATTACATTTGCCACTGGTTGATTCCCCACTCTAGCATTAAAGTCTCCTAATAATATTATTATGTCGTTCTTGTTTATCTTATTTATTTCCTTTTGTAGAGTAGTATAAAATGTTTTTGTTTCTTCATCTCTCCCTTCCTCCGGTGCATATATTGCTATAATTGTCATATGTCCTCTATTATGCTTAAATCGCATTGTCATTATTCTTTCGTTAATACAATTATACGTGTCTATTTTGGATCCCCATTTCTTATCCACAAATATCGCCACTCCTGCTTTCGCTCTTTCTTTCTGACTTACTCCACTGTAAAACATCATCATATCATTTATCATTTGTGATCCTTTCAATTTTTTCTTTGTTTCTGAGGCAGCTAATATATTTATACTTTTATTTTTCATTTCTTTTTGTTAGTTCAAATTCTTTGCTTCCCAAGCCTCTGACATTCCAAGTCGCTATTTTAAGCTGGTCATGTATTCCAAAACTCTTTTTATACTTTTTCTTGCTGTGGTCGTCATAAGGTTTATCAATCCGGCTTTTCTTCTGCTGAAGTTTATGAGTAAGTTATTTTTTACTAGTAGAGGTTACCAGCCTCTAGCCAAACCCCTCTTCCTGGAGGGCAGGGAACTGGAATTTCGGAGTGTTCGTCTCCTAGAGAAGTTGCCTTCACTACTGCTTTGGGGACTTCTCTTTCTCCCCACGTAACCCTGTGGACGGGGCCCTCACCAAGGTACTACCCACTGGCGAGTGGGACCTGGAGCTCACAAAAGGGCAGGGGCGCCTACCTCTCCTGGAGTGGACCTCTATCAAGGGTTCCACTCTGTTACCCCTAACTAAATAATTTACATGCATATTATTTAATGAAGTATTCACCAACTATTCCCATCAGAACCTAACAAAATGAATTTAGTGAACATCCATTTTTTAAAACATATTTTCGAATGTTGGTTATTCCAATTTCACAGATATCTCCACCGTTTAGTGGATGTTCATTTAAGCGTTCGTGTGTATGCACAACAAATATACATACCTTCGAAAGAAATCATTGCATACATAGATAAATATTTAATATTTTATTGCAAAAAATGTTATAAGTATTGTTGCAAATGTTAAAAATATTATGAAATGTTAGTAAGGGCAGAAGGAGTAGGGTAGAGCAACAGCATTACAAGAATATACTATGGAAAATGAATGGTAAGATAATCTAAAGTTGGGCCAAAAAAGTTCCAAGTCTATGTAGACCCATACACATGTGCCGAGAGATAAAAATGGATATAATTTAAGAATCATCCGATGCTGCCACCGTACACAACATAATAAAATGAACATCCCAATATTGAAGTCTTAAACTTAAAAAAGGAAAGTTAAACACAGAATGGTGATAATAAAGACATAGTGTAATCATTATTATTAGTTTATTTATGGTATTAGTATTTCATTCTTTTAAGTCAAGTATTTTCAAGAATTGTCATTTCAATTTTCAATGTAATTTTTGATTGTTTGTGAAATATTACAAAGAAACTTCAAAAAATGTATGTGTGTACATGTTCATAATACATATACAATGGTTTAGGATCAAACTGTTTGAAGTCCATTTTTTTTTACAGTTCTTGTTATGAGGTTAAGTGAATGTTTCCATTTTCATAGCTATTTGATAATAAATCAGAAATTCAATATTTTTTTATTAGTAACACCTTTAGAAATTGGAATATATATATTCCTTTGTTTTATTTCATCGGATGTCCATATTTTTATTTACTTAAGAGTTGGAGATACCTTCATTGTGAAGGACACTGACAAATGCATTGACTTTCACTTGACTTGCGGCCCACTAGCGAAGACACTATGTGGGTAGCGTGAGTTGATGACTCAATGCTTGCAGTCATTTTTCCCGCTATCGGCCCGCAGGTCAAGTGAAACCACTGTATCTGTACATACATATATATATATTTATTTATTTATTTATTTAATTTTTTTTTTCAGGCTCTACAGTAGATATAATAAAGTTGTGCTTCAAGAATATCTGCAACTGTTTTGCAAGAACATACCAGTACATTATAGACTATACAGAAAAGTGTTTTTGTTTTTTTATTAAAAACAAATTTTTAATTGAACTATTATAGCAAATATTTCAAATTACTGAAGTTGCGCTTCAAGAATATCTACAAGTGTATTGCAAGAACATACCAGTACATTATAGACTATACAGAAAAGTGTTTGTGTTTTTTATTAAAAACAAGTTTTGAAAAACTGCATTTAAACTAGCGTGAAATATTTTCTAAGTCCTATAGAACAACAGTGCACATGCGCCAGAGTTTATAGAGCCAGTGATAATCCACAATCGAACCACATATTGATTATCATCCTCGATTACGATCCGTCGCTACAAAATTTAAATGACCAATATTTGCAATTAATCCCCAAATCTATGTTAAAAAATATAGTAATAATATTAAAATTACCAAACGTTTAATAAAAATATGTGTACACTTATTTACAACTTCCTAATGCTGATCCAACCAGCTATAACCCAAAACTGATAGAAAAATCATAGACTAAGTAATATACTCTGTGGAGAAAATAGCAGTTAGCATCACCATATCGTCTAACAGTGTCATAATATTGTGATTTGCAATATTTAAATAAATATTTGAAAATTGTCTAATAATGTTATAAAATTTTTTTGAAGAAGTTTAAAATATTAAATAATGGTAGTAAATACAGAAGAAGAGCTATAGTTTACAACAATATAACTGAAAAATCAAGCGCTAGTAGAAGTGCAGTTGAGCCCAAATTTTTAATTGAACTATTACAGGAAATATTTTAAATTACAAATTTTAAAATTAAGTTAACATTGTTTTATGTAAACTTCAATTCATCCGTACTTCTACCTCATTAAGAACTTTCTATGTCTTTTATAATATTTATTTAACATGTGCAAAAAAATCTTATTATGAAGTGTTGGTAATTACTTAGAGAACAAAACTGATGTCTTTTAACAAAAATAATTAGTCCTAACCTTCAACTATTCAGTGATTTCCTGGTAATAATCAAGGTAGGCATTTCTGTTAGGCTTAAATAAATGTTTAAGCCTAAAAGTCAATTTGGATTTTTCTTGCAGGTGAATGTTGAGCCAGCAGCTAGCTGGTAGGCCAAGGGCATTCTCAATGTGTTGCTCCTTGGAGAATATACATAATATGGTTTCTTTTTTAATGAACTATCGGATTTTCTCATTATAGGGCTTGGAAGACCCTTGGGGTAATAGAAAGCTAGTAAATAAATGTTCAAATGGTCTTCTTATAAAATTACATATAAAATAATTATGTTTATTGAATCTTTAACTATGTATGTGAATTAAGTTTCATTGAGAAAATTCTGTTCGTCTTGAATAATGTACATCCTGCAGTAACTATAAAATGTATATATTTTTGAAATTATTAATTTTAATACAAGGCAATAAATGAATCATGTTATTTCATTTTTAAAAGCAAACAAACTAATCAAGACAAGTCTGGTTACTAAACAGAGTTGATGTGCACGCATTCACATGTGAGTAGTTCAGAATAGTGAAACAATGCATAGGTTTTAGTTTGAATTTACTTTTGCTACATTCTTATCAAATTAAGGTATTTATAAATTTTCATTTTAAGAATATTTAAAAACTTGAACTTAAATTACTTTATGGTTTCGGTTCTTAAAACTCCTAAAAACAAATAGCATATCATTACTCATTAGACCAGGCTCGTCAAATGGTGCCGCCATAGCATATCATTATCCAGATCCTTTTTGATATTTCTTAATGGAAATAACACAAGAAATGTTACTTTTGTAAACAATTTTGCATTTTTTATTTTTACTTCAGAAAATTATTACAAAAATTTTGCCAATATTTTTGTTCTATATGTCTAACATTTTCAATTACTTTGTAATAAATAGTGATTTTCCATATTCACTGTGTTCATCTAAGAGTGAAATTGTTTTTTTAATAAACACTTGGGAAATTGTGTAAATTATTTTAGTCAACTTACTAATTGATGAATTTTGAAATAAAGAAAAATGAAAATAATATAGTTAAAGACATCTGAAAAGTTGGCAAAGTTCTTGTAATTTTCTACTGATGAGAGTAAGAATAAAACATGCGAAAATTGTTCACAAAGTAGCATTACTTGGGTTGAACTTACAATTTTATTTTTAAATGAATGGAAAGGGTAGGGTACTGTTCTTGCGATTGAGCCACCGACATCCCGATTGAGCCACCGTGACCGGCCAAAGTAGTAGCATGTAGTACCCAGGTCATCTTAAGACGGCGCAGCGGTAGAAAATTGCGTCCAAAATTTAACACAGAGAGGCCACTCTATTCGGTTCTCTATGGCTGATGACTACACCGCCTCTAAAACTTACAACCATGTATGTATGCTATGTATCCAGAAAATAAATAGTTACCAAAACTAAAGAAACAACCTATGTACATTTTTTCATGGATGTAATATTATAACAATTTTGTGAATAAATTGAACACTTGTAAAAAATTTTGATTAAACGATATGTTTCACTTTAGTATTATTTATTTACATTTGAGTTGTACTTAGTTTTAATGATTGTTCTTTTGAGAACTGGTGCCTGTTTACTTCGTGTAGTTATATGGCGTTACCAGTTTTTTTAATACATATACTTGCGAATATGCTTTTAAATGAACTGTATTTCTTTTAATGACTCTAAGTTTTGCTGAAAGTAATACATATCAAATCTGTTAAAAATACCAACATAGGGACATATCAAAAGAAGTTTCAAATCAGGTCTATAACAAATATATGCTTCTATACCCCAAGATTTTACTGAAATGAAATTAGAAAAATAGTCAGTACGGTATTTTAAAATATTGTTACAAATATCATTAACGCAAAATTTCAAATCTGGTTGTAAAATTAAAAATTTTGATCCAACTGCAGATTTTAAGCTTTTTTTTTCTAACGTAAATCTAAGGATTGAAACTCAACTCTATACATGCTTCTAAGATAGCCACATAAAGATTTTATCTTCTTAACTTCTTCTTCTTAAACTTAATTAGTAGGATTTTCATCCTGTTTGTTTCCAAAATCACTCCTCAGGAAGAAGACCTATTGGATGTGCAATCTTTGATCCGAGGCTTGTTCCTTGGGACTGCGAGAAAATGTGCAAGATACACTTTGAAGTGGGTTGCTAGCCCGTTTTCATGTCGGGTTCATTATTCGGGGTTTCTCCCTAGGCCGAATGCCTTCACCCAGCTCCAGAGCTCAGCCTGTCCCATTTTATTTCGGAGATGTCTCTCCTAGAAGGGTTGTGTTGCAGGACTAATGAAACCTATCCGCCCGTTTGTCAATCTACAAGGCAGTAGATGTAGAGATGCCTCATCCGCCAGGTACATCGTACCGAAGGATTCCTTCTCCGCTGTATCTGCCGTTGATGCCTTCACCGTAACACTGGCAAGGGGCCATCACAAGGTACTATCAGCTGGGCATGCTGAACCAAGGTTTTTTTTTACGAGGTGTTACTCCTCACCCTCACTCTTTTTCAACCTGGCGTGTGTATATACTCGTATTATACAACAATCCGTCCATCACGTACTGAGTAAATCGGTATCTTAATGTCTGTCCAGGGTCTAAAAGGTAGGAGCCCTACCACTGGAATGCTAAGCGTTGGGCCAGGACCCGTCCTAAGGAACCTCAACTTTACTTGCAAGTCTCAACATGATTTTACATTTCTTGATTTTTTATTGTGTTTTCTTCTTATACTTTGGGTTAGTAATTTTTCAGAGATATCAGACAATACGTGTGTAGTCGCTTCCATCTCATATCCTCCAATCAAAATTTTGAGATCACGATCGCATACTTCACATCACACAACTTTGAATCTCCCATTTTTCTAATTCCTATACCGTATCTACTTTTTGACTCTGGAACTTCCTTACCACAAGAAGTCAGAGACTGTCTGACATTTCCTTCTCCTAAAAGAAATTGAAACTTATTTATTTAGCAATTGGTTTTATTGTAGATTAGTTGATGATCTCTGTTTTCTTGCATATCTAATAATATTAACTTGATTCAAAATAAATATTGTTTAATTTGTATAAATATTATATACAGCAGTATATGTTATCATTTAAAAATATTTTTTGTATATCATTTTTTCGCTGGTTGGGAGGATAATAGACTTTAAGGCATTAACTCATTAAGTTTAAATGAATGAATTATAGTAATTATTATTATGATCGTTATTATTGTTATTATTTTTACTAGTTGAGGGTTCAGTTACTAAAAAATAGTGATGAAGATAAACCATTTTATTCACACAAGCATATTTATATCCCAGTGAGTTAGTTAATAGGTCCTACTTGGTAGAAAACCAAGTAGGACCAATTAACTATATATATAGTCATTTACGTTTTCTACGAAGTAGGACCTATTAACTAACTAACTCACTGGCACTCTCGAACCCGTAGGTTCATGGCCGCGCCGACATAATATATCCATATATCCCTATCCTGAGCCAATGTTTTCCGATCATCCCCTGTATAAATTATTATTATTATTATTATTATTATTATTATTTACTTCCCTCAAATCATAGTTAATGTTATTCTCCCACCTCATTCTTGGTCTACCGACTGGACGTTTTCATTCTGGTTTTCCTACAAGAAGCTTCCATGAACGTCTTTCATTCACCATTCGTGCTACATGTTCTGCCCATCGCAGTCTACGAGACAACTGTTCTCATTATATCTGGCTACCTATTAACTACCTCACTGGCACTATCGAACTCTTAGTTAATGACCGCGTGGACAAAACTCTCCATACATTCCTATCCTGAGCTAATGTTTTCCAATCATCCCCTGTATAATCTACTTCGCTTAAATTATTAATAATGTTAATCTCCCACCTAATTATTGGTCTAACAACTGGACGTTTCCCCTGATTTTCCTATAAGAAGCTTCCATGCAACTCTTCCATCCCCCATACGTGTCACATGTCCTGCCCATCACAGTCTACGAGACTTTACTCTTCTTATTATATCTGGCTTCCTATTAATACCATCTAGCTGACTATTATTTCAATTTACTCCGTTCACCTGTCGGTTAATCTTCTTTTGGCTCTAACGTTTTCCTAAGAATTTTATTCTTAAAATTAATGGCTCAAGTGTAGTAAGGAAATGTTCTACAAAAATGGTAAAAAAATACAAGAAAAAGTTTGAAATATTATGGACACCTCATAAGAATGGAAGAAGATAGAACACCAAAGAAGATCCTTGATTGGAAAGCTAATGGAAGAAGTGGAAGAGGCAAACCTAGAGAACGTTGGATAGTTGGAGTGAGGAGAAGTATGGAAGTAAGAGATTTGAAGGAAGAATATGCTTTAGACAGGAACCTCTGGCGACAAATCACTTTGGGTTGAAAGAGAAACACTGTATTGTGGAATATTCCTAATAAAAAATCTTATTGTTATTAGTCGTTACATAATGTAGTATTAATAGCAGCCTACAACTCGAGCTGTAGACGAGCTGTTTAAGGTGTTATACCTTGGTGCAGAGCTATGGGACTCTCGCCGGTTCGAGTCCTCAGGAGGGGAAAGTATCCTGAATTTTAGGCCACTATGGAACCGGTGCCCACTCAGGACATCGGGTATCTACAATAAGTAGGGGCTCCAGGTTGGGAAAATCAGTTTTAACAACTGGGAAAACCGACATGCTGAACTCACATCACCCCTACACTGGCTGGATGATCATCCATGCCTCTGATTAACACTTGTGGATGTGAGACTTGCTATCTTCTGGTATGTCAAATGCCTTCTAGACCTATCCCACCGCGGAGTTTGGTTTTTAAATATTAACACTACTCTATAAAATAACTCATAGAGCAATATTGTAACTGTTTATACTCACCGGTTATTCGCTTCACTATAACGAAAAGTCTGTCTGAAGAGCTCTATGTAAGTCAGATACGGAAGTTCGTTGTGTTGAATTATATATATATCGCTTTTGCTTGATTGTCCTCAATATATTAATTATTCTACAATTTTTATTTTATAACTTTTGCCTTTGAACATTTCTTTGTTTTTCATGTATATGCAGAATTTTAATGTTTACTCATCTTTCTGTGCCTAAAGTTTTATTTTTCTTCTCGGCTTGTCTCTCCATCCAATCCATGTCCTCCAGTCCTCTTGTTCTCATTCCAGTTCTTATTTTTTGTATCTACGAGTTTCGCGGTCTTCCTCTCCTCCTTCTTCCAGGTGGTCACGATTTCAATGTTTTCCTGGGTAATCGTTCTTCTTGCATTCGCCGTACGTGCCCATACCAATTTAATTGCTTATACCGTATATAATCTACTATTGGATGACCAATATTCATTTTTTTCTCTTATGACAGTATTTCTTATTTTGTCTAATTTTGAACATCTTGCTGCTCTCTTCAAGAAATCCATTTCCATCGACATACGTTTTTGTTCTAAGTTTTTCTTGAATTTCCAAACTTCAGCTCCATATGTGACAGTACTTCTCACTATTGAATTATATATTTGTAACTTATTTTTCCTGGTTATATGTCTGTTCTATAAGACTCCATTCATCATTGCTATTTTTTGTATATGAATTAATAAACATTCTAGGCCTCTCGATCCATGGAGAAAATGTCTGAATATATGAAATTTTCTCATAAAATAGAATAGCTTCCACTATAAGATATCTTTGTAACATTTATTTTAATCATAATTTTAAGATTTATACAATATCCATGTATATTACTGGATAGCAAGACTGCCAATGACTTCAGTTTTCGATGCAGCATATTACACACCAAGCAACCAATTATAAAAATGAGTGCCTCGGTGCCATAGGTGCCTAACCCACAATTTGAACAAATATGCATTCTCATAAGTAAAGCCACGAATGATTTCCAAATTATCGATAAATACACGACTAACGAAGTGAGTCCTGAATTTATCTAGAGAATTTAGAAATCAAGAGTGGCATTTGTTAGGACTATTTAACGAATAAAATTAAGCTCTTTACTAAAAAATAATTATTTGAATATATTACTATTTATTTACCGGTGTTTTAAAATATTTATATAGTTAATGTAAACGGCGATGTTTGAAAACAATTAGAAATGTGAGGATATGTATATTCACTGCAACTCGATCATATTATTTATTGCCAAATTGGATCGCAATATTGTAAGAATGCTCTCTAGTGGAGAAATAATGAAACATATCCAACTATTATAATTAACATTATAGGCTAATCATTTACATTTTGAATAAACAACTCAGTAAAATCACTGAACCTATTCATTATTGCTACATTCAATGTATTTGTTGGAGGAAAAAATAATGGTCTAACCTGTTCAGAATATTAAAAAGGAGGAGCTTTCTTTATCACAAAAGCACGAGCTGATAAAGAGAAATCGATAAAGAGCGAGGTGAAACACGACTTTCATTAGTGTAAACAGAATTAATTGAAACGTGATTAGTCATTGACTACCATTTGCGACATGAGTTAAAAAGTCCCTGTAATTGCACTAGAAATAATAATCATCTGTCAGAGCCTATAACATTATGGATGAGTTACAATTAACACAAATATATTATAGGCAGATGTGGCTCTGACAGAGATGATCATTCTAGTGCAATTGCAAGGAAAAGCATAATTTTTTTATTGTTGATTTGGCACCTATGGCACTGAGGCACTCAAATGTGAATGGGCAAATATTTTCATTCCCTAATCTCTGTTTTATACTCCATACTTAATCTCCATATTACAAAACTTACTAAAACACATTGGACAATACTTCTTTGTCAAGTTTTCTTTTTTTCTCTCCATAAGATAGTACTGAATTATTCTAAATATTTTTGTTTTATTTTTATTTATCTCATTATGGTGAATTGATGCATACATTTCAAGAGGTATTCACGGTACGGTATAACCAATGCACATGGTTGCAAGGGGAAAAAATCGAATTGTTTGAGACTGGGGTTTGAATACGGGTCCTTCAGAATATAATTTCAAACGCTACTGAGATATTATATTCTGAAGGTCCTGTATTCAAACCCCAGTTTCAGCCAATCAATGTTTTCCCTGGTTGAACATAGTTGCAAGGGAAAAAAATCAGATTGTTTGAAACTGGGGTTTGAATATGGGACCTTAGAAAATAATCTCAAACAGTATTAAGCGGTAGCGTTTGTGATTATATTCTGATGGTTTCGTATTCAAACCCCAGTTCTTAATTACACCGTGCCTATTTTATATTTCCGATGGTCGATAGACTCCGAGGATATATGTTCGCATTAGCACTATGAATATGTTAAATTTTCCTCGTGCCCGTGGCACCACGAGAAGAGAAGTAATAAGTTTTATTCGTGCCAGTGGCACCACGAGAACCGAAGTAAGAAGTGACTTTTAGTCTGTAAATTTTGTTACGAGGTTAACACTTACTCCCACTCAATATAATTTGCGACCATATGACAACGCCCACCTTAAGATAAAATACATTAAACCAATTGGTGCATTTGTCTATAATTTCGGGTGGTATGGTTCTGGACTCTTTGGTTCGTTGTGACGTCACCAAATGTTTGAGCACACTCCTACTTTTGAGGTTGGCTAAAATTAGGACATAGGTTTACACAAGCAGCCCGGAAATCCGGACTAATTTTGTAAAAATATTCTAGTATTTTCTGGAATGTTCTGGTGGCTTCGTTCGCCTTTAATTAATTTGAACCATCTTCTGTCAAAATGCCTGGATACTGGGTTTCCAAAATTGCCAGCAATATTTTTCCTATTGAATTCAGTTGTCAAGTGTACATTGTCAGTTCTAACAGGCATCTAATCCTCTGTGTTGAAAAGGATTCTTTTGATCTTTATCTTGTTCAACGAATGTCTTGAGCCCATCAACATAGAATAGGGTGCGTTACAGACATCAATCAGCCTTTCCCTATATCAATCATAACTGAACGTTCTTAATGCATTTTACGGAATCATTTAATAAAAAAAATAATAATTTTATAATTATATTCTATATATTTTTCTGATTTGTTTAAAATGTAAATAATTAATTATTTATAAATTTATTTTCATTCACCCGACTATTAATGATGGGCTGCTCATTTAGAGAGGAGCTTAGTAAATGTCGCGCCTCAAGTTAATAGGTCCTACTTGGTAGAAAACAAAGTAGGACCTATTGACTAACTAACTTACTGGGATATATATGCTTGTGTGAATAAAACGCATTATCTACATCACTATTTTATAGTAACTGAACCCTCAACTAGTAAAATAACAAAAATAACGATCATAATAATAATTACCATTATTTATTTATTTCAACTTAATGAGTAAATGCCTCCCAACCAGCGAAAAATTATATACAAAAATTATTTTTAAATGATAATAACATATACTACTGTATATACAGGGTGATTACAAATGATTGGAGCGATTTCATGATTTTATGGTAGCTGTAGTATTCGACATATTTTCACGAACTTTTACAGATACATAGAGCAACTTCCCAGGTTTTTTTTGAGATGTTACAGGTGCTCCATATGCTCCCCCTTGGTGATTCTGCAGATATCAAGTCTGTAATCAAGTTCGTCCCATACTCGACGTAACATGTTCCTATTAATTTGTTCAAAGGCATTGATTATGCGAGCTCGCAGTTCTGGTAAGTCTACTGGTAAAGGAGGCACAAACACTGAATCTTTCACATACCCCCAAACAAAAAAATCGCCACGGCGTCAAATCGGGGGGCGTGGAGGCCATGACAACAATTTCTGATCATTCTCTCCACTGCGACCGATCCATCGGGTTTGGCAATCTCATGTTTAAAATTCACGAACATCGTGATGGAAGTGTGGTGGAGCACCATCCTGCTGGTAGATGAAGGTCTCACTGTCGGTCGTCAGCTGCGGCATGAGCCAATTTTCCAGCATGTCCAGGTACACGTGTCCTGTAACGTTCTGCTCGCAGAAGAAAAAAGGGCCATAAACTTTGAACTGAGAAACCGCACAGAACACACTAACTTTTGGGGAGTCGCGAATGTGCTGCACAATAACGCGGGGATTTTCTGTGCCCCAGATTCGCACATTGTGTTTGTTCACTTTGCCATTCACAAAGAATGTTGCTTCGTCACTGAAGACAAGTTTCTCACAAAAACCATCCTCATCATAAACTGCTGCATTGGTGTACAAAATTCAAACCGACTCACTTTGTCAATGGGCGTAAGGGCTTGTAGAAATTGCAAGTGGTAAGGTTTATGCTTCAATCTTTTCCGCAAGATCTTCCAAACGGTCGGTTGTGGAATGTTCAGCTCTCTGCTCGCTTTTCGTGTTGATTTCTGTGGGCTACGTGTGAAACTCATCCGCACACTCTCAACCTTTTCTTCACTCACTGAAGGACGACCCGTTGATTTCCTTTTACAGAGGCATCCTGTAGCTTTAAATTGCGCATACCATCGCCGAATGGAGTTGGCACTCAGTGCATCTTTCTCGAACTTCGTTCTGAAGTGTCGTTGCACAGTTATCACAGATTGAGTTGAATGAAATTCAAGCACAGCATATGCTTTCTCCTCGCCTGTCGCCATCTTTGATAACTGCTGCGCTCTCTCGGTTTAAAGCTGAAACACGGCTGCGAGAGAAAACAAAAAAAAAACCTTATGAGTTTTTTACATAACTTTAAAGTTCTGTGAAGATATGTCAAATAAGATCGCTACAATAAAATCATGAAATCGCTCCAATCATTTGTAATCACCGTGTAATGGGGCACGCCGTAGCATAGTGGTTAAGGCACTGAGCTACAAGCCGGAGGGTCGAGGGTTCAAGTCCCGGTGGGGTGAGAATTTTTAAACTGACCCAAACCCTCTGGCGGCACTATGGCCCTGGGGTCGACTCAGCCTCTAACGGAAATGAGTACCAGACGCTTGTTCTGGGGGTAAAGGCGGCCGTCACGCAGGGCTGACAACCCGGCTGACATAAAGTGCCGATTGTCTAGAAAAAGTAGGAGCCTTAACCTCCTACTACCCCAAGGGCCTCCGGGCCTGTTGTGGGATCACTTTACTTTACTGTATATAATATTTATACAAATTTAACAATATTTATGATGAATCAAGTTTATATTATTAGATATGCAAGAAAACAAAGATCATCAACTAATCTACTGTAAAACCAAATGCTAAACAAATAAGTTTGAATTTCTTTTAGGGGAAGCAAATGACTGACAGTCTCTGATTTCTTGTGGTAGGGAGTTCCAGAGTCAAAGTAGTTACGGTATAGGAATTAGAAAAATGGGATATTCAAAGTTGTGGGATGTGAAGTACGAGATTCTGATGCGATCGTGTTCTCAAATTGTGATTGGAGTATATGAGATGAAAGCGACTACATGTTGTCTACGTATTGTCTGATATCTCTGAAAATTACTAACTCAAAGTAGAAGAAGAAAACACAATAAAATAATCGAGAAATGTAACATCATGTTGAGACTTGCAAGTAAAGTTGAAGTTCCTTGGGACGGGGCCTGGTCCAACGCTTAGCATTCCAGTGGTAGGGCTGCTACCTTTTAGACCCTGGACAGACATTAGGATACCGCATTTCCTCAGTACTTGATGGACGGTATGTTGTATAATATACACAAGCCAGGTTGAAAAAGAGTGAGGGGGGAGGAGTAACACCTCGTAAAAAAAACCTTGTTCAGCATGCCCAGCTGACAGTACCTTGTGATGGCCCCTTGCCAGGGTTATGGTGAAGACTTCAACGGCAGATAAAGCGGAGAATGAGTCCTTCGGTACGATATATCTGATGGAAGAGGCATCTGTACATCTAAAGCCTTGTAGATTGACAAACTGCGAATAGGGTTCATTAGTCCTGCAAACAACCCTTCTAGGAGAGACAACTCCGAAATAAAACGGGGCAGGCTGAGCTCTGGAGCTAGGTGAAGGAATTCGGCCTAGGGAGGAAACCCCGAATAATAATCCCGCCATGAAAACGGGCTAGCAACCCACTTCAAGGTATATCTTATACATTTTCTCGCAGTCCCAAGGAACAAGCCTCGAATAAAGATTGCACATCCAATACGTCTTCTTCCTGAAGAGTGATTTTGGAAACAAACAGGATGAAAATCCTACAAATTAAGTTTAAGGAGAAGAAGAAGTTAAGAAGATAAAATCTTCATGTGGCTACTTTAGAAGCACGTGTAGAGTTGAGTCTCAATCCTTAGATTTACGTTATAAAAAAAAGCTTAAAGTCTGCAGTTTGGTCAAAATTTTTAATTTTACAACCGGATTTGAATTTTTCCGTTAATGATATTTGTAATAATATTTTAAAATACTGTCATTTCAGTAAAACCTTGGGGTATAGAGACAGATATTTGGGAATATTATGCAGCGTTTTATTTAATACAAATTTTGTTATAGACCTGATTTGAAATTTCTTTTGATATGCCCCTATGTTGGCATTTTTTAACAGATTTGATATTTATTACTTAATCTACCGCTGTTGTCTCGAGGTAGCGTGCTGCCTTGTCACGCAGCGGGCCCGGGTTCGATCCCCTGTCGGGACAGTTTTTCTGGGTGAGGTTTTTCCTCACCTGCAAGACAAATGTCAGGAAAACTTTAAGGCCCAAACGGTCCCCGAAATCATATAGCCATCGCAATCATCATAATTCATATTCATCTTAAGTTAAGCTTAGGATTAGGGAACTCTCCTGGCGCACCACCACCATCATCATCATCATCACCGATCATATCATCGGGGCAACATAACCCCGCCTTCCAGGCGCCCCAACCTCAGAAGTGGGTTACAAATACGCCATGCCAGGAGAGAAACCAGGAATGTCGAAATACAACCTGGGGCATTTGCAAAATAAAAATACTTTCTGCAAACTTAGAGCCATTAAAAGAATACATTACATTTAAAAGCATATTCTTAAGTGTTTGTATTAAAAAGAAACTGGTAAGGACATATAACTACACGGAGTAAACAGGTAACAGTTGTCAGAAGAACAATCATTAAAACTAAATACAACTCAAATGTAAATAAATAATGCTAAAGTGAAACATATTGTTTAATCAATATATTTACAAGTGTTCAATTTATTCACAAAATTGTTACAATATTACATCCATGAAAATGTATAATACAGAATTCATACTTGAGTATAAACATAAATTTGTCATCCAATATAAAAATATAACAATTAATATTAGATTTATGCATTACATAAGTAGAAGTAATGTTAAGAAGGTAAGAAGATACAGATTTCGTAATTATTTATTGTAAGATTACAGATACACTCTTTTGATATCCCATCAGTCGTATACAACTATACTGAAATTATAAATATGATAGAGGCTATAAAATTGCTTTATTTGTTAAGCAATTTTTTTAATTAGAAAATTCTGATAAAGATATTTCACTATTTAAGGTTTTAAATATAAAAGTAACTCTGATACTATATTTATCTTTGGCTAAATTAAAGTAAATTATATATCGTTAAGAGCTTGGAAAAGCTTAAAAGATACGCTTCATATATTCTTTACCGCGTAGGCAAAATTGGGTACATATTATATAGCTAACTATAATGTATATACTTACAATAGCTGATATTTATTTTAATACAAAACAAACCATATAATTTAAACTTAAAATAATGTGGTGATACCACGTCCCAATTAATTTGATCAGAATATCGCGAAGTATCTTGACTCTATACATTTTTTGGAAAATTATCTTTATGAAGTAAAATATATTCCTTCCATTGCGGCTTTCATAGGAAAACAACTAGTACCTATAAATTGTACAGACTGATACTTAAGATTTGCTGGAGACAAACCAAAAACTACTCTTAATTTTGGACAAACACATATCAATTTTTTTGCCAAGAGATCGTGGTCTCCTAAGGGAATTGGATCAATTCTAATGATTTCTAAATTTTGTAATTGTTTTGTCTTTATATTATCTAGTAATTTTATAAGCAATTCGTACAATTTTGTTCCATCAAAATAGTGATAAATTTAAGCTTGATTGTTTTTAAGTTTATACATTTTGAAATTAGATAGTGAATTACATGATACCCATCGTTCTCATAGGACCGGATCGAAATTTCAAGGTTCTCAATTGAAGGAAATTTCGATAATGATTCATTTTTAAACAATTAAGTGGATTTAAAAATTGTGAACTTTCAAAACTCAACGATAAGCGTTTTAAGATTGGCCAGGAATGATTTTCAATGCCTTGTAACATTAACTCAACACATCTTATATCAAGGTCAACTAGTTTGCTATCTAAGCTTTGGGGTAAATTTTCAAATGCAAATATTCCTGAAACGTGTATGACTATACCGAATTGTTTTATTTGATTTATTGAGGAAAGGATCTCAAAATCAATTCGATTATAGAGAATATGTCCAGTCTTTCAAGACGAGGGAAATTCTCACAAATATAAAGCAAATGGTCAGACTTAAAATAACAATATTCTAGTCGTTTCAACGTAGGTACCTTATTTTCTGTGCTATGTTGTTTATTTTCCTTTAGAAGTTTGAGGAGCTCCATAAATTCATCATGGAACGCATGTGCCGGACAAAGTGTTTCTAGGTTTATAAATTTTGAGATGCTTTTGATATAATTAGGTGTTAGGCCTGAACACTGTTTGATATTCAAGTGCTTGAGTTTAGGACAAGACATTGCTAAGTTTTCTAATGCTGCATCCGAGATAATGCAAGATGGGATTGAAAATTCTTCTAAATTTACAGGAAATTTTACTTGGTCAGCGAATTTTGCTAAACAATCAATTCTGATAATTTTCAAATTATTCAAAGCGTGAAGTTCTTTATAGACAAAAGTAAAGCGATGTATTAAATCAGGGCGTGCATAATAAGGACCTCTGTTTAAGTTAATATGTAGGTTCTGAATATTCTGCCGCATTATGACATTCAAAGCATAAGTGCGGGCTTCATGATCTGATAGTTTTATCCATGGACGTTTATACCCTGGTATACCGTTAATGATATTGTTCGCCACTATATCACCTACTAAAACAGGAAGAGAAGACATTTCACTTTGGAGATGCGAGCAGACTTCTGTAGCTTCGTGTAGTTTATTTTCACTTCTACTTTCAGCTATATTGTTGCAAGAACATATGATTCTCTCTACATAATTATCGATAGCAAGATCAAAAAGTGTTCTTGGTTGAAGACAAACCTCCATTCTGAAAATAATACAGGTTTTTACAGGTTATTAAAGCTTGAAGATACAAATAAAAAGCATTATACTCTGAAATCAAAAACTTTCATAAATTATCAGTAAAGTGTTCGCCTTCATCACATCATGATTAATGATATTCTTCCATCTCATTCTTGGCCTAACTGTTGGTCTCTTCCATCTGGCTATCCTATAAGACGTTTTCAATACCTCCTAACTTCTGATTGCATTAACTGTACAATATTGAGCATAGTACATCACCTTACTACAACTCAATATGAATTTCAAAGACATAAGAAAAAATGTTGCTTACCCGCACCCGACTAGAGGCAATACTGCATATTATTTTATCGTTTTGCGAATTTTAAATATATTTTAAAAAATTACTACCAACGCCCTTAATACAGCATCATATAACTCAAATTACTGTGAGTTTTAAATATATCTGAAAACAGGTTTATTACCCGCACCCTACTAGAGAAAATACTGCATCATCGTACTACAATTAATTTAATTTAAATATATCTGAATCTGTTTGTCTACCCATACGCGACTATAGGAAATTCTGAATCATCTTTCTAAAGTAAATATGCTATTCAAATATATTTGAAAACTGTTTTACAACCCGCAAATTAGCAGATAAAATTCTGCCTCATCTTACTAACTGAATTTTAAATGTATCTAAAAACTGTTCGTCTACCCGCACGCTATTCTTTTCTTAAAATTTAGACGCATTTAAATAAGTCTAACTAATCTTTCAGAATACTGTACCAAAGCCTAGTTAGATACTATACGATCTCCCTATCTATCTCTCACTCTGTGTCTCTCTTCCAATGAATGGTGAATATTGTGAAAGTCAACTAATACAGTACTATTTGGTAAAACTAAATATTGTTTATGTTCATTCATTAGGATCCAGAATTTTAAATTTTTCTTCAAATTGCGTTACGTATTAATAAAACATTATACTTTTATAGTGCATTGATTAAAAAGGAGACCTTATAAATAAAACATATTTGCAATTTTCTGTGACCTGCTTGGAAGTTATATTCTTCAAGGTACGGTAACCGGGATTTATTCTAAATTACAATATGTAATTATTATTTGATCGTCCCGGCTTGGAACATTTTACCGCTGAAATCAAACATTGCATATGTAAATGAAGTAATTACCCATTATTTACAAAAAAAAGCACGAATTTCGCTTTAAAATATTGTTATTTATTTTTGGAAAATACTAGTGACACATTTAAAATTTTCAGGTTAAGGACAGGAATCATAGAAAGTCGAAATAATAGGTTTACAATACATGATATTTTTAAAATAAAATAGATTTTAGAAAATGAATAGGAATATACCGGCACTGTATATCAACAGAAAATATTTTAACATCTTCCCCTCATCAACTTTGGCGGTTTCAAGGTCAGTTGCTTTTATTCTTTGTGTGAAGAAGAGTATATTTGTGATATTTATGAAAATGACCACTTTAAAAATTTTCAAGGTATAATTTTTTTTTATTTGTGCTATTGAGTATTACAAATGTTCAAAAACTGCCTAATATATTATATTACGTAGATTTGGTTTAATATGCTGACGGTTTTTGTTCGAAATGCGGCATGGTGGATGTATAAAATAATTAAACAAAGGAATTCGGTTAATGTGGACCCACCACGCGGACCTGGGGCCACTTCACACGAATACGTATATTTTATCTGTAAAATCCATTCACTTACTTAATTTCATTTAATATCCTTGTAATTTTACTAAACCCAAAAACCGTTGCTTTCTGCAGTTGAATGACATGTAAATGTTATAATCACACATTCATTTTCAAAACATTAAATAAACATCAACACTTTTTAAATGCGATCAGTCATAAATATTTTCAGATTTATCTGTGCCTGTCTGCATACGTTAATAGAATAAATAAACATACAAATAGACTAAATGCTAAGATGGTCTCTTGGGTCCACTTTATTAATGTGGACTGTTATTGTATTGTAAAAAAGTTAGTAAATTATGAGGATGTTTCCATATTTGAATTAAATAACAATGCTAATTCATAACCCTGTAATTAAACAAAATTCAAACCCCTTAATTAAAAGAAGAAAAACAACAAATTCAAAACGAGGTCAAAATTACATGAAGTTCCTTTATATATATATATATATATAGACTTCAAAGGGCGTATAATTCAATTAAGATGGAGAAATTCTGTAGTGTTCTCCTGGGCTTTGGAATTAATAAATCTTTGACTTAGACCTATTAGGACTTGTTTAAATGATAGAATGATTATGGTGCGGTTACACAGACAGTTTTCAGATACTTTTGAAATTCGCAATGGTTTAAATTAGTATATTCACTATCTTCTCTACTTTTCAATTTGTAATAGAACATGGCATAAAATGTTTAGAAGATGCACGACTCGGTGCTATTAATAAGATATTGGTGTGTACTAATGATGTAGCCCATTTAGGCGATAGTGAGGATGTACTAAGGGCCAAACAATCATACCATATTCTAATATATTCGCTAACATCACTGGAATTGGGAGTGGAAGTATACATCATTAGCCAGTTAAAATGCAGAAGATGAAACATTGTTTTCGAAATGCCTCCATATTGCAACTACTTAATGAAGTTTAATCATTTTGTTGAGGACGACTGACTTACCAGGTACCAATTTTATATTTAATGTCTTACTACATAACCTAAACGGTGCTTTAATATGAATTTTAAAAGTGCTAAAAGTTCAGCATAACTGTATATATGTTCCACGATGCTTTCTTGTGTGCGACTGATACTGAAGTAACTTCTAATTAGATGCTAATGTAAGAACCAATATGGCAATAGGTATTTTGCCCATGCCTATTTTGAACAAATTTCTGTGTCAATATATCACAGTACACACGCAGGGAAAGAAAAAAGAAGAAGAAGGAAAGGAAAAAAAGTTGCCTGCCGAGATTTGTACCATCAATGTTCGAACACAAATCCGTGACTTTAACCATTAAGCCGCACGTTAACTACAGATTCTGCGTGTTTAATTCTGAACTTAAGGCTCTCATTGTACCCATGCTAGTTTAACCAGTGCAGTGGCGTGCAATCATCTACGAAGTTCGAAATTTTAAGGAATTTGATAACCCAATATTTCATAAACGTTATTGATGAATTATTAGCAATCGAGATCTCGGAATTATTACCAAGATCTGAAGTTATTCTAGTAAATTTTCTCTCCTACTTTGCTCTCCTGTTGATTTATCTCTATTAATTGTCGATTACTTTGATTCCCTATAACTAGCCTATTTTCCCTCGTAGACCATGGGTTCCCTATTTCAAATTACTTGTATAATACCCCTCTGTAAGCTGTTAAATTTGTGCGGTATAATTCATTCACAGGAGAAGTATGGCGTTTGACAGGGATACCAAGGCCCTTGATAGGCTACAGAGCTGAAGGAAAGTAATAAGTAGAAGAAGGAGAATCACCTCTTTAAATCGTTTGCCATAGAACAGATGAAAATATATTTGATAACTTTTGTTGGATATGATTTCCTTTAGGTCGGTAGAAAATTTTTTCTAAGTTCTATAGAATCGCAGTGCGCATGCGCTAGTGCTCCAATTATCCCAGGTAGATAAATGCAACCTCCAGCAGTTGGCGGTATATATATGTGAAATCAGTATGACCAACATTGACACAAAATTCCCAGAACTTGTCTAAAAATGTATAATTTATTTTACGTATCAAATCACTTTTAAAAGCAAGGAACCTAAAAGCTAACCAAACCTAAATCAATTACTGTAACACAAATCAATTACTCTAACGTAGGTGAAATCCAGGGAACGTGGAATCACATTTAAAAAGCAAGTTCGGGTTGTTGATGGTGGCAACGCTGGAACAACGTAGGAAGTGGAGGGAAAATAACAAAGAGAAGGAAGTAAGCAATGTAGCACGACCGTGTTTTACGCAAATATATAAATATGAAGAAAAACTCGTTGCAACATTGGAAGATGTTTAAAATGTGTTAAAAAGTGTTGGAAAATGTTTTGAAAGTGTTTAAGAATGTTTAGTGCATCAGTGGAACAGGATATAAAATTGAAAAATTTTTCGGACCTAAAGGAAAGCGCAGCCCTTTTGTTTATTAATGTATAAGAAAATGGTTAATAATACTCTTACTTACTCACTGACACTATCGAACCCGTAGGTTCATGGCCGCGCGGATATAAGCTCTCCATACATCCTATCCAGAGATAATGCTTTCCAATCATTCCCTGTATAATCTACTTCCCTCAAATCATAGTTAATGTTATTCTCCCACCTCATTCTTGGTCACCAACTGGGCGTTTTCCCTAAGGCTTTCCCACAAGAAGCCTCCATGCAAGTCTTTCATTCCCCATAAGTGCAACATGTCCTGCCCATCGTAGTCTGCGAGACTTAACTGTTCTTATTATATCTGGCTTCCTATAAAGACCATGTAGTTCATTTTTAAGTAGTCTTCTCCATTCACCCGTCTGTTAATCTCTCTTTGGTCCAAAAATTTTCCTAAGAACTTCATTCTCAAATAATAATAATAATAATAATAATAATAATAATAATAATAATAATAATAATAATAATAATAATAATAATAATAATAATAGCTGAAATAAAAAACCGAATTAATATCGAAATGAATTTAACAAAGTAAGTACAATAACATGGAAATAATCCTGTGTGTTGCATAAGTGAAAATGTAAATTGAGGCAACCAATGTATTGGCCTACTATTAACTAACTTCCTGGCACTATAGAATCCGTAGTTCATGACAAAGGTCTCCATACATCCCTAACCTGAGCTAATGTTTTCCAATCATTCTCCCTGTATAATCTACTTTCCTTAAATTATTAATAATGTTACACTCCCACCTCATTATTGGTCTACCAACTGGAGGTTTTCCCTCAGATTTTCCTACAAGAAGCTTCCATGCAACACCTTCATCCCCCATACGTGCCATATGTCCTGCCCATCGAAGTCTACGAGACTCAACTCATCTTATTATACATGCATACCATCTAGCTCACTATTATTTTAATTTTCTCCATTCACCTGTCTGATCATGTCCTTTTGGCCTAAACATTTTCCTAAGAATTGTATTCGTAAAATTAATGGGCAGATGTTTCCATTAAGTGTACTAAGAAATTTTTCCAAGTCCCAGGCAGACACCATGCACATGTGTCAACAGGGATTTGTTTTCGAAATATTTCCCACCATTTACAATACATTTTACATTCTTTGTAACGATTATTTCAATATACTATTCTTTTGATATTTTACTATATACGTAGCATGAGGACGTGACAGCCATATTGATTTTAACGAACATTCTATAAAACAACAACACATGTTCCATTGCAGCTAACATAGAGTATGTACTACAGAATTTCGTAAACTTCCACTCATTTTTGGGAGTTCTATTCGTTAACAGGTTAGAGTGCTTAATTTGCATTACGTTAGGTATCAGTTTGGTCTTTCACAGGTTAGAATACTTAAATTGCATTAGGTTTGGCTTTGGGGTTCCTTAAATATCGTGTACATGTTGTCTGCATTGCGTGGTTCTATAGTGTAAACTGCTTCGCGTTTGTTGGTGCATGTGTGTGGTGTCTGCCTGGGACTTAGAAAAATATCCTCACTGCTTTAATGGAAATTTTACCCAAATGAATTATTGGTATAAAATTTTAAAGTATATTCTCTAATATTAATGTAAAACATATTTTGGTTTTTTACAAATCAGTTTTTTTAGTAAAGATAGGCTTAAGAAAGAGAAATATGTTCTTTTAAGATCATAACTTGAAATGGGGTTGTAAAGTACCGCTCGGCGTCATGTAATAGTATTTGTGGAATACGATAGGTTAGCTTCTGGTAGCCTATATACAATTGAATTTAGGTTAGATTATTAGTTATGGTATATCCATGCAAACTCACCTTTTTAGCAGTTTATTTTTCTTGATGATTTATTATTCCGTTCTTCTTCCGATTCGATCCACTTGAGAAAACTGAGAATGATGGTTAGGAATTCTTTCATTTTATAGGGAACGAACCCACGCCGTGGACATTGAAATACTTTTGGAGGGGGATTCCAAATTTTGAATAAATATTCTTGTTGGACGATTTTGAAAAGTAGGATGTATTTTTCTATTGCGACTTTGCAGCGTTGCCAAGTGTCACTGATTAATAATAATCATCAGTATTAATGGTCTTATTGTTTAATTTAATTTTAAAAGTATAATCTTATCTATTCAGTTATTTGAAAAGGGTTATTTATTCAGATAATAGTACAGGCATGGGGAACTGGGCTCCGGGAGCTCATAACAAATCCTCTCCGCCAATACCCATTCCACTCATTTGTACTTGCACTGCAGAAGCAGGTATAGAGTGATTAACAATACGCAGTGAGAGTCAGTGGCGTACAATTCAGCGTGAGCATGGCAAATTCTAAACACCGATACCATTTTAATACTGACTGGGAAAATTATTATTTTTGTATTTAGAATGGCACGGAAGGCTTGGAACTATACAGGTTGTTATCAATAGACTCGTATCTCAACAAGAGAGATTTTGCAGGCCACATTCTCGCAATGTTTGGTTCGACTTATACATGTGAACAATTATTTTCGAAGTTGAACCATACCAAATCTAAAGTACGCTCCAGAATAAACGATGAAACCCTAGTCTCAGTATTACGCATCTCTAAGAGTACTATTCAGCCTGACATAGACAAATTAGTGTGAAGAGAAAAAGGCATCAGCGGTGCTCTATGCGCTCTTCAAACGTTACACGTAATGTACGTAAGAATGGAAGGGATTAGTACAGTTCGAGACCAAGCTCTGTTTGTTTGCGGGGAGAAGTGTGGGGAGTGGGAGGAGGTACACTACTTCTCGTAGTACTAACAGCTGAGTCAGCAAATTCCTTTCAGACACACGGAGCTGGGTCCCGAGCAGTATATATGTTTCAGGTTATAAGGGTGTGTCGCCACTGATACTACATGGTATGCGAGACGATAATAACAACAGTTACGAGTTCAATGAAGGGTGGAATGAGGAAGGATGTCATACTACCCCTCGTTCGGCAGTTCGCCATGCCTGTAATAGTAGGAAGTACCTTGTATTATTTTTTTTCTTTCCTTGATAACACTTATAGAATTCATATGTATTCAACACTGATTGTAATCTGTCTTTGTTTAGCAAGAAGCTTTAAATGTATGTTATTACCTGGCAATTTGATTGAAAAGGGTGACAAGTTATTTGAATAGTGTTCCCACTACAGGTCTCGGGAAGCCCTTGGGGTAGTAGGATGTTAAGTCTCCCTCTTTTTCTAGACAATCGGCACTTGATGTCAGCCGGGTTGTCAGCCCTGCGTGACGGCCGCCTTTACCCCAGAACAAGCATCTGGTACTCATTTCAGTTAGAGGCTGAGTCGGCCCCAGGTCCATGGTGCCACCAGAAGGTTTGGGTCAGTTTAAAAAACCTGACCCCACCGGGACTTGATTATTCATAGGTAAATCCCTTGTTGTCGAGTCTCTATGGGGGAATAAATGTTCTCATGATATATATATATATATATGTATATGTGACCGGTGGCCACCCAGCACCGTGAGGCATTTGGGTAGCTACAATAAGTATCGAATCTAGGTTGAGAAGTGTAGCTTTTAACGGTTGCGGGACCCGACATGATGGCCACATGTCAATACTACACTGTGTAGATGATCATCTACCTATGTGATTGACACGTGTGGATGTGAGGCCAGCAGCCGGATGGTAGACTAAGGGACTTAGTAGGCCTATCGTGTCATTGAAGAAAAAATCGCATATTACACTCACCTTTAAAGTTATGTTAGGAATTTTTAGTTTAATGTTAACATAAAATTATTATATATATAATGATAAATTTTTGTTTAGTGTTAAAATAAAATTATTATAAGTTACGAAAAAGTTTAATAATGATATACTTACTTACTTACTTACTCACTGGCACTATCGAACCCGTAGGTTCATGGCCGCACGGACATAAGCTCTCCATACATCCCTATCCTGAGCTAATGCTTTCCAATCATTCCCTGTATAATCTACTTCCCTCAAATCATAGTTAATGTATAGTTAATATATATATATATATATATATATATAATGCATATTATAAATTGAGTAGGACCGTATACCGTTTCGATTATATTCTGATGGTTTCGTATTCAAACCCCAGTTTCAACCAGTCTGATTTTTTGCCTTGCAACCATGTCAGTGGCCAACTGACATGCCTCACTCTGTATATTTAGTGCTTAAACAAACTGTGAAACTAGTAATACATTCATATAGCACATCTAGAAGCTGCCCAATAATCAGACAAGTGGAATGACCTTTTGTCTTTGTTCTTGAAAATTAACTTTTAAACCTGCGGACTAATTCACGTGTTTGGATTCCGTTGAGAAAGTCTGTTGGATGTAAAAAACACAAGAGAGCTTAGGAATCCCTGCGCTGCAGAGATAAGGAGATTATTATTTTAAATAGTAATCGCAGGAGTTTGTACCAGCAGCCGGTAGGCACCAATCTCCTCTTAGATTTAACAATAAATGCTATTTGTTGGAATGCGGGGATGAGTAGAGGGTAAGTGCAGATCTCTGCAACTTCGTAGCAACAAACACCCTCCTGAGATTAAGAGGTCTCTTTAACATACGTTCTTCAGACGACTTAAAGTTTATGGTGCCATAAAACTCAGAACACGTGTGACTACTATAATGCATTCAGGGTATAACTAACTAACTCACCAGCACTGTCTAACAGGAGATTCATAGCTGCGCGGACAGAAGTTCTCAATACACACCTATAAACTCCATGGCGCGACAGGCCTAGAAGGGCCTTGGCGTACCAGCCAGCTACTGGCCTCACATCCACGTGCATTCATCACAGAGAAGACGATCATCCTGCCACTGTAGGGGTGACATGTGGTCAGCATATCGGGTCTTACAGCCATTATAGCTGGTGTTCTCAACCTGGAGCCGCTACTTATTGTAACTACCTCATGATCTCTTGATGCTGGGTGGGCATCGGTCCCAAACTGGCCGAAATTCCGATTTCCGATTGAGGGTCTTTCCACTTTCCAGCGGTTGCCCTTTTACCAGCCGGCTGCTGGCCCTTCACATCCACATGTGTCAATCACAGAGGTAGATGATCAACAGCCAGTGTAGGGATGACATGTGGTTAGCATGTCGAGTCCCCAGCCGTTATAGCTGGTTCCTCAACCTGGAGCCGCTACTTATTGTAGCTACCCAATTGCCTCACGATGCTGGGTGGGCACCGGTCCCATACTGGCCGAAATACCATGAGAAAATTTCTTCCCCCATGGAGACTCGAACCAGCGCAAGTCCCGTAGCTCTGCGCCAAGGCTTCCTACCTTAACCGCTCGGCTACGGCGCGGGGACGCCGAAATTCCATGAAAACAATTATTCCCCCATGGAAATCCGAACCAGCGCAAGCCCCGCATCCTGCCTTAACCACTCGACTACGGCTCGGGACATGCATACCTATCCTGACATAGACCTAATATTTTCAAATAAATTTCTGCCAGTACTAACTAACTCACTGGCACTATAGAACCCGTAGGTTCATGGCCGCACGGACATAAGTTCTCCATACATTCCTATCCTGAGCTAATGCTTTCCAAATCATTCCCTGTAAAATCTACTTCCCTCAAATCATAGTTAATGTTATTCTCCCACCTCATTATTTGTCTACCAACTGGGCGTTTTTCCTCTGGTTTTCCTACAAGAAGCTTCGATGCAAGTCTTCCATTCCCCATTCGTGCCACCTGTCCTGCCCATCGCAGTCTACGGGACTTAACTGTTCTCATTATATCTGGCTTCCTATATAGACCATGTAAATCACTGTTATGTTGTCTTCTCCATTCACCTGTCTGTTCATCCCTCTTTGGTCCAAAAATCTTCCTAAGAACTAGCATAAACAATCACACATCTTGTATTTCTCTCTGTAGACGCTACATTATTACGTCATAGATGTAAAGTGATCTGCCTAAATGGTGCGTAAATTGAAAATATACCAGAATAACGCCATCTATCCGCCGAGCTCGGAAAACGAGGCATGTAAAGTGCAGCGGGTGACATTAGGACACATTGTCTTTCGAATTTCGACAAATTAAATGATAATTAAATATAAAATAAAAATAAATATTCCACGATAATTACGTATTAAAATCAGTGTTGACACTTTTTCTTTGATTAAAAAAATTATATATTCCCATCCACAAAAAAAAAATATAATTAAAAATGCATCAGTCTTTTCTCTTAAACATAAAGTATCTTTTACCCTTATAGTGCTGTTCACAAAAAGATGCTATAGTTCAGTGATACCATATAATTATTTTATTCGGGGTATATGCAGCAAATTATGCAAATCGAGGTAATAAATTACAATTTTAAAGGCCCATACCCTGAAGATGATATTTTTTTAAAAATTTTATCACATATACGAGATTGTCTTCTTCAGACAATTTAAAAAAATTATGAAAGTTCTTTCAAAGCTCTATTTTTTCCTTCGTTTCTTTTGCCGCCTAACGACTTCATTTTCTACAGTGAGTATCTCTTGTTTCCCGGTCTGACGTCAATATGTTCTCAGCACCAATTTCCCTTGAAGCGTTCGAGACGTGAGCCTCTGTGATTCGTTTCTCAGGCTTACGTCTTTGTGAGTTCCACTGCCATTGAAATCTATATCCCCCGTTTGTAGACGTGTGTCAGGGTTCTGCTTTCCTTTATCGGCCACACACAAGGACGTTAATACATTCTATACCTATTCGCAGCAAAGTTCCATTTATAATGTAAACAAACCAGATGGATGCCTCCATTTCCGTTGGTCGAATAACAGTTTTAACTTTAAGTGCGTAAGAAAATACAGTTCGCTGACTAACGCTTGAATTAAAGGAAATAAACACAATAAAAATATATATTATCTAGCACAAGTTTCTATACGTTATTAGGGAGAATCTTAATAGTATTTTGCGATACGAGTGTGAGAAGCACATGAACGGATCAAGGAAAAGTTTAAAAAAACGAGACGCTTGCGCCGATTATTGATATTATTTTTTGCGCTATGTTTATTTATTTTAGTAATCAAGATATTAGCTAAAATATATAATTGAAGATAAATTATATATTTCAGAAGGTGAATGGGCTATATGTGTTGCTATGCAGAATAATAAGTATTGTTGGTCATGTCGCCATCTTACATTTTTTAAGACTGTAAAACCAATTTGATTTTGGATTTATTTCAGATTATGGATATAGTTTTAGACGATTTGTACAGTGATGATGAAATAGAAGAGGCGTGAAAAGCTGGATGTAATGAATTAATTATATTTATACACAGAATTTTAATGTTTACACATCTTTTTGTGCCTAAAGTTTTATTTTTAATCTCCACTCGTCTCTCTGTAGCCAATCCATTTCCTCCAGTCCTCTGGCTCTCATTCCAGTTCTTATTTCCTGCATCCACGAGTTTTGAGGTCTTCCTCTCCTCCTTCTTCCAGATGGACACCATTGCAATGTTTTCCTGGGTAATCTTTGTTCTTGCATTCGTCGTACAGGCCAATACCAATTTAATTCTTATACCGTATATAATCTACTATTTAATAACCGATATTCATTTTTTCTCTTATGTCACTATTTCTTATTTTGTCTAATTTTGAACACCTGCTGCTCTCCTGAAGAAATCCATTTCCATCGACATAAGATTTTGTTCTAAGTTTTTGTTGAATTAATACCGAAATTAATACAAATTGCAATAATTATCACTTTCAGTATTTCAAAATAAATGTTTTTACTTACCGCACTAGTGAGATTAGTCATTTTTAAAGTATTGAGGTTTCTTTTGTTGTCATAGCAACCAGGACTGTATGCACGAATGTCAAATTACGTTGCACACCAACAATAAGCATACAAAAATATTAGTTACATAACTAACTAACTCACTGGCACAATCGAACTCGGAGGTTCATGGCCGCGCGGATATAAGCTCTCTATACATCCCTATCCTGAACCAATGTTTTCCAATCATCCCATGTTCAATCTACTTCCCTCAAATCAACTGGGCGTTTTCCCTCTAGTTTCCTACATGAAGCTTCCATACACCTCTTTCATTCCCCATTCGTGCCACATGTCCTGCCATCGCAGTCTACGAGACTTAACTGTTCTCATTATAACTGGCTTCCTATAAAGACCATGTCTTCTCCATTCACCTGTCTGTTCATCTCTCTTTGGTCCAAAATTTTTCCTAAGAACTTTATTTTCAAATACTTTTAATCTCCTTTCCTCCCTTAAAGTAAGGGTCCATGTTTCGCATCCATATAATATAACTGGTAGGACAATAGTTTATATATTTTAATATTGGTTACATAGTGCAAAAAATATATAGTTGCAAATTAAATACAGGGTGGACCGCTCGAATGGACCTAATTTCAATTGCTTGTTACTGGCAAACGGTTGAAGATAGAAACTTAAAACAACGTTCATATTACAGAAAAACTCACCAAGTTTTGATATCCAGATCACCACATCTCTATATGAGCCCCAGCAGTCACTGTGACGATATCAAAGCGATGAACAATTTCTTGGCCAAGTACGTTGGAGTATGTCTTCTGGAATGTTCTCAATAGCCTCTATGATGCGCTCACGAAGATCACGAAGGTCTTTGACTGGGGTGGTGTAAACTTTATCTTTGACATAGCCCCAGAGAAAGAAATCCAGTGGTGTTAAATCGGGAGATCTCGGGGGCCACGCGATTGGTCCTCCCCTACCAATCCAACGGCCAGGGAAAATGTTGTCCAAAGTCGTACGAACTTCATTGGACCAGTGGGGAGGAGCACCATCTTGCTGGAAAACGATGTTAGGCTGCAGTTGTTCAATTTGTGGAAAGAAGAACTGCTCCAGCATGTCAAGATATGTGGTACCACGAACAGTTTTCTCGGCGAAGAAAAAAACGGTCCAATGACCTTATTATGTGACAAACTGCCACCAAACATTCATCTTCGGACTATCACGAACATGCTCTTGAATAGCGTGAGGATTCTCCGATCCCCAGATCCGCACATTATGCCGGTTTACCTTGCCTGACAAATGGAAAGTGGCTTCGTCCGAGAAGAAAATCTTGGTCATGAAGTCAGGAACAGCGCCGAGACGGTCCAGCATCGTATTGGCGAATTCCACTCGTTTCGGCATGTCATTCGGCTCCAGACGTTGCACTAACTGCACTTTATATGCGTGCAGTTTGAGGCGTTTGTGGACAATCCGTTGTAATGTCGATTTTGGTATTTGAAGTTCCCGCGAAGCTCTTCTTAATGACTTCCGGGGGCTTCGCTCAAATGCGGCTTGAACATTTGCTACCATTTCATCGGATGCTCTGCGACCACCACCATGCTTCTTCAACACAGATCCTGTAGCTAATAATGTATCACGCCACTTCTTTATGCTTCTAGCAGTTGGAGCATCACGGTTAAAACACACGCCGGAACTCCCTTTGAACTCTAATGATTGATTTAAACTCCGCATACCACAAAACAGCTTGCGCTTTCATCTGCGGAGTCGCCATTTTCACAAACAATTAAATCTAAGAACGAGAAACGTATCTTTGTGCCATCTACCGACAGGATTCGAAACTTGGTGAGTTTTTCTGTACTATGAACGTTGTTTTAAGTTTCTATCTTCAACCGTTTGCCAGTAACAAGCAATTGAAATTAGGTCCATTCGAGCGGTCCACCCTGTATATTGAATAAGTATCGTTAATTTTTATTCATGCGCAATGCAGGATAGGTTGGAACTTCAATTGTTTTAAATAGTAGTAGATAATTTTTTGGACAAGATTTTGGTACATCCCAACGTTTCTCTGTGAGACATTTGAAGGTAGGATTCGGAATGCAATGGTTGACAGTTAACCTTGTTGGATATAAAACATTGTTTTGTTTCCACTGAGTCCAACATATTTATATATGCCCTAACTGAAGGAAAATTTAGTGCTGTGTCAATTATAGATTAATGAAAATATGAAGTTGGCAACAAAATGCATTATATAAGCTACTCTTTTCTGCATGCTTTGGGTTTACATGTCATGTTTATATTTTTCTGTGGATTAACTTTAAAGTCTAAAATTCAATCACTTTTCATATCATTTATTTTTTATTTAATGTTTTGTTTATTAATTCATTCTTAATTATAGACTCTTTATGTTCAAATGAATTCCAGGAACTTTACGCCTCTCTAGTTGTGCGCTTCTATAGTGTGTCATGTGTTTTGTTTAGAGAATCACAAATTAATTTTGTTTAATATTATGAAATTGTAGTTAGTTTATGCTGATGATGTAGTATTACTGAGTTATAATGAGGAGATACTAAGGGATAATACGCACACACTATTGAGTAACACTAAGTAATTGGGACTGGAAGAAAACATCAATAAATCTAAATATAGGCCTATGTTCACACATAGAAATGCGTTATATAATGGAAATGGACAACTAATAATAGGGCCTAAATGAAGGAAATTTTGAAGAAGTGGCTGATTTCAAGTAGGCCTATCTAGGAACAATAATTAAAAATAGGGATGAGATGCTCATAGAAATTAAACATAGGCTCAATTCTGGAAATGCTTGCTATTATGCATTACAGAGACTCTTGTTGTCCCAACTCCTTTCTAAAAACATTAAACTGAAAATATATAAAGCAATTATTCTCCCAGTTATATTATATGGATGCGAAAAATTGGCTCTTACTTTAAGGGAGGAGAAGATAACGAGTATTTGAGAATAAAATTCTTAGGAAAATTTTTGGGCCAAAAAGAGATGAACAGACAGATGAATGGAGAAAAGTACACGATGTGTATAGGAAGCCAGATATAATAAGAACAGTTAAGTCGCTTAGACTGCGATAGGTTGGAAATATGGCACGTGTGGGAGATGAAAGAAGTACATGGAAGTTTCTTGTAGGAAAACAAGAGGGGAAACGCCCAGTTGTTAGGCCAAGACTGAGGTGGGAGAATAATATTAACTATGATTTGAGAGAAGTAGATTATACAGGGGATGATTGGAAAACATTAGCTCAGGATAGGGATGTCCGTGCGGCCATGAACCTACGGGTTCGTTAGAGTGAATGAGTGAGTGATTACGAAATTGCAGGTATGATGAGATGGACATTGGCAAGTAACCTTTGGCCCAACATTGACCTTGACAAATAAAATAAACCATTAAAACCTCAAGTAAGTCAACACGAGATTTGACCCGGACTTCTCCTATAAGAATCTCGAACAATGTGATTTGAGCCAACTCGCTACACAATTCTTTATTTGATTGAATGATATGTTTCACCTTTAAAAACACGTATTTACTAATAAATAAGCAACTTTTGTAACGCGTGTAAACGCATTTCGAAATTGCAAAGGGAATATCATATTTACTTAGCTTTTAAATAAGCTGGTTTTTCCTTCTTCTGAAGAATATACTTGAATATATTCCATCACTTTATGCAAACTATCGTCTGTTAACATATTTATTCTATTTGGAAATCGACTAGAGGGCAATATGTGAATAAAGAGAGGGATGTATTCGAGGGCGACTGGTTATTTTGGAGGGTTGCGTTAGATGGTTAGACTAAATTGATCAACTATTCACCCTGAGGCATATTTCTGTATCGAAACTAAAGGTGATGTTACTCAAGTTATGATTTACTGCCGTTAAAATATTTATTTCCTCAATAATAATAATAGTAATAATAATAATAATAATAATAATAATAATAAAAATAATAACAATAATAATAACAATAACAATAATAGATAGGGAATGGAGAAGACTTCATAACAGTGAACTATGTGGTATTTATGGGAAGCCAAATATAATAAGAACAGTTAAGTCTCGTAGACTGAGATGGGTAGGACACTTGGCACGAATGGGGAGTGAAAGACATGCATTGAAGCTTTTTGAAGGAAAACCGTAGAGAAAACGCCCAGTTGTTAGGACAAGACTGAGGCGGGAGAATAATATTTAACTATGATTTGAGGGAAGTAGATTATACAAGGGATGATTGGAAAACATTAGCTCAGGATAGGGATGTATGGAGAACTTATGTTCGCGCGGCCATGAACCTACGAGTTCGATAGTGCCAGTGATTTAGTTAATAATAATAATAATAATAATAATATAGATTATTATTATTATTATTTTATTTCATCTGGCAGAGTTAAGACCTCAAAGATTTTGTCTACACTCAACCAGATTAAATTAATAGATACCCAGGATTAAAAAGTATTCTGAATAATAGATTCATTAAAAAGAAACATTATTCAGAAGGCCGTGTTTTGTTTTTTTTTTTTTTAGTTTCCAGTTGACATTAAATTTCCTAGTCATTTTTTGTTTGCATTGTTAATTGTCGTAACTAAATCTTTAGTAGCCATTTAACAAAATCTGTCATTAGAATTGAAGTAAATTAAAAATTTCAGCGTTTATCACAGATAAGTATAAATGTATGAAATTTACAAACCTATTTTTCAAATCGTTACATTGTGGCAAAAGTATAGAATAAGGGGCCAATACCTAACCGAAATGCGTCCTAGTAACTTATGCCAGAAGAAAATTACAAAAATTTAGGTTAGGGTGAATTGTTTTGTTTGCTTTTTAAGTTTGTCTAATGTGTTTAAACGTGAAGTAAGCTTAAATATTATATAAAAGTCATATATATATATTATTATATATATATATATGTGTGTGTATGTATGTATACTTAGGTACATATATAGTTCATCGCTGTGGTCTCGAGGTAGCGTGCTGCCTTGTCACGCAGTGGGCCCGAGTTCGATTTCTGGTCGGGACAGGCTCCTGGGTGAGGTTTTGTTCGGGGTTTCTCCTCACCTGTAAGACAAATGTCAGGAAGCTTAGGGCCTAAAGGTCCGCGAAAATCATCCGGCGATCTTCATCATCCTTCATCGGTGTGAAAAGCAACGGGAAGCTACCATTCCTATTATTCCCTAGTAAATCTGCAAAGCTTAGCATGAAAATGCTATGATTGCAGTGAAGGACCTGCCCTCGGGCAGAATTACTATAGATGGATATATATATATATATATATATATATATATATATATATCAGCCTCTTATTCTAGAGAATAGAGTCACTCCCTGAATTATTATTATGTAAATTATAATTACGATTTTCTTTGAATTTAAACGAAGTAATTTATATAGTCTATTATTTTCTTTTGTTTCCAGATGGCGAATTCCCGTAATCGCCGCTCGATATCAAATAAACCGGACAGATATTGCTATGATCCATCATCCTTAAGTCAAGAGCATACTTACACTCCAAAAGCAGTGAGTATTTTATTTGACATAGTTGCATAGATTTTAGAGCTATACTTATTTATACTATATAATATTAAGTAAAGGTGCACTCGAATGAGCATATGTGTAGTTTATGTTCTTTCTTTTATGAGTTCATTTAACGTCACTGTCCTTTTTTCACATTTCTTAAAATGGTAGATTTCATAGTGTTGTTCACATAGTTTGCACACACACTGTTCATCTGGCTGATGATATTTCACGTTTTTGCACATCTTGTGATGGAATCCATGAATCGCCAGTCCTACTATTGCATGTCTTTGAGTTTGGTTGTATCCGGTCCATTCTCTACTTACCATGGCGTCCCTAGCAAAGAAGCTGCTGTCGATTTCTCTTTCCTTCTGTCTCCTTCTTTCTATTACTTCGTTGTATGGGTCCGTGGCAGGTAGCAGCATCTTGTGTCTCAAGTCTTCTACGAAGAAGGTTTCTCTGGTCATTGGTGATGGGTAATTCGGGAGTGAGTCGTTTAAAAAGAACGCTTCACTACTGTGAAGTGTCAAAAAGTTACTCACTTTTAGTGAATTGCCAGTTCAGAGTTCAGTACTGCTACTTAAAATTTACTTTTTGTTTCAAGCTATAGATGTATCACTCCAAATCAACTTAAGCTCATTCGTCGATTACTCTACATTTCTCCGCCCATCGACCTTGCTTGTCCCCGCCTCTTTCCTACGTCATCCATATCGTTCGTACCGCGTGAGTGTCTGAGAAGAACGAACTATTTTGCCAGAGTGAACTGCCGTAGAGGAACGAACTATCTCGCCTGAGTGAAGTTACATAGAAGAACGAACTACCTTGGAAGAACGAAGTGGTATAAAAGAACGAACTATCTTAGAAGAGTGAAGTGTTTTAGATAAATGAAGTGGTATCAAAGAACGAACTACCCTGGAAAAGTGAAGTTTCTTAGAGGAACGAACTACCTTGACAGAGTGAACTGGCTTTAAACATTCAATTGTACTTCAAACTCTTAACATTCGACACGCTCATTCATTCAGTACATGTACATTACGGCACCTTCCCGCTCTTGCTTACGTCATCACTCATACTCAGCATTACTCAGGGATTACTCCTTTTGATCTACGGCATTACTAACGCTACAATTCTAATGTAGTCTAATATTACAATCAGTTTACATTTTATTTACTGGAATTCCGAAAGTATTTAATAAAAATCCATTTTATCCAAGTTTTAAAACAACATATTTTACTAGGTTTACAAAAAGCTGTTGAAAAATTTAGTAAAAATATTACCTTGCTAAATATTTAGAGCGAATATGCCGTACAAGTTTAAAAGCATCCCGCCCCCTGTATGAAACTGTGTTTAGAACAAAAGTTACACTTTGCTTTACCATCGCTTAAATCGGCGAAGAAACCCCAAATTTCACTACTTTTTCTTGACCGCGAATTAGAAGCCATTCTGTAAAAGTGCACACACAAGGCTAAATTTTGTTGGCCTACCCAGTATTCACCCTCTTTATATTTTTAGTTTAGGGGTTGTAAAGATTAAGATCAAGCAATTACCAGTAGTACGATTTTGCATATTTCTTTATTTTTAAAGAACTATTATGCAAATAATATGAGTAAATAATGCATATATAAATAAAATAAAATATATCTTCCTTAAAAGTTTTAAAATACTCCACACTTTTTTTTTTCTTTCAAATTATGGAGTTACGATTTTGTTTTTTATTAACATTTACAACTTGTAATAAAATATGTAAACATTGAAAATCTGTATATAAGTACAATTATGCAAATAATACAGTTATAACAGAAATAAAAAGGAGGTGTAAATAATTATAAAATAAACAAAAGTATGGTAGCAATCATATTAGAATTTTTCATACTCAAATAAATTAAAATAGAATTTACAGAACTATTTACGTTTATCTTTAAAATCCACAGCTACCATGTGGTTGGTTAACGTCAAGTCACCCCATGCTCGTGCCTTCGTGCTTCCCCCTCCAACCCATATTCTGTTTTTTTTTTTTTTTTTTTTTTTTTTTTTGCGAGTGAATGAACTACTTCTCGAAATGAACTGGTTGGGCACAATGCTAATGTCCAAGTAATTGGCTGCAAAAATCCAGGTTTACGAAAGTAAGGAATGATGCACGCGCCCGAAAAACCAATGAAGATTTTTTCTAAGTTTCAGGACATTTGAAACCCTCTTGCCTTATGATTTGCTAAAAGTTCATTTCACAGCTTGCTATATATTAAAAATAACACGTCATGACCTTGTTTACATAAACAACATAACACCTTTAAATATTAATAAAGAAAGAATAAGTCGTTTGAAAGCTGATGGTTGTACAAAGTTGTAACACTTCGTAAAAACCAATCTTAAACATTAAACGAATTTAAGAAAAACTATCACGTCACAGGAAAGGATATTACGAGTATTTGAAAATAAAGTTCTTAGGAAAATTTTTGGACCAAAGAGAGATGAACAGACAGGTGAATGGAGAAGACTGCATAACAGTGGATTACATGGTCTTTAAAGGAAGCCAGATATGAGAACAGTTAAGTCTCTTAGACTGCGATGGGCAGGACATGTGGCACGAATGGGAGTGAAAGACGTGCATGGAAGATTCTTGTAGGAAACCCAGAGGGAAAATTCCCAGTTGGTAGACCAAGAATGAGGTGGGAGAATAACATTAACTATGATTTGAGGGAAGTAGATTATACAGGGGATGATTGGAAAACGTTGGCTCAGGATAGGGATATATGGAGAGCTTATGTCCGTGCGGCCTTGAACCTACGGGTTTGATAGTGCCAGTGAGTGAGTTAGTTAGTTAGTTATCACCTCACCTCGTATCATTCTTATTAGACCAGTTTCAGGACCTTATTAGGTTCCGTCCTCAGTACTTTCATGACCGGTGTTACATAGAAGAATCATCTCCTGATCTGAATCTATGTTTTCCTTTTTTAGGCTTGAATCGTTTAACAATTTACTTTTTTAGGAATTAATTCTATCAGAACGATGATAGGAATATCAAGTTATCAGGCATAAATCTACAAAGTGGAACAATTTACATATTTAGTAACAGTGATAAATGCAAATGGGAAAACACTGCCTAAAATCAGTAAAACAATAGAAACAAGTTTAAAATCTATAATTTAACTGAACCATTAATCTGGAATAAGGATATACTTATCAAGAGAAAAATGGCAATGTGCGTAAATCTTATTTCAAATCTGTTGTAACATATGCATCTGAAACTTGAACATATGCAAAGAAGGAATTGGGCATAATCCAAGCTACAGAAATGACATTCTGGGGCAACGTAATCCCGCCCTTAAGGCGCCCGAACCTCAGAAGTGGGTTACAAGTACGCCATGCCAGGAGAGAACACCAGGAATGTCGAAAGATTATCTGGGACATTTGCAAAAAAAAAAAAAAAATACATTTTTACTTGGAATGGTACATAAAACAAGGACAGATAGAATAAGGAACGACTAAATCGGGGAGATTGAAATGTAGAAAAATTAACAAAAGACAGAAAAATAATATACTAAAATGGTTTGGACGTTTAAAAAGAATGGAAAAGGAAAGACTATCACAATGACTGGATTATTCAAGTGAAGAAAAGTTTACAAGAAAGAATTGACCTTCCTATAGGGGGACACGATAAGAGATTGACGATGATGAAGGAATTAATGTTATGAAGTAATTATGAAGGTGCCTGTCTTTAACATACGCAAGTGAAAATTGGACTCAACTGTTCAGACAGAAGAAAAATAGAAACTGCTGAAATTAAGTTCTTGCGTTCTGTAACAGGTGTGACAATTTTGGACAGAAAAAGAAATGAAGATATTAGGAAAGACTTAATATTTTTAATTTAACAAATAAAATTGAAAGTATGAGAAAAACAGACATGAACATGTTAAAATAATGCCTAGAACATAGACTCCCTCAGCTGTTATTAAAGTACAAACCAATAGGACATAGAAGTGTTGGACACACATTTACTAGATGGGAAGATTCACTAAATCCCACTTGATGTGAAAACAGGTCAAAAGGCCTAATTTCACGAATTAGAAGAAGAAGAAAAGAAGAGAAGTAAATTTATTTAAGAAAAGTTATATCATTTTCCAATACTGTTGCTTTAAACACAGTTCCGATAATGTATATTATAAAGTTATATCACCCCCATCTCATTTTCGTATTCGTATTAGACCGGTTTAGGGGCCTCATAAGGTTCCATCCCAAGTACTTTCACGACCGTTGTTTAGACGCGTTGAAGAACTGCCTCCAGAACATAAGGCGGTTCTTTAAAACGACATAAAACCGGTCGTGAAAGTACTGAAGATGGAACCTAATAAGCTCACTACAACCGGTCTAATTAGAAGGAGGATATCAGACGAAGTGATACAATATTTCTTAATTGAAATATACGTCATAGTGTTAATTACTAATAAATCAATTAAAAGATATATTGAAATAAATAATACTGCAACAACTCATTCATAATAAAATGGATTATATGCCAGTGAAAGTAATGCGAAAAATTCAATTACCTTAATTATGCCTTTCTGCCACAGAGACCAACCGTTTAATTAGCATAATGTACTGTATGCTGCACGTTGCAATGGGAAACGCACAATTTTTATTCGTAAATATTACATTTTTCATAACAGTAACCATTGAAATGGATTCCAGAATTATCATTTCCAGTGAAATTTGATTCAACGTGAGAGTTAATATGATGAATCACTTCATTAATTAATAAGCGAGCAATATTTCAAGTGGCAACTGCCAGTGAGTTTCAAATGACAGTCTACAGGAATTAGAAAAAAATATAAACAAAAATAATTGTAGCAAAAGGTGAATAGTGATCTAAGGAACACATACATGGTTTATAGAAGAGCAAAAAATATGAAAAATACTTGAAAATTGAATGAGAATTTGAGAACGACGGAAGATAGCAAAGCATTGTGGGTACAACTCACGGGAATATGCTTCTTCTTCTTCTTCCTTTCCAGGATTAGGACAATGTGACCTGTTCCGGTCTCAAGTCCATCGTTTCCTTGATGTCTTTTCCCATGTGGTTTGTAGGTGTTGACCTTTTTTGGGTAATCGTCCATTCTGTCTAAATGTTCTTTCAATTGGTATTTGTGCTCTTCTAGTTTATCAACTATTGAAAATATTTCCAGTTAATTTCTTATTGATTCATTGTGTAATCTATCCATGCGTGTACATCCTTTTACATATCTTATTTTCATTTCAGTGGCTTGAATATGTGAGATATCTCTTTTTGTAAATACCCAAGATTCAGATCCATATAAAAGAACAGGAACAGCCATAATTTTATAAAACTTGAGTTGAGTTTCTCTTGGAGGGAATGTGCCAAAAACTAAAACAATAATCCGCATCAAACTTGAAATTAAAAAATAACCTAATTAACTCTCACTAAAAACGCTCGTCTTTCACCGCTGGGGTCCCGAGATCGGGTCTTGGTCACTCCATGTGGGTTTCGCGGTGGACGAAACGGAGCTTGGGTGGATTATTCTCGGGGTTTTATCCCGTCTTCCCCTGCCAAAATTTGATTCCACCATTTCTCCATACTCATGTCTTCCATTTTATTTCATTTCGTTCATCTACCCCTGTGATGGTGCGTCAGGCGTGGTCGGCCGGCATTCTTGTCATTCACAGACCTCTATATAGAGGGCTCTTCTCATCTCATCCTCGACCCGACCCTGAGTTGGAAACGAGTTGAGGATATTTATATTTAATTTATTTAATCTTATATTTGGCTGTGGTACGTCTTTTGGCGGACACAATTCTACACTTACAACCATATGCCACTGATGCACTAAACACTTATAAACACGTTCCGCACTATTTTAAACATTTTGGAAGCATTTTATAAACATTTCTTAAGATTATGAAATATTTATAAATTACGCGAAATTTGTGCATCGGGTTCTAGAGACGCAGAAATGCTTCATGTAACATCCGCTAGGTGGCTCTCAAATCGGAGTTACCAACATTTAAAAATAACTGAAAACCATATTTAATGTTAGTGTACGTAAAATTAGTTTATAGTTTATTAAATAATACGCATGTAAATTGTTTTGTTAGGTTAGCAAATGGGAAGTTGGTTTACGTCCATTTTTTTTAGCATTTAGGTATAAATAATATGCATGTAAATTGTTTTCTTTGGTTAGGAAATGGCAAGTTTGTTTACATCCATTTTTTTAGCAGTTGGTAACGCCGAGTGCAGAGCCATCTACCGGAGGCTACATTAACCATTACAGCAACTCCCGCAACTCGCGCATGCGCACTGCGATTCTGTGGAACTTAGAAGAATTCGTGTCCGCCAAATAACCGACTTTTTCCTTATATTTGTCTATTTTGTATTACATATTTGCTTTACTATCCCATTTGTTGACGACCAGGTAGTAATTGCTAAATCGGAATACGGAGGGTTGTTTCCGATCTCTGATAACGATTTGCCAAGTAGATTGTGACGTTGGATTGTGAGTCATTAGGACAGAAGTGTGCTAGGTGATCAAACCAGTCAGTGTGCTGCTTCTGTTACACTCGCACATGTGTAGCTCTCATAATGCCTAATCAGGTACACCCGTTTTGGGAAGGGTACATTACTGCCCTTTCGGACGCTAATTATAGTTATTCCGCGATTATTGAGGCTTGCAAAAAACGTAATTTTATGGTCTTGTTGTGGGAGTAGATGTCTGCCACAACCAATCACTGCTCTTGACGCAGCTATAGCGCGCTAGTAAGGTTTCAAATTGCTGAGATGTTGTCAGCTGTATATCTGATAACCGCATACATTAAAAGCGACCACTCCCACTGAACATCCATATCGGCAACACTGTCGTGAAAACGTCAGGGCCGGAGAATCAGTGGCTGCAGTTTACGTGGAGTGACCGAAACAACACGAACTCGGACCCCAATGACGTAGGGCGAGCGCCTATCCGCTTCGTCACTGAGCCTATCAACCGCAAATGTATGTTTATTCTAAAAGTAAACTCTAATTATACGGATATGTTTATGTTTTGTTAAAGAGATACAGAGATAATACTGTGTATAGCACTTGTATATATGTTGTATTTTCTCTCTACTTTAATATAAGTAAGAGCCCATGGGATGCGTCACTTGAAGTTTTCTTTAACCTCTGAAATATTTCCCTGAGATTGTGTCCCTAGACGACGCCGGATATCCTGTTATATCAAAGTTTTCGTTTTAAGTTTAAATATATAACATGAAATATAATTTAAATGTAAGACCTGTGCAGCACATAATGGCTCATGTATGTATTTCATAAAGGAAGTGTAAGACTTCCTTTATTTATGATGTGCAAGCGTGTAGTTGTGGTGTTGGGGAGGGGGTTCTAGGTAAATTACGAATTCACCAATGTCGTAACTCTGTCTTACCACACTCTTCATCTCCTTGTTGAAATCTCCTTCATTTTACAAACTATACAACGATTACACTACAGTTATTTATATATGAGTGTTGAAATCTCTATGAAAAACATGCATTCAAAAACATTACTATTCATTCTAGACATTGATGAGATAGTTGAAAGGTTAGAAATATTAAAATAAGTATCTGGGATCTAAGTGATTCTCAATTATTACGATTTTCAGTTGAAACACATTGCGGGTCATTCGGAACATGTTTCATCATCGGCTTTTTAAAAGAAGCTTTTAAGGCTCGAATCTATGAACGCATTAGACCGTAAAAGTCGTTCTCTGCCTGTACTCTGCTGAGAAAGTTGCATTCAAATACGTTTTTGCATACTCAAAAATCTGTTTATGCGATAATAATTGTTGAAATTCCTAAGCTACCTGGCGAGGTGACTTAGCAGAGAAACGAATCGTGAGCAACCCGATGGGAACCGATGGTAACCGATGTAGTTTGAAACCTTGCCGCGTACCTTGCTGCTTTATCCAAGATGTCGGACCTTGAAGACTTCGATCATGTTTTCGGTATACGCGGAGAAGAGGAATTTGATAGTCTACCAAATAATTCAACTGGAAGAACAGGAGAATCGGCGTAATATTGCGCGATGCAGACGTCGTCGTATATGGTATTATTTGCGGGATGCAAGCGTAAATGCGTCCCAATAGAAGACGAAAAGGACGGAAGTGGTTTTATCGCTGAGAATTCTAGGTAATATCTTGCCAATATTACGAAAACGACGACTTTCATGCATGATCAGTTAGTGGGTAGCTAGTTCGATCTTTGCACTTGCTCACGGAAAGTCAGCTTACCAGTGATTGGAAGTAATTTGAGTAGAAACTAATGTATTTGCATGCGGCCCTAAAAAGCTGATGATAAAACATGTTTCGAAAGGTCAACTAAGTATTTTACACTCTAATTCAACCCAAGAAGTTACTACAGACTTTATGGGCTAAGCTAGTGTCCCCCTACGTACAGGGGATAGATGTTGCCAAACTCATAAAAACGGTATTTGTTTGTTTAGGGAGGGGTGGAGGGGCAAGGTTATTAGTACTTTTTCCAAATCTATGTACTATACATTTAAAAAAACATGGTTTTCTTTTACGGCATGCAGACTAGTTTTATAGTAAATATGAGAGTCGACACATTCACACAGGATAGTACAGGTACGCATGAGCTCAGTGACAAGTGGTAAATGTTTTTTTTTCTTTAAGGGGGTGGCTTGGACGGCTACAACTTACAACTCTGTACCTGCTGTGTTGCACATTTCAGTTTTAATTAAGGATTTCTCTCAAGAAAATACCGTTAAAATGGCAACCCAGTTCCCTATTCCAAACACACAGTAACTTCCTGGATTGAATCTGACTGTAATATAAGTTATTTTCCTCGTATTAGCTTCTTGTTTATTTATAACTCGGATTATAGTAGAAAAAATACGTTTTTACTGGAACTGTAATTAGTTGCGGACGATTGGGATCTCAGGTACTTATTTTAATGTGTTTTACTAATGACATAATTACTCAAAGGTGTTCTTTAACGACTTTTAAAGTATTGATGACATAGGTTAAAATGTGTTAAGTTGATAAGGGTTTATTTCCCGATACATAAATATTTCCGATTGATTGAGGGTCTTTCCACTTTTCAGCGGTTGCCCTTTTACCAGCCGGCTGCTGGCCCTTCACATCTACATGTGCCAATCACAGAGGTAGATGATCAACAGCCAGTGTAGGGGTGACATGTGCTTAGCATGTCGAGTCCCCCAGCCGTTATAGCTGGTTCCTCAACCTGGAGCCGCTACTTATTGTAGCTACCTAATTGCCTCACGATGCTGGGTGGGCACCGGTCCCATACTGGCCGAAATACCATGAGAAAATTTCTTCCCCCATGGAGACTCGAACCAGCGCAAGTCCCGTAGCTCTGCGCCAAGGCTTCCTACCTTACCCGCTCGGCTACGGCGCGGGACCATAAATATTTAAATTATCAAAATATATAACTAATGATTCTCACTTTCACTGCACATATAGCGTATAATGTAACTTCTTCTGAACACACGAAGTAAATGACAATGAAAAGGAAGTATTTGAGTTTTTATTTAGTTTAAAAACTGTGTCACGAAATAACCAATTTCACTAAAAGACCTATATTTACCCTATACTTTAGGAACATTTATGAAATTGATTAATAAGCTTAGATTATATTTTTATTCGAAATATAAGGTATTAATTGATATAAGAACGAGCATGTGTTCCTTTACGAGTGCAGTTCAGTTACAGAATTTAATACATAATTACAGACGTAATCATCTCTTTGCTCTAGGGAGCGAGCTCGACTTGCTCTGCTCTCGTTGACGAGAGGCATGAGGCAGAAGGAGCAAGAGACAGAGAGACGTGAAGATAATGGCGATTCTTATAAATTAACAGATATCATAATACCATACGAATATATTTGAATGTATTTTTTTTTTCTCCAATGCCCCGGGTTGTCATTTCGACATTTCTGGTTCTCTCCTGGCATTGACTTAATTGTAACCCACTTCTGAAATTGGGGCGCCTAGAAGGCGGAGTTACATTACTGCAATGATATGATGGATGATAAATGATAATGAATTTTCTTTTAACAAAATTTATTGTTTTGCAAATCTAACCATATTCAACACGTCAATCAAATTTACAATTTTATAATGAACATTAGTTTCGCTTCGCTAGGTACACGTACCTGCCAAACCTTAAGTTACCGTTAACCACTGTATAACAATAGCTTATTGTGTGGTCCCAAATAAATTTTAATTCTAGGAAGTACCCCTGCTACTACCACGACCCCGGTTCCCGTTTTCTTATTGTTTCGATAACACTTATAAAAATGACTGAAAATTCAGAGAAATTGTTATGAAACCATAGATATAATTTAGACATTTCTTTCTGTAATTAACAGCCGTATATTTTCAGTTGTTATGGTTGTTATGGAAATAATGATAATCGGACAACCGCGGTCGTTGTTTAGACTTCGGTTGGAAAATCCATCACAAATGACTTAGGTAGATAAATGGCCTATTCTAGCTACCGTACCACCTGTGAGTATTCGATTGGAGAACAAGTAGTAGCTAGCGTCATGTTGACTAATGTGATAACATACTTTCCCGCTACAGCCAAATTGCCAACATCTTTATTCACATTTAAGGGCATGTTAGTGTTACTTTGGGGTAGTTAGGGTAAGAAAATGGGCAAGTTAATATACACCAGATTAGTTTAATATTAATTTTTTTGTTAGCGCGTTTTTGTAATAAGTTGACTGCAATATCTGAGCAATGACTAATATATATTTTACGTTGTAAATATGACAATTTTAGGTTATTTTGAGCTTAACTTTTTACTTTATTTTATGACATTTCTCACATTTTTTTGGGAAAATCAACTTTTTTTCATTCATTCATAGTGTTCTGCTCAAGAGCAGGTCTTTCACTGCAAACTCAGCATTCTCCACTCTTTCCTTAACTCAGCTTTCCTTTTTGTATCTGCATATAAACCATTTATTTTAATATTGTCTATTAACTGATGTCTTTGTTCTGCCTCTATCTTTCTTCCCGTTGACCATTCCTTCTAGGGCATCCTTCAGCAGGCAGTTTCTTCTTAGCCAGTGGCCAATCCAATTTCTTTTCCTCTTCTTTATGAGTTCCAGCATTGTTCTTCTTTCACCCATTCTGTCTAGCACATCTTTATTTCTTACTTTGTCTGTCAATTTTATACGTTCCATTCTTCTCCATATCCATGTTGAAAAGAGTAGGTGATAGAGGATATCCTTGCTTCATCCCCTTCCAATTTTTCTTCCCTCTGACATTTCTTAGGCCTATATATTTTTGTCAGGTAATTAATTATTTACATACTACAATAATAGTATTTCTTCCTTTTTTAATTGTAATTTGTTTCGGTGGCAAGGTGGTAAATACATTTATTTATACCGTTAAATACATTTATTTATTTTATTGTGCTATTACATACATTGACACTAAAATTATTATATATGTGTATTATTGTGACAGGTTTGTCCAGCTTACGATTCAAGACAAGATGATAATGCCACCTATTGCGTGAATGACCCCCAAACGTCACATTATGACAGGCGAAATGAAGATATTGCTGATTACTATGATACGACAGTGAAATCCACATATGACCGGAAAGGAAAAGTTACGAGAAATATTCCAAAAACCAAGACTAAGGAAGTATGTAAAAACAATACTTACGATTATCGTTACAGCCGAGAATTGCCTTCAGGTTTTAAGAGAGGTAATGACAACTTTAACATCGATGTGTCGGGAGAAGATCAGTACTACACTGGGAATAAGTCAGAGTATTCCGTGGACGAGGAAGATATTGATCCAGCATTAAGACCTCGTGCATTTGATATGTACGGTTTAGGATCGTCTACCAGTATGGAAACAATAACTCAAGCTACAGATCACCATAGAAGGCAGAATCGCGTGTGTTTCCCTGCAGGCGAAATGAAAAACGATTCTGAAGCATATAGAGTATCCGAATTGAAAATCCCAATCACGCGTACAGATTCGAAAACTGAAAAAAATATCAAGGGAGAAAGACCATGCAAGAAACCTAAACCAAAATCAATCATGAAACTTTTTGACGAAGCTGTAAATTATCGACTGAAAAAACTAACAGAAGATACTCAAGAGAAATTTTCAATGGCTAACGATCCATGTTCTGCTTTGAAAGGTGGTAGGAGGAGCATAGCCATTAAAACTAGTTTGAGTACATTTGAACTGGCAAGAAGTTTGCATCCTGATTATAAAAGTGGTGCCCTTGTCGATGCTACTGACAAACTAGCTCAAGCAGAAGCAGCCTGCAGGTATGATGGAGCTATAAAAGCAGCGGAAGCAGCAGCTGCTGGGATATCTGAAAGTCTTAAAGCAGAAGAAGCCGCTGCAGCCGGGGTTAGAGGATATCAAGCTGAACTGACAGATTGTATTCAAGAAGAAGTCGTTGGTATGAAACCTATTGAGTTATTGGGATATGTTGGCATTACAAAGCCAAAATCTTAATGTTTTAAACGTTTGCAAACTACTTAATGCAAAGTACAAATCCTGTATGAATTTAATTATTGGTATTATTTGTAAAAAAATTGTTTTTATTTTTTGTATCAACTAATAATAAAATGGCAACGTTTAGTGAATATATACTCCATAACATTCTAACATTTTGATGTACTATAAGATAATTTGACAGTTTCGTTTTTACCTTATTTATATTTAGATTTTTATTAAGTTTTTTTTTTACATGGAGAGTTTACTTAATATTATAAAGAATATAATTATTTTGTAGTGTAAATAGCTAATTTATTTATATAATAAATCATCTTGAAAATACAATAAAAAGTTACTTTCATATTTAATTTCTTTGATTTAATGATATGCAATTTTAAGTTCCAAAAAGGTGTTGTCTAATAGTTGGCGTATGGCAAAGAAATCATTAGCTCTTGTGCATTCCAGTGTTTTCTACGATGGATGTAGCAATGACCAGAATGAAGATATCATTCTGTGGAGATCCAACAACGGCAACAGGTGTGACAGAATCTAGGGGTGGATGAATAAAAGTGTGATGGATTTAATAAGGGTTTATTAAAAGGATTGATTAGAGGGAATCCTCGGAATGTGAGAATTTCATGCTCGCGGTCTAGTCAGGTTGGGTTCGGTGAGCGATCAGGAAAACTTATCTCAGGGAATAACGCAAGGAACTGTACGGGCAGCAATAGTATTTTCAATAATTGTAGTTTATAAATTACTCGATTTATTTAAATCGTATTCACTATACTTCAATTCGATACAATGAAAAAAAAACATTTGATTATACTTTGTGTTAGCAATCTGATTTTGCGTTAGAATACTGAAGAATTATTATTATTAAAATAATAATATAACGTTATGGATAAATATCCGCAATGTAGTTTAATTTATGTTTTCCCCTTAGATATCTGGGAGGCTTCTCGCGATTACAATGAAACTTTTTTTTTATGTTCTCCCTTAGCTAGTTGGGAGACTTCTGTTACTGCCCGCGTCTCAATTTGGTATATTGAAAAACCTCAGTATTCTTTCGATCGTCAGATCGCTACAGCAGAAGGGATACATTTTTTTTCTTATTGGTTTAAATGTATGAGCACATATATTACAGATATATATAAAGGTGTGGCTTTTCGAGCCACTTGTCTACAATGTTGCCAAGATGTTTCTCGTTGGGCCTTTGAGTTTTTTTTTATTAAATTAATTTTTGTGTAGTTTGTAGTAACGCGAAATTTCCCTCCTGATTGTTCTAGTTTCAAATATTAACTAGACATTTCATTAAATCTAGATAATATAATTACAGGCCAGTAATTTGAGATAAAAAAATGTAATATAGAGAAACATAACGAGTTTGGACTTTAATTAATCAGAATTTTATGAGAAATGCAATGATCATATTACTGAATCGATTTTATTAATTATATAAAAGTTGATTTCCTCTTAGTAAAAAAATTACTTAGAAAACGCTTTTGGTTAAATTTGAGTTATGCCAATATGGTTGAAGCCAGAAAGTCTAGAAGTCATAGGGGATGACAAAGATAGACCCAGATACCTGAATACAATAGATACCAAACCTTTGTTAATGAAAATGTGTCAGGACGTCTATTTCAAATGAGATTAAAATAACAGTCAAAATAATATTTATGAGTGACAAGGGAAACATCACTATGTCAGGATAAGTTTCAAATATTAATTTAGATCAGTTAAAGTATTACTACGAATTACACATAAAAATTAATTTAATAAAATACTCAAAGGCCCAACTAGAAACAACTTGGCAACATTGTAGACAAGTGGCTCGAAAAGCCACACCTTTTTATATATCTGTAATGTATGTGCTCATATATTTGAACCAATAAGAAAAAAATGTATCCCTTCTGTGTAGCGATCTTACGATCGAAAGAATACTGAGGTTTTCAAAAGAGACAAAAATTGAGACGCGTGCAGTAACAGAAGTCTCCCAACTAGCCAAGGGAGAACATAAAAAGTTTATTGTATCGAATACAAGTAAATTGAATGTATAGTGAATACGATTTAAATAAATCGAGTGATTATGAACTACAATTATTGAAAATACTATTGCTGCCCGTACAGTTCCTTGCGTTATTCCCTGAGATAAGTTTTCCTGATCGCTCACCGAACCCAACCTGACTAGACCGCGAGCATGAAATTCTCACATTCCCTCTAATCAATCCTTTTAATAAACCCTTATTAAATCCATCACTCTTTTATTCATCCTACCATATTCTGTCGCACAGGACACGTCCCTGGGAGACGAACCAGGGCATGGCTCGGACCAGCGCAGAGGGGAGCAACTGTGCTGACTCCCGGCTCAGCCTAAGGGCTCGTGGACCAATTGTGGGGTCGCCAAGAGATGAGTACCTGGATGTACTATAATCTCACACTGTGGGTCTTGAGGAATCAAGCCCCAGCCGGTCTCACAGCGGCTGCAGGATGCGTCCCTGGAGTCAGAACAGGGAAATCTGCGACATCAGTCCTCCCGTCTAGGCTCAAGGAGCCCATGGACCAATTGTGGGGTCGTCAAGAATGAGCGACCTGACGTACTATGTAGCTCAGTAATTTCCACAGAAGTTGCGACTCCAACACCTTCTCCCAGAGGTGTTGGTTTTATTGCCTGTGAACTTGAACGTGACCCCGATGTAGATAAGGAAGGACAATAATTATGAGACTTGGGAGTAGGGTCTTCTGGCCGAGGTATCCCAAGGGGTGGTGGAATGGGTTCAGATGTGGAGTTCCAAGAGGGGGGACACTGTTAATCCGGGAAAATACATCTAAAGGACTCTTCATCCGTCATTATTTTAAGAATATAATATTTAACTGTTATTAAGCTGACACCAGTTTTTTAGTTGTTATGGCGGTTAAATCCAAAAAGAGGTGGACAGACATGCGAATGGAGAATACTACAACAGTGAACTACATGGTCCTTATAGGAAGCCAGATATAATAATAACAACAGTTAAGTCTCGTAGGCTGCGATGGGCAGGACATGTGACATGAACAGGGAATCAAAGACATGCACGGAAGCTTCTTGTAGTAAAAACAGAAGGAAAACGCCCAGTTGGTACATCAAGAATGAGGTGAGAGAATAACATTAACCATGATTTGAGGGAAGTAGTTATACAGGGATTGATTGGAAAATATTAGCTCAGGATAGGGATATATGTCCTCGTTGCCATGCACCTACGGATTCGATAGTGCCAGTACATCCATCCATAGTAATTCTGCCCTAAGGCAGGTCCTTCACTGCAATCATAGCATTTTCATGCTATGCTTGCAGCTTTACTAGGGAATTGTAGGTGTGGTAGCTTCCCGTTGCTTTCCACATCGGTGAAGGATGATGATGATGATGATGATGATGAACATGATGGCCTCATGATTTCGGGGACCATTTGGGCCTTACAGTTTTCCTGACATTTGTCTTACAGGTGAGGAAAAACCCCGATAAAAACCTCACCGAGGAAAACTGCCCCGACCGGGGATCGAACCCGGGCCGCTACGTGACAAGGCAGCACGCTACCTCGAGACCACAGTGGTGGACTGCCAATACATTATTGCGGTTGAATCATCTGCTCACACAAAACACCCAATGTGAGTGGAAGACTGCTAGCGTCATTGGTCAGTGAGTTTTCGGATCTAACCATCAGTTGCTTCTTGATTGTCCTAGTAATTCTCACAAGTGTGAATTTTAGATTATTTTTAACATAAGACAGGCCTCCATAAAATAGTTTCAAAAGTGTAAAAAGCTATTTATTTTTTTATTGGATGACAAATATTTTTGCTCAATATTCTCATTTCATTTTTGTTATCCCAAATTTTAAATTCGTCTTATGATAAGAAACATGTTTATTTCATTCCTTTGCTAAGAATCCATTACAAATTGCAGTAATATGTATGATTATACGATGAGAAATACGAAATTACTATATGACTTTTTTGTAAATAACACTGGTCAACTTGATTTTGTCTCATGAGTACCAATAGTTGTATTTGATGCAGTTCTTTTTATCGTGTTTTCAAATATGTATTCGGAATTTCTCCATCACCCACAGTTTATTTATTTCAATTTCAATTAATGGATTTAAATAATTTTTTTAATAAACCTACATTTCTTCTCGGAAAATCTTGACGCAGTGAGCGATGAGCACGGGGAACACCTTCATCGGAAATGTCAGCTAATGAAAAGAGATTTCAAAGCAAATGGAACCATAATATTCTGGCCGATTATTGTTGGACCTTCAAGAGGGATGCTCCACAGGCGAAACATAACAGAAAATCATAATTTCTTACTTTCTAGATGAGTCCGAATGTTCGAATATTGTGTAGTTACAAATGTAGAAAATATGTTTGAAATTTTAAATTCCTGTCTCTCGGAAACCTTGCGTGATGGAGAAAACCCGATATAATATTTGAATTCAGGAGAAAAAATACTATCAGAATCACATATTTTTCTTTCTGAGACAAAACAAAAGTTTATTTTTTGTTGCTCAGTGTTATCTTCTTCACTTCCTGGTTTAGGCAAGAGTTGCCTGTTCCGTTGCTAAGTGTTATTTAACATCTAATTATAGGATAGTGATATCCATTCACTAAGATGATTCATAATTAATACTTAAATAATAAAACATAAATTCGATTATTTATTTCCTTGAATTTACATATTTAAGTTAAGCCAACATATAGTGAAATGAGATTCATGAAATATATAGCAGGGTGCACCGAATGGGCTTACAAACGCAATGATGGTGTCTTGAAGGAACTGCGTTTAGAACCAATGATACATACATAAATACAAGCACAACTGGTTGAATCATTTACGACGAATGAGTTCAGACAGAGTTCCCAAAGCCATGCATCGTTATTCTTCAACAGGGAAGAGATCTCTGGGCCTTCCAAGGAAACGCTGGATACGGTATTCATCAGAGAGATCGTAACAAGCCCATAGGCCTAAGATTTGGTTGGTTGAAGAAGAAAAAGAGGAAGAAGAAGAAGTTAAGCGTCTTATTCTCAAATAATATCCGATTAATTGCGTGAACGTTCTGCATATTAAGAAGCCATTTTACTTCAAAAAATAAAATTACGTAAGTAATTATAAAGGAAATACACTGTTCTTGTTTAGACAAGTATCGTCGTCTTCTTCACTTCACGGGCTAGACAAAATGCCTGTTTCGCCTCACAGTTGTTCTGTCCGTCTTTTCTCTGGCCTTCCTACATTCCTTGAACCTCTTGGCTTGTAGTTGAATGCTGCTTTTGCTAATCGTGTTACGTTCATTCTTTAAACATGTCTAAACCATTCTTCTCTATATCCTTCGATGTTATCATTTAATGTATATATATTTAACTCTGTTCTTATATCTTCATTCTTTAACCGATCCATTCTTGTGCAGCCTTTTTTTCTTCTAAGGAAGTTAATTTCTACACTCTGTATTCTACTTTGTAATTTTTTGGTCATTACCCAAGTTTCACTCCCATAAAGTAATCCAGGAACTGCCAATGTTTTATAAATCTTTAATATAGTATATCTTCTTGATTGGTTCTTTAATGTTTTATGTATAGTTCCACATATAATTTGAAATCTTGACAGTTTCACATTTACGTCTCTTTCAGTTTTTGTGTTTACAGTAAAATTGCAACCCAAATAATTAAAACGTGTTACTTTTTCCAGAGGTTTGTTGTCTATTATGATTTTTGATCTTATATGTTCACTTCCCCAAAATGCTATTATTTTCGTTTTTTCCTTTGATATTTTAAAATTATATTCATGGCATAACTGATTTAATTGATGTATAGAGTACTGTAAATTATCGTAAGCTTTTATATTCACTTCTTAATGTACAGAATTATTCAAAATTCCTCTTTCATACTCCTGAGTATTGTGGATGGGACTCGGTAGGTTAAATTTTAATAAAAAATCCAAGCTTGAATGAGAATGATTTGCGAGGTTTTGGCCACATACGTAAAGAAATAATATTTGGAATATTTTTGTGCATTGCCATCAGGAGTCTTAGGATATATATTTCTGTTCTCCTAAACACATGGTCCCCTATGAAATCATTGCGTATCAAGACCCATCTATATGCTATCGATATGTGTATAATAGTAATTTTGAATCACTCTGTATTCCATGTATCTATTTTTTATAGAATTCTGAATCACTCTGTATTTCATGTATCTAAATTGTTGTCAATTTCTGAATTACTCTCTATTTCATATTCTAAACTGTAGATGATTCTGAATCACTCTGTATTTCATGTATCTAAATTGTTGAGATTTTCTCAGGAAGTAACATTAATGTAGAGTAAGAACCTAGAGTATGTGGAACGAAATTTGAGAGGTTTTCAGTTTCATTAATATTCCAGACTTGAAGACGATGTAAATTACCATGGCATGGGATTTTGGTCGTGCCTTAGAGTATAATATCAGATTACTGGCTACGTTACGTCATATGGGTGTAGATGTTACACCGCATGGGGAAATGTTAACTTTAGCCCTGCGTTAAATCATCAAGGAAGAAACTATTTCATCCCCTCTTAGAGAAATCTAGAAACACACTTAATCCATCACCATGATAATCTATGTTCAAATCGAAGACAAAATAAATTGATTGTCAATTTTTTATTTCCTAGTATTTATTGATTCCCCAAATTTTCTTCTTGTACTTCTTCTTCTTCTTCCTTTCCAGGATTAGGTCAACGTGACCTGTTCCGGTCTCAAGTCCATCGTTTCCTTGGCGGTCCCAAAGATCTTTTTCCATGTGGTTTGTAGGTGTTGATCTTTTTGGGTAATCTTGTATTGTACATTCTGTCTAAATGTTCTTTCCATTGGTATTTGTGCTCTTATAGTTTATCAACTATTGAAAATATCTCCAGTTTATTTCTTATTGATTCATTGTGTAATCTATCCATGCGTGTACATCCTTTTACAGATCTTAAAAAAATTCATTTCAGTGGCTTGAATGTGTGAGATATCTTGTTTTGTAAGTACCCAAGATTCAGATCCATATAAAAGAACAGGAACAGCCATAATTTTATAAAACCTGAGCTGAGTTTCTCTTCGAGTCTTTCGGAGGGTTCTTCTTATGGTGCCACACATCATTTGATATCGGTTTAATTTATTATGTATATCCCATTCGTAGCTAAATGTTATATCTGAACCAAGATAGTTAAAGTGTGCTATCTGTTCTATTATTTCATTATTGATTACTATTTTTGCTCTGACTGGCACTTTGCCCTGGAAAGCCATAATTTTAGTTTTTGAAGTTGAGACTTTGAGATTATAATAGAGTCCTAATTGATTCTACATGTAAATTGATCTTTGTAAATCATCCTCTGACTTCTGTATAATTACCAGATCGTCTGCATACATTAAATATTCATATACATTTCCAAATTTTATAAATTATATTATTCCACCCAATGTATAGTTTACCACTAAACATAATATAATAATAATAATAATAATAATAATAATAATAATAATAATAATAATAGCTTTATTTTACCTGGCAGAGTTAAGGCCTTAAGGCCTTGTCTACCACTCAACCAGGTTTAAAAAAAATACAAAAGAAAAGTCTTAAATCTAAATTACAATATATATATATATATATATATATAAACGATTACAAGTTATGAATACAATACAATTAATATTTATAATGTATTTTGATTTACTCTAAATTTAACGAATTAAATATATAATATGTACAAAATATATAAAAAACGAGGAAAAGATTAATGACATAGTATAAAATTAAATAAATAGAGAAAAATTAATTATTAGACAACAGGTAACTGTATAAACGTGACTTAAAGGTGCCAAGTGCGCGGCAAACCCCTGATATCTTGAGGAGGAGATTCCAGGAGCGGGCGGAGGCTACTGTGAAGGAAGTAGAATAGGAGGAAGTGCTATGAAGAGGAATTGTTAGCAGACTGCTATCTTGTGACCTAGTGTCAATATTGTGGTAGGAGGATAACTTCTCAAATCTGGACGCCAGGTAAGTAGGAATGTAGGAATTCAGAAGCTTGAAAAGTGCGAAAGAGAGTGCAATTTACGTCTGTCAGTAAGACGGAGCCAAGAGAGGTTATTAAAGTGTTCGGAAATATGGTCATAACGGCGGATATTGAAAATGAATCGAACGCAAGCATTATGAACACGCTGCAGTCTCTGCGACAAGGCATAGTTTAGATCATTATATATAATGTCACAATAATCGAAGTGTGGTAACACAAGATTCTGCACTAGGATTTGTTTTAACGAAACTGGGAGAAAATTCTTTAAACGTCTAAGATAATGTAAGATGGAGAAAGTCTTTTTACATATGTGTTTCACTTGTGTTTGCCAGGTTAAATTTGCGTCTAGATGTAGTCCAAGATCTATTACTGAAGAAGAATAAGGGATAATTATATTATTTATAGTAATGTTTGGAAGTGTAGATATGTCAAAGGTTGTAAGCAGTCTTTGTTGTCCCATTAGAATTACTTGTGACTTGTTAGATTCTATTAAAATTACAATGTTCGAAAAATATGGCTAATGAAGATTTGAAAGATATTTATACAACCTAATCCAACAAACAATGTAACTTAAAGAGTGTAAACATATCGTAGTAAACCACATTGAATTATTCTACAATTATTAAATATTCCCTTAGCTCAGCGTATAAGTTTATAAAATTTATAGTGGATCTGTAGACTGACATTGTATTTATAATGTGATTCTAAAATAAATATTTTCCTCCAAACTATAGGGCAAACAAAGAGTTGGTGGCTGAGAGTTTGTAAATTCATCACAATTATAGATTGATTTTTTAAAAATTTATATGAACAATTTGAAAGTTCAGATAAAATTTGTGTAAATATATAATTAGGTGACAGAAAAGTGCTTTGTATACTCTCCAGAACTCTTTAAATATTTGTTTCGTTAATGTCCTTTAGTATTATTTATCCAATATTCATTACAGCTAATGACATTTCATCTCCCTGTTGTTTAAACTCAATCGCTTCATTTCTTAGTAATTTCCTTAATAATGAACATGATACTCTAATGTAATAATAATAGCTTCATTTTACCTGGCAGAGTTAAGGCCTTATGGCCCCTTGTATACCACTCAACCAGATTAGATAAAGACAAAAAATACAGTTACATCTAAATTACAATAAACAAAAGTATTTTATATATATATATATTTATATATATATATATACTTACTCACTGGCACTATCGAACCCGTAGGTTCATGGCCGCGCGGACATAAGCTCTCCATACATCCCTATCCCGAGCCAATGCTTTCCAATCATTCCCTGTATAATCTACTTCCCTCAAATCATAGTTAATGTTATTCTCCTACCTCATTCTTGGTCTATCAACTTGCCGTTTTCCCTCTGGCTTTCCTACAAGAAGCCTCCATGCAATTCTTTCGTTCCCCATACGTGCAACATGTCCTGCCCATCGCAGTCTACGAGACTTAACTGTTCTTATTAGATCTGGCTTCCCATAAAGACCATGTAATTCATTGTTAAGTAGTCTTCTCCATTCACCTGTCTGTTCATCTCTCTTTGGTCCAAAAATTTTTCTAAGTACTTTATTCTCAAATACTTGTAATCTCCTTTCCTCCCTTAAAGTAAGAGTCCATGTTTTGCACCCATACAATATGATTGGTAGAATAATAGTTTTATATATTTTCAGTTTAACGTTTTTTGAAAGGAGTTGGGACATCAAGAGTCTTTGCAATGCATAATAGCACGCATTTCCAGAATTGAGCCTATGTTTAATTTCTTTGTGCATCTCATTCCTATTTGTGATTATTGTTACTAGGTATTTGAATTCATGCACTTCCTCAAAATTTCCCTCATTTGTCGTTAGCTGTCCATTTCCATTATATAATGTATTTCTACGTGTGACCATATATTTAGTTTTATTGATATTTACTTCCAGTCCTAGTTTCTTAGTGTTGCTCAATAGTGTGTGCGTGTTGTCCTATATAAAATTATTATTTACAATATATTTTGATTTACTCTAAATTTAACGAATGAAATATAAAATGTACACGATAGAAAAAGGAGTCAAAATACCATCAATGACATAGAATAAATTTAATTCTGGACAAAAATTAATTATTTACAACAAATAAATGTATAAGCGTTACTCAAAAGTGTGTGGCATCCCCTGATATTTTGAGGGAGGGAATTCCAAGAGCTGGCACAAGCTACTGTGAACGAAACACAGTAAGAGGAAATGCTGTGCAGAAGGATTGTTAGCAGATTGTTATATTGTGACCTGAAGCAATATTGTGATAAGAAAAATCTTCTTAAATCTGGACGTCAAATAGCTAAGAGAGTAGGAATTTAGAAGCTTGAAAAGAAGTGAAAAGAAAGTGAAATTTACATCCATCACTAAGACGGAGCAAAAGAGAGAGATTATCGAAGTGTTTGGAAATATGATCATAACGGAGGATGTTGAAAGTGATACGAACGCAACCACTATGAAAACGCTGCTGTCTATGCAACAAGCCATAATTTAGGTCATTATACACAGGGTGTAACTAAATTCCCACTACAGACTTGAGGACTTGTGGTGGGGATCAAGACAGTTACACTTAGTATAAGAACTCATGTCCGGAAACATACATTTTTCCCGCTACACGCAAACAAAGTATCACAACTCACGTTCAACTCTTCCCCTTTTTCGGTGTCAAACATTGCACGTTCTCCCGAATTGACTCCGCTAGACTTCTATCTGTGGAGTCACATGAAATCCTTGATTTACGAGAGACCTCTAGGGCATCCTAGGAAGACTTACTGACGCGGGTTATGCCTGCGTCGAATGTTGCAGGAACAAAGATTGGTGATCGTGTGTACCAGAACATGATACGGAGTCACCGTATCTGTTTGCACGTAGGTGGTCGTCACATCGAGCCCTTCTTGTAGAACCAGACGACAATCAGCAGGCGTCAGAGAAAACAACATGTGTTGTGTTATTTTGTGTCTAGCGGGAAAACGTTACGTTTTCGGACATGGGTCTCTATGCCAGACGTAACCGTCCTGATCCCCACTATATGTCCTGAAAGTCTGTAATGGGAATTAGTTACATTCTATATAACATCACAATAATCGAAGTGTAGCAACAAAAAATTCTGCACAAGAGATCTATTAGTTACATAAAAAATAATTTTAAAAATTTTCGTCTCAACAGTATATTACCTTTCCCTTCATTTTACATAGTACAGTCTTGTAATATTGTTACTCTAACGCACTTATTCTGCCGTTACTAACACACAGTAATATTGTAAACGATTTTAACGGTATTTATAACATTATTTTACAATTTTTACATATTTATTTATTTACGAGAAACACGGTAGCATGAAGACATTCCGCAGTCAATACTGTGATACTAGTTATTTTCCCTTCTCTTTTAATGTTGCCACCATCAACAACTCAATTACACTACTTTTTGTTAGGTTAGTGTTAGTGTACATCAGATTAGTGTACACGTCAGTAAATAACATGCATGTAATTAAGTTTGTTAGTTTAGGAAGCGAGAAATTAGTGTTCATTCATTTCTAATAAACGTATATTGATTTATTTAAAAATGATCATATCGCAAGTGCTGCCATCTAGCGACAACTCTATAAACTTTCTGTAGGACTTCAAATACATGTGGTTCAAATTCGCTCAGCTCTATAAACTCATGGACATGCGCGCTGTAATTCTGTAGAACATAGAAAATATATTGGGAAAGGTAAGGTACCGTTTATAGTGACGCTGCAGTCTGACATGCTTGTAATTACAAAAATACTTTGTAGACAAACTAAAATACTTTTGTCACTCTATATATACATGAAGCATGTAAATTATCATTACATAAAATATAACGTTTGTGACAGATTTTATCTCAAAGTTTGCAAGCTCAATTTATTTGAGACCACGTGACTATGAGGTTCATGAGCGTAGACATTAAATTGAGAGTGTTAACCTCTTGGAAATTAACTCCATGTTCTGAGTTTATGAGGTAATTTGTGACAGGTGACGAGGACTCTGTATTGCAGTTACCTAACGTATTAGATATTAATTCGTCCCTTCTCTCACACGGGCAAGAAATTGCTTTTCTCAACTCCTTGTCTGTAACACGGGAACATCGGTTGAACCCATTGTTAACAGCATGGTATAAAATATAAGTTATAGTTCCACCATGGTTAATAGTCTGTTTCTATACATCTCGTGCCCGATTTATCGTCTCAATAGTTACCTATAACACTGTTGCTCTCATTAACCCATTACTGCCCACATGTTTTTACTGTAATCGTTTTTGTTATGGAACCTTATTATACAGAGTTAAAAGTCTTGATACAAAAAGACTGGAAAATGGAACATTACAGTAACAAACATATGATATCAACAAAAGAAACGCAAGTTTCGCCATCTAATGAATACACCATGGTAAACTTGATTAAACATTTAGAACAAGTAAAAAAATTGTCTAATAATAGATCAGGATAAAGCAAAATGTTTAAAATGTAATAATCACAACAGAAAATCGGAAATTCTACAAATTTATGACATGCACATTAACACGGTAAAATAATTTAAATACATAGCTACCAAAGTAAACGGACATAATGCATTGGAAGAAGAAATTAAGGAAAGATTGGTAAATGGGAATAAACCATATTTTGCAAATAGAACCTTATTTATAAGTAAATTAATATCAACAACAGCAAAAATGAAGTTATACAAAACACTCATTAGACCAATAGTTATATATCCTAGTGACACTTGGGTCCTAATAGAAACAATAAAACAGACATTAATTTTTGAAAAGAAAATTCTAAGACGAATATTTGGTCCAAATAGAGGAAATGATAACTGTTGGAAAATCAAAACAAATAACAAACACTAAACAAATGAATTAAAAAATCGGAATATAGTAAACCATGTAAAATCACTCAGAGTTGGTTGGCTGGGACATTTAATAAGAATGGATGATCAGAGATTGGTTAAGAAACTCTATAAACGGAAACCTATAGGAGGCAGAGCAGTTGGAAGACCGTAGATAAGATGGGAGGATGACACAATGAACAATCTAAAGTAAATGAAAGTGACTAACTTGTATATGACAAGAGAGAGATTCGTATGGAGGAGGATTATTGAGAAGGCCAAAACTTTCACCTTTGAAATTGTCGCGCCTTAGGATGATGATGATGAAAGGGGATTGCATAGTCAATAGAAATACGCTATATGGAATTAAATAATATATCATGAATACAAATTTCATTTCAAGGTTATATAAAATAAATTATTTCACGTTACAAAATATTTTATTGTTATTATGCTATTTCAATTTCGTTGTGTTAATTGACACTACTGGTTGAAACGACTTTATTTGTTTAATTGTTAAAAGTCTTATTTTTCTCCTTCTTCTTCTCTGCATAGTTATCCTAGGTTAACAGCATGTTGAGTCCAGAATCCAAGAGTATTTCCAACGTTTCTTTGATATACCAGATGGCCTCCTTCCATCTGTCGGTAGATTATAGGCCTATTTTGCTATTAGAAACATCAATCTGGTGTCATTCTAGATAAGTTAATGTTTCATTCATATCTTCCCTTATTTATCAATTACTTTATTAAACAATGATGTAAAAACAAAAGTCAACAGACAAAAGTGTACACTAAGTTTGGTATCAGCTGGAGTGTGTAACAGAATATATTTTGGCATGCTGTGCTTATGCATGCAACCAACTCCAACTCTGACCTAAGGCTCAAAGTTCGAGCTTTGTCAAATGCTTTGGTCACGTTGCGAAGGTTTTTTTTGAAATGCTTTCGACAAAAGTAAACTTATTCTTTGGAACTGTGTTCCTAAATATTTTGTGTTAATTCTCTGTTTTGGCTTCAATTCGCCTCTTCAGATAGGGAAGTGCGATGAGAGTAATCTCTCGACCGCTACCCTAGGACAGAGTTGGAGTTAGTTGCTTGCATAAGCACAATTTGCCAAAATGTATTTAATTACTTTATTGTTTGTGTGTCCAGCTGTCTGCGTATTTCCTTATTTATAATTTCAAAACAATTTCCTAATAAGCGTGTGTCCAGCTGTCTGCGTATTTCCTTATTTATAATTTCAAAACAATTTCCTAATAAGCATGAGTAACAAGTCGTTTCTAGTCGCTATTTCAGGGGATTCATATCTGGAATCATAGTAGCGTTAATTCCCATGCAAAAAATCAAGAGGAATAAGGTAGGGGGAGCAGGGTGTCCTAATGCGATCCGACTGTCGTCCCTTCCACTGGTTAGGAAATATCTGATTCAAATACCCCCCCCATATTATTTGTATAGTAGGGCGATGCCCCATCAGGTTGATAAATGACAGAGGAATTGTTACCATCCTGCTGTAACTGTGACTCCATGCACAAGTGCAGCATATCCATAGATTGTCTTGGTAATTGTCTTATCGGCAAAGAAGAAAGGAACATAAATTCTACTCTTTATAAGACTAAGCCACGCATAGACTTCGGGAGATTTCAGTTGCCACTCGGTGAATTCATTTGGTGGCTTGTTTGCACAAGATCCTGCAATTGTGCTTGTTGGCAACATCATTGACATGAAGTGTAGCTTCGTCACTGATCATAACATGGTTAATCAGGTTCTCCTCGTCATGAGCGTATAACAGATCTTGACATATGACTGTTCGTGTGGTATAGTCCTCATTTTGCTTGTGAAGCACTAAGATATGGTAGACCTTCTTTTTCAAGAGTGTAATGAATCGTCCCGCATCATAGCCGAGTGGTTAGCAAAACAACTAGGCTCAGAGCTACGGGACTTGAGCTGGTTCGATTCTCCATGGGGGGAGAATTTTTCTAATGGTATTTCGTCAAAAATAGCAGTTCGTGTTATTACTTACGGATCCGAAACATGGGTAGTGACAACACAACAATCTGCGAGAATCCAAGCTGCTGAAATGAAATTCCTCAGACCAATAGCAGGATATAAAAGAACATACAAAAAACTCAATACAGAAATAAGATAGCAGCTAAAAGTAGTGGAATTAAACACAACAATAGTGAAATACAGATCAAACTGGAAAGAACACTTATCAATGATGACTTAGAACAGAATAACAAAAGAAGCATACAACTATTCACCGAGATGAAGAAGACGTTTGGGAAGACCAAAGAAAATATGGAAACAGCAGCAATTTGGAGCCGGAACAGGCTGTCAAAAAACCTAAACCGTGACGTAGAAGAAGAAGGAATTTCGTTCAGTATTGGACCAGTGCCCATCTAGCATCATGAGATATTTGGTTAGCTGCAATAAATAACGACTTCAGCTAGCGAAACCAGCTATAATGGTTGGAGAACCAATATTTTGACCACATACCATTCCTACACTGGCTGGATGATTGTTTACCTATTTGATTAACATGAGGATGTGAGGTCTGCAGTCGGCAGGTAGGCCTTCTAGGCCTATTGCGCCGTGGAGATTGTTTGTAGTGAAGCACTTTCGACGCTGCAGCTTTCGGGATGATTAGCTCTTGACTCAGCCGAACTGCGTACTTTCGGATTTCTATGTTGTCCTTTACCTCCTCTGTACGTTGTGAGGTGACTGTTGACCGTCCAGCGAGCCTCTCATTAGGTTCAGAACTTGTAGGCCTGAATTTGTTTACCAGCTGGTAAATAGCAAGTCTTTTAGTGGCGTCGTTCTGGCACTTCTTCTGGAAGAGCCTCTGGAAATCATCACAGGTATTACAACCTAAACGATATTGCTCAAGTTTCATTCTTTATTCAATTGTCCACATTGTGATGTATTTTCATTATACATGTAAAATAATTTATCAAAATTTAACGACTTCCGAAAAATTTGGGGCTTTGTGGACACTCTGTATACTCAATTCATTTAGAATATTTTCGTTTCTTTTCATATGTAAAAGGTTATGTCTTTCAATACCTCTAAAAATCTCTTCTCTGCGTTACTTCCTTTTGTGAATGTCCAATACTCAGAATCATACAGGAAAATTAGCCCGGCCAATATTTTATAAAATCTAATGAATGTTTCTGTTTTAGCTTTTCTGTATAAAGTTTCTTTTCTTTTCTTTTGGTTTTACGATATTTATTCTGAAACATACGGTACCTAGTTCCCTATCAATGTTTTTAATTAAGCTTCCACCAATAAAAGATCCTAAATAATTAAAATCCATTACCTGTTTTATTGATACATTATTAATTATGATTTTTACTCTAATTGATTCTGACCCACACATTGCTATAATTTTAGTTTTATATGGGGATTTTTGTTAAGTTAGATTTTCAGCAATTTTTCTAAGATTTTTAAAGACATTTTAACTGTACAAATTTTCATAACTACTACTTTTCGAGTTTTGCGAGCAGTTAAATACGCAGGCTGAATTTTAATATACAACGTTTAAGACACTCTCCAATCTTTTGGGATACTTCATGCTTTTTAGCAGAGATTGAACAGTTACTATATAATGTAGAAAAAACCTAGGTTGTAACTTTAATAGGGGCAACTATTTATTTATTACTAGTATACAAGTGGCAGGCCTATGAAACTTCTATAGTCCTTCAATGTAGTACCCAGCATTGTCTTCAACTCGTTTCCAGCGATTTGGAAGTCGCAGTATCCCTGATAGCAGCTCCTATTCTGATGATATTTCTGAAGGACCGCCATAATGCCAGCAGAATCTCGGGAATGTTACGAAAGGTTCCTTCATCTTAGGGATCAAATCATAATCACAGGGGCTTAAGTCCGGTGAATGTGCCAGATAGAAAAGCATTTCCCACATCCACCTACGGTATAGATCAGCTACAGGGTGTTCTGTTTGCGCTCGAGTATTATTCTGTAAAATGATTGGAGAGTTCTGTAAAAAATATGTGGGCGCTTCCTTCGCAACGCAGGTCTTAGGTTTTTAAACCAAGATCGCTGTTCCTACTTTATAAACATGGCGAAACACAACAGTTTTAGAGCAGCTACTCAAAGGAGACTAATTTGCTCTCTCCAAAAACGCATGCGTTTTGAGACGTACGGAAGAGCCCGTTTACTGTAAGATAGGTCAGACATGTATTAACATGTGACAGAAGTTACAACAATCAACTGCATCTGGTTTCGCTTCTAGAATAGTGTTGCCACTATTTTTGTTACAACCAAGTATGTTTCAAACAGTAGCTGTATTATATCCAGGAGAATCCTATTCTTAAAAAAAGGTAAGTCACTTTTTTCTTCTAACCTATAAAACGTACATTAAATTGCTAACATCATAATTCCTTACCAGTTTACCATATTTTTGAGGTAAATGAATCAAGAGACTAAACTGTATCTTTTGGACTTCTAAATTCGGTTATAGTACGAGTACGTTTCATGGATAATCTAATGACACTTTCAAACTCCATTCCAACAAAAAATGACTTAACTGGTTCTCTTCCTGTACCCTTCAAATTTACTTAGAGTTAGAATAAATTCTTCCTTAATTATCATATATAATTACATAAATATAATTATCAGCCAGTTAATTCATTTTTTCGTTTCCTGTCCTTTGATCTTGATAAAGTTTTTACCAATATTATTATCGTGAATTTACTCTTCTCATTTCTCTTCAGTTCCTTTGTTATTTTGTAAGTACTATCTTTACTTACATATAAATCATTTTGTTAATCCAATTCACATGTTTCCCAATTTAGTCTTTTTATTATTCATGTTTCTTTTTTTTAACATAAACCGTCATGTTATTCTATGTTATTCTATGTTTCGTTGTACGAGCATTTGAGAAATATATGCAAACTTTTTTTTTGTTATTCACTAAGTCTTGTAATTCATCTGTCAAAATATTAATTTTTTTCTTGATGTAATTTATTGTTCGTTATCCTAGAACCCCTTCTGCTGTATTTATAATCGTATTTTCTTAAGATTCTCCGTATTTATAACGTATTTCTTAAGGATTCATTCATTAATAAATTATTTGTCTCATTTTTAATATTTCTTATACTGATCCAATCAAATATATATATATATATATATATAATTTATTTTATAATGATGACGTTAATTGCATTTACTTTAAACATTTTACTATAATATTCTCTTTATTTTGATTTGTTTTAAAAATCTATTAGATGCATTTTCCAGCAATATTATCTTACATAATACCACGAGTGAATTTATCCAGAGAATTAGTAATCAAGAGTGGCATTTATTAGGACTATTTAACGAATAAAATTAAGCTGTTTACTCACAAATCATTATTTACATATAGTTATTTTAAAATATTTATTTATTTAATGTGAATGACCATGTTTGAAAACAAATGAGAAGCAATGTTTCAAAACAATTGAGAAGCCATGTTTGAAAACAAATGAGAAACGACTGTTACGCTTGTTCATCACTGCAACCAGATCATATTATTTATTGCCAAAGGATCGCAATATTGTAATAATACCTCCTAGTGGAGAAATTTATAATCAACATTATAGGTATTAATTTCTGGTGTCCTATGATGTAAATATGTCAATTATATTTTTCTTTTTTTTGTGGTATAATCAATTGTTACAAATGTTTTTATAATATCTCCCGCAAGCGCCATCAGCTGACATTCGTGCATTATATATATAATCTGGTAGCCGTATTTCTTAGAGAGTAGTCACTGAAAAATAATGCTATGACCTATTCAGAATGTTAAAAAGGAGAAGGTGTCTTTAATATGACCATTTGGGACATGAATTAAATAGTCTTTATTAACAATTACTGAATATCTCAGTAAGTTTTTGTTATTATGGTGAAGAATCAGTACGTTATGTGTTGGAATTTGTTTGGGTCAATGTTTTTGAAAGAGGGTATAATGCCCGTGTCTATTTCCTGAGTTAGTCGACGTTGCATATAAATTGGAATTAACGTCCACTCCAACATCTTAATGACTAAGCGAAGAGAAGGAGCTGGGTCAACACACGAAACGTCTTGAGCTTCCCTTGTTTAATATTCCAAGTCTTGTTCTACCAACTCTCGACTTCGATACTCCAACATCCTAGTTGTACTCAATTTGTCTTCCTCTCAAATTAAACGCAAATTGATCTCGGTACACCAAATCTGCATCATATTGTCATATAAATGTAGGAATCAATATAAGGGTATTTATCCTAGACCTTAAATTCATGGAGACTTATTTATATAAAACACATTTGCACGAATGATAATGAAAAAAGGAGCAAGGAAGCTTCTTGTAGGAAAATCAGATGGAAAACGCCCAGTTGGGAGGCCAAGAATGAGGAGGGACAATATATTAACCGTGGTTTGAGAGAAGTAGATTATACAGGGATCATTGGAAAACATTATCTCAGGATAGGTATGCATGGAGAGCTTATGTCCGCGCGTCCGTGAACCTACGGGTTCGATAGAACCTTTTTGGTAGTTATATAAAACGGTAATTACTTTAGTTAATTGGGTACGAAAACTTTAAGGGCCTATAAAATATTACGATTATTTTTAATAAAGTTCTTAGGAAAATTATCGGACCAAAAAGAGATTATTAGGCAGGTGAATGGAGAATACTGTTTAACAATAAGCCACATGATCTCTATGGGAAACCAAAAGTAATAATAAAAGTTAAGTCTCGTAGACAGCAATGGACTGTGTGTAAGTGTGTGTGTGTGTGTGTGTGTGTGTGTGTGCCACTTGTTTAGAACAAGGTTGTTCTAAATCAATGTTTAGTGAATTCCGAAGTAATTAAACTATTGAGGTTCTACATGGGAGCGAAACTTGGTAATGACCAAAAAATTGCAAAATAGAATACAAAGCGCAGAAATGAACTTCCTTAGAAGAACAAAAGCTGCACAAAATTGGATCGGATAAAGAATGAAGATATAGGAACAGAGTTAAATATAAATCTATTGAATGAGAAAATCAGAGAATATAGAGAGAAATGGTTTACACATGTAGAAAGAATGAATATAACAAGATTACCAAAAGCAGCATTTAACTACAAGCCAAGAGGTTCAAGGAATGTAGAAAGGCCAGTGAAAAGATGGACAGAACAACTGTGAGGCGGAACAGGCAATTTATGCCTAGCCCGTGAAGTGAAGAAGAAGAAGGTTCTTATCATAAAACGATTTTTAATACATTTTACAGGTCTTCACCGTTCCACAGTTTTTGTGTTATGGAAACCAAACTTAACACATAGAAATTCATTAAAAAAGTATGATAGAGTTCGTTATCTAACAAAATCTTATCATTGGGTATAGGAGTTCACCTTAAACAAAAATTCAGAGATCATGATTAATATTATTCTTCCAACTCAGTGGACCCTTTCCTTCAATTTTTTTTCATGTTAGAAATTTCCATGCCTCTCTTTCATATCCCATCCATACCACACTTACTGTATCTTTACTTCCAATATCCAAATTGTCTACATTAATTTTCTTCAAAGCATTTAATTAGAACAATGTTCTTCATTCCATCGAACTTCTCATATTTTTATCAATAAGAAGTCTATATTAATAATACATTTTCTTGTTGAATAAATCAGAGCCAGAAAGAAATTCGTCCACCGCTGTGGTCTCGGGGTAGCGTGCTGCCTTGTCACGCAGCGGGCCCGGATTCTATCCCCGGTCGGGACAGTTTTTCTGGGGTTTTTCCTCATCTGTAAGACAAATGTCAGGAAAACTTTAAGGCCCAAACGGTCCCCGAAATCATATGGCCATCGCAATCATCATCATTCATATTCATCTTAGGTTAAGCTTAGGATTAGGGACTCTCGTGGCGCGCCATAATCATCGTCATCATCACCCATCATATCATCGGGGCAACGTAACCCCGCCTTCCAGGCGCCCCAACCTCAGAAGAGGGTTACAAGTACGCCATGCCAAGAGAGAAACTAGGAATGTAGAAAGACATACCTGGGGCATTTGAAAAAAAAATCTCAAAATCAGATTGTAAAGAAAAACTTTATTTCGTCATCATCATCATAGGACATTCACAAATTTAGGCCATTTGTTGACCTGTTTTGGCCTCAGAGAAACACCATTCAAAAGTATTTTGAGTGGACGTCCTATTCTTCTTCTTCCTGCAGGTTGATATCTTAACATTTGTTTGGGTATCCTGTGATTTTCTATTCGATGAACATGTTGCATCCATCTTGACTTATTATCAGAAATTTTGCTTTCTAAAGGTTCCATGTGTAATTCTTCTAAGATGTCTTCATTTTTTTGTGGTCTAGTAGTGTGTATCCTGCAGTCCTCCGAAGGTATCTCATTTCAGCAGATCTAAGTCTCTGAATGTCCTTCTGTTTCAACGTCCATACTTCGCTACCATATAAAAGAGTTGGGAGAGCCAGTGTTTTATACACTTTTAGTCTTGAATGTTTTTGAACTAACTGTGGTTTGAAGATAGAATTTATTAATCCTAAAATTCTTAAAAATTTAGATATTTTTGCATTTACATCCTTTTCTTCTTCATATGAGATACTGCATCCTAGATATATACAATTATTCACCTGTTCCAAAATTTTATTGCCAAGTGCAATTTTACTTCTGACAGGATCTACACCTTGATTTGCCATAATTTTTGTTTTCTCTGTAGATATCTTCAATCCATATTCTTCTGTAATATTGTTAAATTCATACAGACCTTTCAAGCAGATTATCTTCTGAATTTGTAATTATTATTTGGTTATCTGCAAACAATAGTGTGTTTAATTTTGTGTTTTCTGATATTCTTATTCCAAATTTACATTTCTTGTTCCAGCAACGGATTACTTCGTTGATATAAATCGCAAAGAGTGTTAGGGATAGGTGGCAGCCTTGTAAATATGAAAAAATTATGATTTATTTTAAATTAGATTTGAAATAAGTCACGTGTCACAGCTGTATATATATATATATATATATATATATATATATATATATATATAGTTTATTTTGTGGGTTTATAAAGATATGTCGTCATATGAAGAAGCATGCAAACAGAAGCTCATCTTTAAGCGACGTGAACACTGTGCATTGTTTATTAACTCTATTATTTCTCATTATCATCATTGTGAGCTTTAGTAATATTGTCACCAAAGTTTGAAGTATGAGGTAACATTCAAATTTTGTTAAACCTTGTTGCATTATTCACATCTTCCTGAAGATACAATGGTCTATCTCTTGAACTTAGCCAACGTTTAATAGTTAAAGAACATAATACGATAGCCTACTATTTTACTTCAAACCTAAAGTAGGATATTAAGGGGTTAATCATAAAATAAAGGAATAATTTTATACTATAAAAATATTTAATGCATAAATTTAATATTGAATAAAATCTAAATATATGTAATTCTTGTGTACTGTATTTGTCACTGAACTCCTCCTAAACGACTGGACCGATTTTGATGAAATTGTTTTGTGTGTGTCTGATTGAGTCCCTCGATGGTTTAGATTCACAATTCCACCCTATAAAAAACATAGGTGTAGGAGTTCACCTGAAGTGGATATTCAAAAATCGCTCTTGCGGTCACATTTTCCAATCTTTTACAACGAAACTCAGTATATCATATTAAAATAAACCGAGGTAGGTATTACCCACAAATGAGCGAAATCCGACAGTTATAAGTGGAGGTTTACTTGAAACCCGAAATTAAAATTACCTAATCGACAGGACCGATTTTGATATGTTTTGTTTGTCTTTTAGTGGGTCCCTGGGTGGTTAAATACCCAATTAGTCCCTCTAAAATAATTAGGTGTAGGCGTTCACCTCAATTGAAAATTTAAAATCACTCTAGGGGTCACAAATGTCGATGTTTCACAACGAAACTCAGTATATGCTATTAAAATAAACCGATGTAGGTATTGTCCGAAAATTAGCGAAATACGACAGTTAGAAGTGGAGCTTTACCTCAAATTCGAAATTAAAAACTGACTAACAACCTCCACGTTTGGTTTGTCTCAGCTTATACCATAACATTTAATTAACTTTAAAAATTTCATTTAATTGGCGTAGTAACGCACGCCAGGTATTATCTATTTCCTTACAAAGTTATTTGTTGAATAAAAAGAACATCTCCATAATTAAAATAATTCTGATAGATAAAGATCTTCTAAACAGATACTCTTAGCGAAATAGAGGGACAGAAACGTTTTATAAGAAAACTAGAGGGTAAATTTCAAATAGCTAGGTTAAAAATGAGGTGAAATAATAACATTAACCAACATTAAAATTACGCTTCTGAGATATTTCCTATAGTTTATTGTTCCTGAATATGAAATGTTCCATATCACAATGTATTTTATACTTGATTGAATTTTCAGCAATGATCATATGATCTCATAATAGTCAAGTTAATAATTACCAGGTATGGACAAAGCAGAGAGAATTAGAATAATTTTTGAATTTGGTATTTTAGTTAATTCCGATAGAACAAAGCTTTTGAGGCTGATCTCACGAAAAGATTTTTGAAAAAAAAAACATATTTATTGATCCTCTCTATTAGATACCAGAAATGACAATTGCAAAAAAATATAAATATACATATAATATAAATATATATAAGTGTATGTGTGTGTGTCTTAACACTCTAGGGGACAACTATTTATATTTTTTATTGGAATGAAGGTCGGCAAATATCAATCAATAGAAAAAACTAAATTCAAATTCGTTATCCAGCAAAATTGAAATTCTTCTGAAACGAAAATTTAAAACTATTTTTTTATATATTCAATTCTATATACATTAATTTAGACCATTTATTATAGTTTAGACAGCAAAAGCCACTTTAGCGTCCAAAAAGCGACTTCTTGAGACCACAGAAGTCCTTTTTTCGCTCCAGCCCTTTAGTACATACAAACTTTAGTGATGCCGCATTTTGACTACTGTGACGTTCTACTAACTGACATAAGTGACGGATTGTCGGACAAACTGCAGCGTGTCCATAATATGTGTATGAGATTCATATTTAATGTTCGAAAATACGATCACATTTCTCCATTATTCCACGAATTGTCATGGCTACATCTAAAAGAGAGAAGAAAATCGCACTGTCTAATTCTCCTATTTAAGATCCTACATACCTCGATTCCCAATTATTTATCATCCCGTTTCCAGTATCTATCCTCAAACCATAACTTAAACACAAGATCACAACATATCTTACTTAATATACCGCAACATAGGACATCACATCACTCCATGTCATATACCATCTCCACTTCTCGCAACTGGAATTCCCTACCACAAGAAATAAGGGGCTGCCGGACATTGGCATCTTTTAAAAGAAATCTAAATTTATATTTGCTCTAAACTCGACTTCATTATTATCCAGTGTAAGATATATATATATATATATATATATATATATATATATATTATTGGTGTTTCCCGTATAATGTATCATATTTATATTATTATTATTATTATTTATTATTATATTATATTATCATCGTATCATTATTGTTATTACCCTATAAAATGTTGTTTGTACATGACATTTACATTGCTACATTTATTGTGTCTTTAACTGTTTATAATTAGTATAGTGTATATCTATATTTGTCGAATATTTATTTGTATTTGTGCTGGTTGAGTGGAAGAGAGGGCCTTATGGCCTTAACTCTGCCAGAATAAATAAAGTATTATTATTATTATTATTATATTATTATTATTATTATTATTATTATTATAACATGTTATTTATGTTATTGTTAAAAATACTTCAAAATTTTGGTAAAAATTCCATTCAAATCGGTCAAGTAATTTTTGAGTCTATAAGTGACAGACAGACAGACAGACAGACAGACAGAATGACGCTCATTTTTATAATATATAAAGGTATGTTCTTGATAGCACATCACTTATTAAGTACCAAGACGGTGAACGATAGAGCAAAATGCAATAACATAGTTTTTGCATGATAGTGAGTTTTGTCTTACTTACAGCAGTGGCGACAATGATTGAAAATTAAACTGCCTACATTTCGTGGTTGCCAATCTAGGTAATTATGTTGTAATAAAATAACTATACTGTAATTAAATATACAAACTACGTGTGGGAAGTAAAACAAATGCCCTCTATGTATACTACGTACAATGTATACCGGGTGAAAATTATTTAAACCGACAAACTCTGAGAGGTTGTAGGGGACACCAAAACAAATATTTTTCCTTAATGTCATTTTTTCCTATGAGGATTATTTAAACCGATAGAGGAAGATTTCTCTAGCGGCAAATTAATTAAACCAATAAACACTTTTGCATTTTTACCAAGATGCAACACTTAAACACAACGCAATTACTTAAATTACAGTAGAGGTTCAACAATGCCTCCAAACAAAGGTTACACCGGCGGATCATGTTCTGTCTAACACGGGCAAAGCTTCAGGAGTATCGTTAATTTCTCCTCCTGCTGCTGCTGCTACTACTATCCGGGCAACCAGATCCTTTCCTGATGCAACAGGAGTTGTGTAAACAAGGTTGCGCATCTCTCCCCACACAAAAAAATCCAAAGGGGTTATATCTGGGGATCGAGCAAGCTATGGTACAGGACCACCTCTGCCAATAAACTTTTCTGAAAATCGGTGGTTCAAGAATCGACGCACGACGACTGAAATGTGCCCGGTGCCTCGTCATGTTGGAACCACATGCGCTGTCTTGTAGGGAGCGGGACGTCTTCCAGCAATTCTGGCAATGCTCTGGCGAGAAAATTGTAATAGTGCCTGCCATTTAATGGCCTAGGTAGGAGATATGTCCCAATTAAACAGTTCCCAACAACACCGGCCCACACATATCAGTGTACTGACTCCAGGTGTATCGCTCCATTAGTAAACAGATACAGTTCACTACTACACTGGTGGACAAAACAATTCCTACCATCAACAGCAGTTGCAGTCATGATAACTGAAGAGCGTAATACGCCTTCTACCGGTTTAAATAATCCTCATAGGAAAAAATGGCATTAGAGAAAAACATTTGTTTTGGTGTCCCTACAACCTCCCAGAGTTTGTCGCTTTAAATAATTTCACCCTGTATACAAAAAATATCAAAAGGGTAGTGTTAATATACATTATATGAAACAAATCACTGCATTTAAATGAACTCGCTTTTGTTAAAACCACTTCCCAACCTGGCATCATAATGTACTATTGTATATAAATATAAAGAGATTTTGTCAAGTAATTTGGCATAAGCGGTTATTTAAAGCGACATGAAAAATTATTGTTGAAGTCAGTTGCTAAGTACTATTTCACACGCCAGGGACATTCTCAATTTGTTAGAGAATAGCCACTCAGCCAAGAGATAGGAGAAACCACTGTCAGGAAACCAGGTTTCATTAACTCTGTCACAGGTAGTTATTTTAAAGCGACGTAGAAATAATTGAGGACATCTCTGTTAAGTCACTCGCTAAGTACTGTCAGTCACGCCAAGTTTACAGAGTGATACATTTCATTCCTGATGCTCGCTCTATATATACCACACGTCTAAAAAATAGCATTGTTCTTATGGAGTAATTCTTCATAGTAAACATAATTTGTTGGACCAAGGGAGGAGAACAGACAGGTGAATGAAGAAGACTACATAGCAGTGAACCACATGGTATTTATAAGAAGCCATATATAATAAGAACAGTTAAGTCTCGTGGACTGCGATAGGCAGGACATATGACACGAATGGGGAATGAAAGATGTGCACGAAAGCTTCTTGTAGGAAAACCAGAGTGAAAATTCCCAGTTGGTAGACCAAGAATGAGGTGGGAGAATAACATCAACTATGATGTTAGGGAAGTAGATTATACAGGGAGTGATTGGAAAGCATTAGCTCAGGCTAGAGATGTATGGAGAGCTTATGTCCGCGCGGCCATGAACCTACGGGTTTGATAGTGCCAATGAGTGAGTTAGTTAGTTAAACATGTAGTTTTAAAAGTTGATGTTTAAGGAGTGATGAACTTAAAATTGCAGCATAGAAAAGGAAGATTTTAAGATGGATTTATGGACTTAAATATGAAAATGGAGAGTGGAAAATTAGAACTAATGGAGAACTGTACGAATTGTATCGAAGTCCCCAAATTATGAGAACAATTAAAAGTACATGACTTAGATTGGCGGATAATGTGGAAAGAAGTGAGGAGGGATTCATACTACATAAGATAAACAAAGGAAAATCTGGAGGAAGAAGATGCATGGGAAGACCGCGAAAGAAATTTTTGGAGAACTTAGAGAAGGATATGAGAGAGTTGGGAATAAGAGGATGGAGGAGAAAGATGCGAGGTAGAAGAAAATGGTACTTGATAGTAAAAGAGTCTGTGGCCCTACATGAACCACAACGTCATGGAGGTAGATAGATAGATAAACGCGTCATTTTAGGTGAGATTGGTTTATTAGTTAATTGATTTCAAATAATTAATTTAATTAAGTAGTATCAGTTACATTTTAGTAAAGTAGGTGGGTGCCCGATTTATAAAAGGAAGAAAAACATTATGGCACGAATAATTATCACCCCATATTTAATGTAGTAAGGGGGTGAACTCAATTACCGGAACAGCGGCTAGCAGAGATGGCATTGAACTATCCTCTTTCAACGAAACTCGTAGATAATTATATATCCATCTCTGTCACTAAGTCTGCGGCGTCAAATGACAACAGCGTTCCCATAAGAGCAATACTATTTTCTAGACATGAAACACCCTATAATACTGATTTAATTTTAACAGTTTACACTGTCTATTATTAAACACTATACATTTTATTCCAATTAATATTCATAATAACCAGGGAGCGGAATCTGTTCCACAATGTGGAAGGCTTACTTGTATTGATATAGACTTTATGAGAACGCGCGCGAAAGGTGGGATGGGGTGTATCATATAGCTGTATACCTATCGGGCTACGAAGAGAGCTCTGCTATGTAGAAAGACAGACGCAGTAAACAACTTTTCATTTGGTAAAGAAATGGAATTAATGTAGAGTACTTCAGTAGTTGATTTTGCGCGTACCTGATCTTACGTCAGTGAAATGACACACAAAAGGAAAACAGATTTGCATGCGATAGAGCAATATTTATCTTAAAATGTTTAATTACCTTGTAAGCAATGCATAATCAAAGTATATTTTATTGTATTAAGCTTCTTATATTGCTTCCTAATTTTTAATTTACAGAAGAACCGCCTGATACGTATGCAGACTGTGATACACCCAATCCCACACCCTTCCGATCGCTCCAGTACATTCAATACCGGTACAAATAAATAATCGGCATAGGGAATAAATTCCGCTCCCTAATGATAACATATCATGATTATAAAGTCCCTAACTTTTTTAACTAAGTAGCTAGAGCCCGGCGTGAGCTCCTACGCCTCAATGAATAAAAAATTTAAAAATTTCGTTACAGGTGAACTCCTACACCTAATGTTTTTATAGCATAATAGTAGTTAATCACTCGGCGTACCAGAAAACGTGTATACACAAAGTTATAAATTGCGAAGAACCAAACATGCCAGTTTGCTAGAGTCAATTCTTACTTTAAAATTTTAGGTACAGCCCAAATTCTAATTGTCGGATTTAACTGAGTTTTGGATAATACCTACCGCGGTTCATTTTAATAGCATATACTGAGCTTCGTTATGATATATAGGATTTTTCGACCCCTAGAGCGATTTTTTAATTTTATTTTCTGGTGAACTCTTACACCTAATGATTTAGAGTGCGATGGATAGCGGCTAAACACTCGGCGTATTTGGAAATTTTCATGAAGATCGGTTAAGCGGTTTACAAGTTTATAAGTCACAAACATACATCCAGGCTGAATTTTTATATATCCATCCATTGTAATTGTGCCCGAAGGCAGGTCCTTCACTGCAATCATAGCATTTTGATGCTATGCTTGCAGCTTTACTAGGGAATTGCAGGTGTGGTAGCTTCCCGTTGCTTTCCACACCGGTGAAGGATAATGATGATGATAATGGTAAGGATGATGATGATGATGATTATGGCATATGATTTCGGGGACCATTTGGGCCTTAAAATTTTCCTGACATTTGTCTAACTGGTGAGGAAAACCCCCGATAAAAACCTCACCCAGAAAAACTGCCCCGACTGGGATCGAACCCGGGCCCACTGCGTGACAAGGCAGCACGCTACCTCGAGGCCACAGCGGTGGACTTTTTATATATAATAAATATAATTAGGTCTGACCGTCCAGTTGGTAGGTAGACCAAGAAAGAGGTGGAGAATAACATTAACCATGATTTGAGGAAAGTAAATTATACGGACTATTTAACTCATGCCCCAAATGGAAGTCAATGACCAATCACGTTTCAATGATTTCTGTTTTACAACCAATCAGAGTCGCGTTTCACGAAATATTTATCAGTGTTATAATTACCACATTAAAGAAAGCTCCTCCTTTTTAATATTCTGAACAGGTCTGACCATTATTTTGCAGTGACTGAGCCTGTCAGATATTCGGCTACCAGATTGTATATATAGTGCATGAATGTCAACACTTGCCGCATGCGGGAGTTAATATAAAAACATTTGTAGCAATTGATTATACCACCAAAAAAAGAAACCACTGTTTGCACTTTCTTAAATGTATTTTTTCCCAGGTAACAATCCAGAAAAATATAATTGTCTTATTTAATCATACGACATCAGAAATGAATTAATATACAGTTTGATGTGTTTCATTTTTTCTCCACTAGAGAGCATTCTTACAATATTGCGTTCCTTTGGCAATAAATAGTATCATCTGGTTGCAGTGATAAACAAAAGAAGCAGATGAAGCGTACCTACCGTTTCTCATTTGTTTTCAAACATCGCCGTTTGCATTAAATATATAAATATTTTAAAATAACTACAGTTAAATAATGATTTGTGAGTAAAAAGCTTAATTTTATTCGTTAAATAGTCCTAACAAATGCCACTCTTGATTTCCAAATTCACTAAGTAAATCCACTCCTCACTTCGTGAGTCGTGAATTTATCGATAATTTGGAAATTACTCGTGGCATTACTTATGAAGATGATTTGAAAACATTAGCTCATGATAAGGAAGTATGGAGGGCTTTATGTCCGCGCGGCCATGAACCTACAAAAGTACTAAACTTAGAGCTAGCATATTACTGTTTTAAACGAATTCCGAATAAATGAAGCGTTTGAGGTTGTTTCCGTAAACTTTAAAACAGAGTAGAAATCTTCATTGATCCTACCTACGTATAGACACCGAAAATGACAGACATCCCGCGCCGTAGCCGAGCGGTTAAGGTAGGAAGCCTTGGAGCAGAGCTACGGGACTTGCGCTGGTTCGAGTCTCCATGGGGGAAGAAATTTTCTCATGGTATTTCGGCCAGTATGGGACCAGTGCCCACCCAGCATCGTGAGGCAATTGGGTAGCTACAATAAGTAGCGGCTCCAGGTTGAGGAACCATCTGTAACGGCTGGGGGACTCGACATGCTAACCACATGTCACCCCTACACTGGTTGTTGATCATCTACCTCTGTGATTGACACATGTGGATGTGAAGGGCCAGCAGCCGGCTGGTAAAAGGGCAACCGCTGAAAAGTGGAAAGACCCTCAATCGGAAATGACAGACATGTAATTATATGCAGGTCGTAACTAAATCCAATACCCAAACTTGTGGTGATATATACCCCATACGTCACTCTTGAAGACATTGGTACTCCCTTAGCAGGAGTTTCTTGATGCTAATTTAGTTACGCTTATTATCCTGCAGATGGCAGTGAGTTGAGGTTTATCTGAAAGCCGAAATTGAACAATAGCTCTACCGGCAGATATATCTGTTCTCTCGCAGCGAAATTAAATACATATGCATTAATTAACAAAATTAAGTTATATTTTGCAAACCAAACAGAAAAAACTGGCAATAAATTCGATTTGCTGAGAAATTCGCTTAGTTTTCCCAGCTTCTATGTGACGAAATTTTGTGACATGGTACTCGGGTCATAGTTTGATAAGTGTAGAAAGTAGAGGAAGGCAGGTAAATTGCAATGACCTCGGATATAGTCCCGGAGTCGCTAATACACAGAACCAACATGAGCAGGGCAGTTAAATGAGAGCTAGAGATATAAATAATGTCCCCACATCCTCTTCACCTTGGCATCCATCTATCCTGGCTTCCCAGAGGGATTGCGCTGAGTGGAGAAGAGCCCAATTGCCACTCTTGGGAACTCTGTGCTGTCCTCTCGACCTGCCTTTAACCTGGTCGAAGCCAATTATATTTAAATGTAATGCTACTTTATTCAAGCTTTTCTTTTTCAAAAGACGTCTTCTTCAAAATTATATCACGATATAAAGAATTCTTAAAGAAAGAAAAACTCTTATATTTGTAAAGGCAAGCAAAATTACAAGAGTGTATATAGATTTAATTGTTATATAATCAATTGAGTTGTTTACTTGAAGAAAATCCATATTTATTAATTAAATAAAACTAAGTTTTATTCTTATTTAATTAATTGTTGTTGCTTACTCCTGACATCTATCAATAGTAAAGCTCGTTTTAAGCAAATGGGGTTCGATTATAGTAGTAAAACCATTTCTAAATATTTTCAAAATTTAAATGTTTAGATCAGAGAAAACTAAATAATATATGGTCACATATAGAATTACATTATATAATGGAAATGGACAGCTAATGACAAATTATTGAAATTTTGAGGATGTGGCTGAATTCAAATACCTAGGAACAATAATCACAAACAGGAATGAGTTGCACAAATAAATTAAACATAGGTTCAATTCTAGAAATGCGTGCTATTATGCATTGCAGAGACTCTTGACATCCGAACTCCTTTCAAAAAACGTTAAACTGAATATACCCTATATAAAACTATTATTCTACCAGTTATATTATATGGATGCGAAACATGGACTCTTACAGTACTTTAAGGGAGGAAAGGAGATTACGAGTATTTGAGAACAAAGTTCTTAGGAAAATGTTTGGAACAAAGAGAGATGAACAGACAGGTGAATGGAGAAGACCCAATAACAATGAACTACATTGTCTTTATATGAAGCCAGATATAATAAGAACAGTTAAGTCTCGTAGACTGCGATGGGCAGGACATGTGGCACGAATGGGGAATGAAAGATGTGCATGGAAACTTCTTGCAGGAAAACCAGAGGGAAAACGCCCAGTTGGTAGACCAAGAATAAGGTGGAAGATTAACATTAACTATGGTTTGTGGGAACTAGATTATACAGGAGATGATTGGAAAACATTAGTTCACGATAGGGATGTATGGAGAGCTTATGACCGCGCGACCATGAACCTACGGGTTTGATAGTGTCAGTGAGTTATTTAGTGAGTTATGTTTAGATCAGTATGTGTTTCTTGTATATTATATTAATTTCAAAGAAAAAAAAACGAAACGGTAGTCAATAGCGCACACTCTTCTGCTGAAGATGGCAGCCGGTTTCTGAAAGGCCTACAGCTCTTTAAAAAAAACCTAGTTGAATACGACGGCACCTTATAAGGTCAATTTTACTTTCAAAAACCAAATTTTTCCTGAACCCAAGATATTCAGATATATATACAGTCAATATGCCCATTTCACCAATAAATGTTTAAAATGGTCAACAAGTTTCTACAGCCAAGCTGTCATTCTCAAGACCAGATATTGGTCTTGAGAATGACAGCTTGGCTGTAGAAACTTGTTGACCATTTTAAACATTTATTGGTGAAATGGGCATATTGACTGTATATATATTTTAATATTGTATCACCAAGAAGATCAATTGTGTATTAAACCAAGATATTCAGATTTACATGGTGACGTTCTATCTTTTAGCGACCCAAGCTTCCATGAACAGCCACAAATGTCTTCTTGGTAGAAGCGATCCTTTCTGTAATATAAATAGTGTTCACAACAATTTTAACACAGGTTTTATCTCTTAAATTGGCTGTGTGTCCTATAACATACATTAATTTTATGTATTTAATATTGTTTATAGAAAAATAGAAAAACGAATAATAGTATATTACGATGCCAGGTTGGGAAGTGATTTTACAGAAATAAGGAAATGTTTAAAAACCGAGCGGTAGCGAGATTTTTAATTTCCGAGATTCTGTAAAACACTTCAGAAACGTGCGTTGTACATTATTTTTTGCGCGATGTTGTTTTTAAAATAATAAATAATAGTAAAATAATAACATCTTTATTGGAAGTATTTGCGTTCATTATAAACATTTGACAAACGTTAACAGTGTGGGCAATATTTATTAGTTGAGACTACAGTAGGCCGTGACACCAATTAATCATAAAATGACGGCAAGTACGTATTTATTGTTTTATATTGTTTCAAATTATGCATTGCAGAGACTCTTGATGTCCCAACTCCTTTCAAAAAACGTTAAACTGAAAATATATAAAACTATCATTCTACCAGTTATATTATATGGATGCGAAACATGGACTCTTACTTTAAGGGACGAAAGGAGATTACAAGTATTTGAGAATAAAGTACTTAGGAAAATTTTTGGACCAAAGAGAGATGAAAAAACATGTGAATAGAGAAAACTACATAACAATGAACTACGTGGTCTTTATAGGAAGCCAGATGTAATAAGAACAGTTAAGTCTCGTAGAATGCGATGGGCAGGACATGTTACACATATGGGGAATGAAAGACTTGCATGGAAGCTTCTTGTAGGAATGCCAGAGGGAAATCGCCCAGTTGGTAGACCAAGAATGAGGTGGGAGAATAACATTAACTATGATTTGAGGGAAGTAGATTATACAGGGAATGATTGGAAAGCATTAGCTCAGGATAGGGATGTATGGAGAGCTTATGTCCGCGCGGCCATGAACCTACGGGTTCGATAGTGCCAGTGAATAAGTATATTGTTTCAAATAAAGTTAAGTTCATTTAAAATGCAGTGATTTGTTTCGTGTAATGTATATTAAAACTAACTTTTGGATATTTTTGTATATACTTTATACGTAGTGTACATAAAGGGCAGTGGTTTTACTTCCCACACGAGGTTTGTAATATGTAATTTTACAGTATAGTTTTTATAGGTTGGCTACTCCGAAATGTAGGAAGTTGAACTTTCAATCATGGTTGCCATTGCTGTAAGTATGACAAAACGCACTATGGCGCAAAAAAATACTTAAATTTGTGTCAACTTACACAGAAATGTTCAATAATAAGTTAGATGTTTACATTACAGTGTTTTCATTGCGGTCCAAATCATTTAAATAACTGGCAGGAGAAATAATAATTTAAAGGTTAAAGTGAAAAAAAAGTGTCTATTTATGGTTTCCTAGGTAGCTGAATGGGCGCAAATCTAGTAATCCTGGACATGAAATCTCGATTCAGGCAGAGCATTTTCTGTTTAGTTCTATTAATAATTACACTGAGCAACAGAAAATGAACCTTCTTGTCTCAGAAAGAAAATATGCGATTTTGATAGTAATTTTACTCCTGAATTCAAATATGATATCGGTTTTTCTCCATCACGTAAGATTTCCGAGAGACAGGCACTTATAATTTCAAACACTTTGATATTTTCTACTTTCGTAACTACACAATATTCGAACATTCGGACTCACCTAGAAAGTATGAAATGACGATTTTCTGCTATATTTCGCCTGTGAAGCATCCCTCTTCATGGTCCAACAATAATTAGCCAGCATATTAGGATTCCATTTGCCTTGATATCTCTTTTCCATAGCTGAAATCTCCTGATGGAAGTGTTCCTAGCGTTCATCGCTCACTGCGCCAAGATTTTCCGGGAAGAAATCTACGTTTGTTACAAAAAATAATTATTTAAATCCATTCATTGAAATTGAAATAAAAAAACTGTGAGTGATGGAGAAATTCCGAATACATATTTGAAAACACGATAAAAAACTGCATTAAGTGCAACTGTTGGTACTCATGAGACAAAAATCATGTTTATCAGTGTTATTTGAGGATGGCTTGCCTAAGTACATTATTTTCAATAGTAAGTTCGTAATTAGTTGATAAGGCCCGGAATAAAATCCTATCATAATGTCTTCTTGACAGAAGTAACCCTTGTCAATGTGAATAATCATTCAAGGAACAAGAGAGCTATTTTTAAATAGGCAATTGATAAAAAAATAGATTTTATCAATGTTTCTAATATCTTTCCTGTTTTCTTTGGTATATCTTACCCACTATTTCTAAAAGGAAACACATGCTTATATCTCTAAGGGAATTTACACAAATGTTCATTCATAGAGAATATATATAAATTTCGTTTTGAAATCATGTCTTTTCATAAATTTATCGGTAGGAGTATGTTCATTTTCTCCTTGGGACAGATAATAATCTTTGTTGCATTCAATCGAGATAGTTTTATATATGAGGCTATTCAGAAACATTTGTATACAAATCTAGGAATATTTATAGATAAGTAATACTTTGAAATTCTTTCACATTTTTATTGATTTGAGAATCAAAGCACCTTGTAAAAGCATTTTTCTCTCTCTCTGGGTTTGTTAAAAGATTTACTCAGGCAGTTTGTATATGGTGCAGTAAAAATGATGTGCAATTAGAGAAAAATGATTTTCTGTATTTCCCTCTCTCAATCTCACTCTCTCGCTCAATTATTTCTTTCTAACTCAAATTATTTAAAAACGCTCTATGTTTATTCTTTCAGAAGTTTTTTTAGAAGATACTTTATGTACCTAAACCCTACTTTCTTTGTAATATAATTAATATGCGAATTTCTAATAAAATAGATTATACCAATTCTGGAAATGCGTGTTGTTATGCATTACAGAGACTCTTCACTTCCCAACTCCTTTTAAAAAAAACGTTAAACTAAAAATATATAAAACTATTATTCTACCAGTTATATTATATGGATGCGAAACATGGACTCTCACTTTAAGGGAGGAAAGGAGATTACGAGTATTTGAGAATAAAGTTTTTAGGAAATTTTTGGACCAAGAGAGATGTACAGACAGGTGGATGGAGAAGACTGCATAACAGTGAACTACATATTCTTTATAGGAAGCCAGATATAATGAGAACAGTTAAGTCTCGTAGACTGCGATGGGCAGGACATGTGTCACGAATTGGGAATGGAAGACGTGTATAGAAGCTTCTTTTAGGAAAACCAGAGGGAAAACGCCCAGTTGGTAGACCAAGAATGAGGTGGGAGAATAACATTAACTATGATTTGAGGGAAGGAGATTATATATGGGATGATTGGAAAACATTAGCCCAGGATAGGGATATATGGAGAGCTTATATACGCGCGGCCATGAACCTACGGCCTCGATAGTGCCAGTGAGTTAGTTATAGGCCTACAGAATGGAAAACGGACCTCTGCTGACAATATTTCACAGTAGTTCAGGAATGCTTGCTAATAATAAATCCACTTTTTGAAGGATAAATACACTTGTTGAAGGGTCAAAAAGTGAGAATTGATTTGATATAATTCTGTTCATTGCTTTAGAACTTCATTTTATTTCCTATTATCGTTTAATTCAATAATCCGTTTAATTAAAATTGTATTGTAAACCATCTCTATTTAAACTATAAAAGCTAGAATTATTAAAACACAAATCCATAAACTTAAATAAATTATTCCAAAGAAATATAATCGCATCAAAAATGTGTGCTTTCAAGAGAAACTAACTGACTGGCAGAGATTACCAGATATCTGAAAGCATGAAAACCATTACGGCCAGCCTGTCTAATGGTCATAAGTATGCGTGGGCTTTCCGCGTCGTTCATTGTATTATTGTAACAAACAGATACCCCTTTTGGGATAAACTGTTTGTAGTGAAGTAGTATATGTAAACAAGATATATTTTCAGATTGGTTATTAGCACGCGTAAGAAAGGGCAAACAGACAGAGAGGACGCTTACTCTGCCCTGAAGTCTGTCATGGGTTTAGTTATATGGCGGTATTTGTAACTCATTACCAATATCGAACCCGCAGGATTCAATGCCGCGAGGATATATACTTAATACATCTGTATCTTGAGCTAATGTTTTCCAATCAACCATTGTAATCTCAAACCTCATTCTTGGCCTATCTATTGGGCATTTTCCCTCTGGTTTTCCTATAAGAATGTTCCCCTTACACTTTTTCATTACCCATTCGTGCCACATGCTCTGACCATCGCATTCTATGAGATTTAACTGTTGGTAATACATTTTATTTCCCGTAAATATTAAGAAACAATCGGCCGCGGTGGACTAGTGGTTATGCTCCTTGCCTCTGGTCCCGAGGGTCGCGGGTTCAAACCCGGCCGGGGTCGATGGATTTTTTTTAGGATGGAAAAATCCAAGGAGCAAGTCCTCCGGGAGGGACTTTAAGCCGTGGGACCCGAGTGTGAAGATTTTCAGGCTCGTAAAAAAATCATTAAGCCTGAAATGAAAAGGCCTCTAAGCAAAATTTACCGAATTTTCCCGTCCTAGTACTACCTTGGTTTCCTAGATGTCAGTATGAGGCGGAACGCTGACCACGGACCGCTCAAAATAACAATCTATACGAAAACAAGTGTAACTAAATTAGTATGGTTCAAATTCTTCCCTGTAGGGGGAGAGCGCCTAAATCTCTGATAAGGAAAACATGGGCTTACAAGAAGAAGATATATTATGAAACTCACTGATATGAAGTCTTCTCCATTCATCTGTTTCTTCGTCTTTCTTTGGTCTAATTTTCCGATTGAGGGTCTTTCCACTTTTCAGCGGTTGCCCTTTTACCAGCCGGCTGCTGGCCCTTCACATCCACATGTGTCAATCACAGAGGTAGATGATCAACAGCCAGTGTAGGGGTGACATGTGGTTAGCATGTCGAGTCCCCCAGCCGTTATAGCTGGTTCCTCAACCTGGAGCCGCTACTTATTGTAGCTACCCAATTGCCTCACGATGCTGGGTGGGCACCGGTCCCATACTGGCCGAAATACCGTGAGAAAATTTCTTCCCCCATGGAGACTCGAACCAGCGCAAGTCCCGTAGCTCTGCGCCAAGGCTTCCTACCTTAACCGCTCGGCTACGGCGCGGGACGGTCTAATTTTAAGAACTTTATTTTCAAATTCTTGTAATATTTTCTCCTCCGTTAATACAATGTCCCATGTTTCGCATGCATATAACAACTGAAGGGATAAGAGTTTTTTTTTTATATTTTCAGTGTAACTTTTTTTTTCAGGAAATTCAAATAACAGTAATATAATATGTTTCCATAATTGATCCTATGTTTGATTTCTTATTTTATCTCATTCCTGTTTGTAATTATTGTTCGTAGGTATTTGGATTCAGTCACTTTTTTTAAAATTTCTCTCAATTCTTATAAATTATGCACATCCGTTATATATTTATCCGAGAGGCCACACATCATTGGTTTTATTGGTGTTTGCTCCCAGCTCCAGTTTCTTTTTTGTTATTTAATAGATTGTATATGTTGGATCGTAACCAGCATGTATCAACACTTATTAATATCATGGAGTTGTACCTTCTAAAGGTTTGATTGTATGCTCTAGTACTTAATTGAAGATCAGAGAAGATAGAGAATCTCCTTGCTTTAACCCTTTGTTAATTAAAAAAAAACTATCTGAAATTAAATTTATCATTTTGTTAATATTTCTTAGTTAATGCATTATTTATTTTCTTTATTTCAACAGTTTTACATAGCCATGGGTAATTATGCAACGTAAGTTCAAAAATAGTTCTATTTTAAAATAGTCATCTTTATACCATACGTAATTTGATTTTTGAACAACCTTAATTTTTGTTTTGTTGCAATTGAATTCTATTTCATCATCATCATCATGATCCAGAGATTAAGCCTGTTGGCTCGTTCCGGTTTCATGAAAGCTAGAATTGTTAAATTTGTTCATACCATCTTCTGTGTGTACACCGCTGTGGTCTCGAGGTAGCGTGCTGCCTTGTCACGCAGCGGGCCCGGGTTCGATCCCCGGTCGGGGCAGTTTTTCTGGGTGAGGTTTTTATCGGGGTTTTTCCCCACCTGTAAGACAAATGTCAGGAAAACTTTAAGGCCCAAACGGTCCCCGAAATCATATGGCCATCATCATCATCCTTATCATTATCATCATCACCATCATCCTTCACCGGTGTGGAAAGCAACGGGAAGCTACCACACCTACACAATTCCCTAGTAAAGCTGCAAGCATAGCATGAAAATGTTATGATTGCAGTGAAGGACCTGCCTTCGGGCAGAATTACTAAGGATGGATCTTCTGTCCAACATTTCTCCTTCCGCGCGGTTTATCATAATAATCATCATCAACAACAAGGATTAAGCCCATTGGCCTGTTCAGATCTCATTATAGGTCGAATTGGTCCTTCTATCTCTTCAATTGTCTTCCCAACATTCTTTTCCCATTTGGTTTATAATTATACATTCTTATTGGTATGCGCTGTTCATTCATTCGTAATACGCGCTGAAGATAAGCATTTTGATATTTTATTCTTTCACAGAGATTAAATATATTGAGTTCTGTTCTTATATCTTCGTTTTTATTTTTATCGGTCCTTTGGTATCAACATCTTCATCACGGTTTATAATTTAGCAATAATTTTGGAAATCTTACTTCTGTCATTCTGTCAATATGTTCTTTCCAGTCGTTCCTATATTTAATTATTCGGTCTGTAAGTTTGAAAATATTTAATTCTTTTCTTATATATTCATCTCGTTTTTTATCCAGCAGAGTATATCCTGCTATATTTCTTAAAAATCGCATCTCAGCTGCTTCCAATCTTTATTCTTGTCTTTTAATGATCGTCCAACATTCTGATCCATACACCAATACAGGAATAGCCATTACTTTATAAAATTTCGTTTTTGTTTTTTTTCTTTTTTTAAGGGTTCTTTTAATAGTGCCAGACATTAGATTAAATGTATTTCTATTTGAATTACTGTTAAAACTAAAATAGTAACATTATAGAAAAATTGTTTTTTTTAATTCGTTTATCTGAAGGTAAGTATATAGCAAAGACATATGCCTACACTAAATGGTGAATTTCGTTTGGAAGAATTTCTTTCCCAAACGATTATAGTTTCCCTCCCCTGGGGTCAAAGGCAATGTTGATGTTTTCCTCACCCTAACCCATAAAATGTAAAGAAGCAGTTGTAACATTCTTTTAAAAATTGAAAAGAAAAGGGGGAAATTAGAACTGGGAAGGGCTTAATTTATATACGAGTTCGATACCATGATATGTGGTGGACCCACCACCTCCCTTTTTTTTTATTTTATCGACAATTTCCAGATATTACGACCGCATCGAGAATGTAATCGCACTGCAGATACGTGCTGCCATCTAGGGTCACGCGTTTAGTAATACTATTCTCCCTCATATGCCCCTAGCACATTCTGTCCAATGGTCAATTTTCAAGTCTCATCTCCAGACTTCGTTTATCTGCTTTATCCTACCATAAAAATGCTGAAAATATTATGTATAATATAGGAAACTTGTCAAATTTGAGTCCATTAATTTGTCATAACACATAGCAGAGATGACTAATTTTATCCATATATGGCAGTCATATAATATGGAAAGCATAGATTCAATACTGCTTTAACAAGACACTCCTTTGGTCCCTATGATTAGCCAATCTCCGATATCCACTTCCTCTTAGATTCGTCAGGATATTATCATACCTCCTAACTCAGACATTTGTAATAATATTTTCCCCAAAGTTTTCAATAAAATTTTGAAAGAGTTTCTACTGTCACCCGTTAGAGGTACAAGATATAGGCCTGGTCCATCTCTGCATCCTAGACTTCATAATTCTGACAACATTAAAACATAATATTAATTATGGATGTCCCGCGCCGTAGCCGAGTGGTTAAGGCAGGAAGCCTTGGCGCAGAGCTACGGGACTTGCGCTGGTTCGAGTCTCCATGGGGGAAGAAATTTTCTCATTGTATTTTGGCCAGTATGGGGCCGGTGCCCACCCAGAATCGTGAGGCTACAATAAGTAGCGGCTCCAGGTTGAGAAGTCCAGCTATAACGGCTTGGGGCCTCGACATGCTCACCACATGTCACCCCTACACTGGCTGATCATCTACCTCTGTGATTGATACATGTGGGTGTGAGGCCAGCAGCCGGTTGGTAGGCTAAGGGACTTCTAGGCCTGTCGCGCTAGGAGTTAGAATTAGTTTTTATTAATTATGGAATTACTAATTGGATTTCTTACAGTAGAGAGGTACAACGCGTAACGTATAGAAATGGAACAATGGAGAAAATATAAATAGGTCTTTACATTGTTTCATAAGGTAGGGCTAGGATTTTTATCTACTAAAAGTTAAGATTGCAACATAGTATAATGAGAAGTTATACTTCTGTCTTTATCTTGATTTCACACAATAAACAGTTGAATAGTATAATAAGAAGTTAGACTTCTGACTGTCTTTTATATTGGTTTCTCATACAAACAGTTGAATAATATGAGAAGTTAGACTTCTGACTGTCTTTTATGTTGGTTTCATATAAAAACAGTTGAATAACATGAGAAGTTAGACTTTTATCTTAGTTTCACACACAAACAGTTAAATAATATATACTAACTATATTGCAAACGTCCACCGCTGTGGTATCGAGGTAGCGTGCTGCCTTGTCACGCAGCGGGCCGGGTTCGATCCCCGGTCGGGTGAGGTTTTTATCGGGGTTTTTCCTCACCTGTAAGACAAATGTCAGGAAAACTTTAAGGCCCAAACGGTCCCCGAAATGATATGGCCATCATCATCATGATTATCGTCATCATCATCATCCTTCACCGGTGTGGAAAGCAACGGGAAGCTACCACACCTACAATTCCCCAATTCCCTAGTAAAGCTGCAAGCATAGCATGAAAATGCTATGATTGCAGTGAAAGACCTGCATTCGGACAGACTTACTATGGATGGATGGATATTGCAAACTTATATTTTATTACATAACAATCCTAGCCTTAGGGCAGTATTTTTTATGTAGTGTTATGTGTCTGGTGGAATTTTTAAGATGTGATTAATTTGGATCCACCGCTATGGTCTCTAGGTAGCGTGCTGCCTTGTCACGCAGCGGGCCCGGGTTCTATTCCCGGTCGGGACAAGCTTCCTGGGTGAGGTTTTCGGGTTCTTCCTCACCTGTAAGACTAATGTCAGGACGCTTTGAGGCCCAAACGGTCCCAAACATCATCTGGCCATCATCTTCATCATCATCCTTTGGTGTGGAAAGCAACGGGAAGCTACCACACCAATAATTCCCTAGTAAAGCTGCAAATCATAACATGAAATGCTAAGGTTGCAGCGAAAGTCCTGCCCTAGGAAATTGCACTACAGAATAGAATTCACTTGAAGATTGTTCCAAACAGGCGTGTAGTCGATGCGTGTATTTATTCTTAACAACAGGGACGAGTTCAAGCAGTTTTGAAGGTCGCGGGTTTAAACGCTACCGGACTCCATACTGCACGAACAACTATGACAAAAATTAAAGGAATTGGATGGAATTGAATTGCGCCCACACCCGCGTATAGCCCTGTTCTTGTGCCTTTATATTACTATATGTTTCGATGCATGTTCCATTTCGAGTGTGAAATTAGAAATCATTAAAAAAATATTGAAGCCGTGGAAGTGGGTCACAGCGAATTCTTCGCTTCAAAAACCAGAGATTAGTACCGTCGCGGGATAATGAACCTCGCTGAAAGATGGCGCAAGATCATAGAAACGGTCTCTATTTTGAAGAGTAGTTTAATTTCTTGTCAGAAGAAATTATGAATATTTTTTTGTTAAAAAACATTACCTATGAGACAATATGTTTTTAACAAATTTAAATTAACAAAATCAAAATTCCAATTTATGATTAAAATTATTTGAATATTTGACTGATATCACAAATGAATTATTGTTATTATTATTGTTATTATTATTGTTATTATTATTATTATTATTATTATTATTATTATTATTATTATTATTATTATTATTATTATTATTATTATTACAAGATGGCCGTAAATAATATGAAATTAAGATCTGTGGAGAAAAACCAACCTATCTCCAATATGTCACCAAATAAAACAAAAAAAAATGGAATAGATAGGCCACACATTGAAAAATCCAGACGGAGCTATCGAGAAGAGCACTAGATTGGAATCCGCAAGGAGGTAGAAAGAGGGGACGACCTAGGAAAACTTGGAAGCGATCAGTAGAGGAGGAAGCAAAGGAAGGAGGGAAAAGCTGGAAACAAGTGAAATGACTGGCTGGAAGCAGAGTACGCTGGATGAACTTTACTACTGCCCTATGTTGCATTTAGGGATTACAGGAAATAATAATAACTACTCTCAGGAAATATTATCATCATCATAATAAATTCACGAATTTAGGTCATTTGTTGACCTTTTTCGGCCACAAGAGAAACACCATCCAAAAGTATTTTGAGTGGATGTCCTAGTCTTCTTCTTCCTGCAGGAAATAATATAAAGACATATTCAATAAATTTCAATATCTAGTTAATCAGGAAAAACTACGATATAGAATTTTACCTAAGTAAATAATTCAAGCAAAAATAAAACTTTATATGCATGAGCGAAAAGTATGGAGCCACTAAAATTTTTATAAACTTATACACAATGCTAAAAATATTTATAAATTATCCCCTTACGGTTACTTTTAAATTCATGTACTAAATGTTTTCCATTGACACGTTTTCGGGAAATAAAAAATATTTGCCATGAATTATAAATCAGCCTTTATACATTATTTAAATAATCTTTTTCTAGGAAGCAACTTGTACGAAAGGAAGTTATTGAAATGAAATCTGTTTATATCAGTATTTATGAGATAGAACGATGTAGAGCAGTGGGGTCAGTTATTTAGTTTTCATGTCAGGGTAGAGCTATATTAACACATATAATGATTTTACTGAACCGGCAATTATCTAGTCTGTAATATATAAGTGTTAATTGCAATTTAAGGGTGTCAACTATATTACTCTCATGTTAATAGTATCGGAGGCTTCTAATTTTGCTGCATTGAAATTAATTGAACTATATGACAACTGGTATAAACTGATACGAAGTGCGAGTTTCATAATTGGAGTATTTTCAGGGGCGTCATGTGTTTTACTACAATGTTTGATATTTCTCATCTAATTTCTTAAAAATCCTCTTGTATACATCAGGATTCTTACAACACTGGTCAACATGATTTTTGTCTCATGAGTACCAATAGTTGTACTTAATGCAGTTTTTTCATCGTGTTTTCATGCGGAATTTTTCCATCACCCACAGTATTTTTTATTTCAATTAATAGATTTAAATAATTATTTTTTAATAAACCTAGATTTCTTCCCGGGAAACTTGGCGTAGTGAGCGATGCGCACGGGGAACACTTTCATCAGGAGATTTCAGCTATGGAAAAAGAGATATCAAGGCAAAAGGAATCCTAATATGCTAGCCGATTATTGTTGGACCATCAAGAGGGATGCTCCACAGGCGAAATATAGCAGAAAATCGTCATTTCTTACTTTCTAGGTGAGTCCGAATGTTCGAATGTTCTGTAGTTACTTATGTAGAAAATATTAAAGTGTTTGAAATTATAAATGCCTGTTCTCTCGGAAACCTTGTGTGATGGAGAAAACTCTATATCATATTTGAATTCAGGAGAAAAAATACTATCAGAATCACATATTGTTCTTTCTGAGACAAAAAAGTTTTTTTTTTTTGTTGCTCAATATAATTGATTGTCGGAATGAGCGGTATCACTGGATGCGGTTACCTCGACTGGGATCTCAGGTTCGAATACTGGCGGTATCAGAGTGGTAATGAAGGACTCTGGGTATTCTCGGGGGTTTCACTTCTCCCGAATTAAATTCCATCAATACATTCCACTCGTCTTCTCTCTCCCATCATGTCTTTTCAGCTTCATTATTTCACCTCATCTCATGTTAGGTAAAAAATGGTCTGTTTAATAAACAGCAGGTATTTTAAATATGTTATTCTGGCGATCTAATGGGGGCACTCATGTACATTCTGTCATACCTCCGAGTCTATGTGTCAACTTTGGCCAAAAGGGAGGATTCTACCCCTCCTCGACGCCTTGGGAGCAGACTAAATAAATGGTGGTATGAGTCATGTGTGTGAATGATTTATGTGTGTCGAACCAAGAGTATCATAATAGACTACATATCACCTTAGAGTTGATTTAATCTCATTCATTATATAAAGTAAAGAAGGGTAATATCAACCAAAAGTTGCTGTGATAGGATCTTAAAATTCGTTCTCATATCTACTAATCTAATGGAAGACCGGAATAAGATCGGCATGTTCGAACCTACGGCCTGTGACATGAAACCAAACTCACAAACACTTCGGTTTCATTCAAAAAACAAACATTAAAGAATGAAATCACTCTTCAGATAGAAAAACCAAAAGAAAAGAAAATAAATACACGAAATTCACATATCGTCCAAGGGCACACAATAATTTCCAAAATACTTTCTTTTATCAGTTTAGCATCTAAGCATGATTATAATCTAAGTAAACTAATAACAACCAACAAAAATGAAAATATTTATGATAGCACAAATTCAGGAATATACTAAATAAAATGAGCAGATCGATATAAGATATTCGCAGGAAAAACAATGAAAAATTAACAATTAGAACCAAAGAATGTGCAAGAAATTAAAAAAAGAAGTAGAAAAATCTGCAGTAACTGATCACGTTTATTCAGAAAAAAACATAAAATTCATGTAAACACAAAATTATTAAAACAGAAAACACAAACGAACTCACCATATGGGGAAAAATCTACATATAGGACAAGGAGAGAATTATGAATTTTGAAATTCCCGGGGAGAGAAACTTAATACGCAATTTCTTTGGAGCACAAAATGAGGGAGCAGGAGTCGAGATCCAGGGCCGACAACTTAAAGAAGACCAGTCTGTACCACTGCAGATGAAACGAAGAAGCTTTAAAATGCATCTTACATGAAACAACTAATTATGAGATAAGATGAAGGCAGACGAAACTTATTTACTATAATATAAATTTCGACAAAAATAATATATTTCATTTTTAACCTCAAATGCTCATTTTTTTAAAAATCATCATTATCATTCTCATCAACATCCACTGATTAAGCCCATGTGGTCTCATAGATTCTCATTCAAAATGTTGAATCCATCTCTATTTCGGTCTCCCAACATTCCTGTCTCCTTTTGGTTAATTATTTATTTTTAGTACAAGTTCATCTTTCATTATTTGGACATGTTCTTTTAAGATTTTTTCTGGATTGTTTTATTTTATCTAAAAGTTTAAAAATATTTAGCTCATTTCTTATATCTTCACTTCTTATTTTATCTAGCAGTTTGCAGCCACTACATTTCTCAGAAATTTCATTTCAGCTAATTCTATGCTATTTTCTACTCTTTCAGTTAAAACCAAAATATCTCTATCATAAATAGTAAGGAGACTGCCACTACTTTATAAAATGTTAGTTTTGTTTCCTTTCTTGTGTTTCTAATATTCTCTGAATTTTGCCACATATATAATTAAATGTATTAAGTTTGTTAAAAAATATTCATTTTTAAAATATAGGATTTCACAACCCAGTTATTTCAATTGGTTCACTTGTTCAATGGATTTCCCATCCAGAATTATTTTAGCTCTTACGGTATCCGATCCTTTTAAAGCTAAAATTATTGATATTTTGAAATTATAATTCTGTATAATGTTATTTAATTGAAAGTGTGTTTTCTGTAGACCATCTTCTGTTCTATATAGCACTTGATCGTCTTATAAAAGGTAAGGTGTCTAAAATCTTATTTCTTATTTTGAAATGCGAGTTCAAATTTCTCTGCCAATTACTTACTTACTTACCCTTACTGACTGACACTATCGAACCCGTAGGTTCATGGCCTCGCGGACATAAATTCTCCATACATCCTTATCCTGAGCTAATGCTTTCCAATCATTCCCTGTATAATCTACTTGCCTCAAATCATAGTTAGTTATTCTCTCACCTCATTCTTCGTCTACCAACTGGGCGTTTTCCCTCTGGCTTTCCTACAAGAAGCTTCCATGCACGTCTTTCATTTCCCATACGTGCAACATGTCCTGCCCATCGCAGTCTACGAGAGTTAACTTTTCTTATTATAGCTGGCTTCTTATAAAGACCATGTAGTTCAATTTTTTTTGGCATGGGTTCCCTGAAGTAGTCCCCGCCCGGAGGGACCGAATGGGGGACTATTTGACCTCCGGAAAATTTTACCCCAGTTGTACCCAAGTCCGCATTTCTTAACGGTTGTATTTTTACGGTGAAAAATCGTCACTCTTTCGACCAAGGTACTTTTTTTCGTCTGGCTTATCACCTTCGACCAGTCCGGCATGGGTAACCCTATTGGCAGCAATGCTACCGCCGGCATAGCTCTCAGGATCATTTAAGCACGCAAGCCACTCCACCACGACAAGGTAAATATACCATGGAGGGAATGGCCAATTACATATGATATCGATGTTTTTAAAAATAATTTTCATAATTACATTGTGGAATAGTATGTTATTTTCATTGTATAAGCATTAATTAAGGTGGTAAATGTTCACTGAATAATTCTCGAATCATCGTACAAGAGCACTTGAGTGCATTACTGCTATTATAAACAAGTATTGGAGAATCCTTTGTTGGAGAGAATCGATATACCATGTTGTACCCCTGCGATGAAGACATCTCCTACTGAGCTTGCATGTCTGGAGTACGTTTACTTGTTCATAACGTAATCCCTTGTTGTATGGCTATCCGATACTGTTGGGTTTCTTTCACAATCTACTTAAGCGAAAGCGTATCTCATGGACTCTCTACCTTCGCTCATCTATTACGTTGCGGTTGGTACTGAACGCTTCTGTGAAGTAGTTGTGATTTTCTCTAGAATTTGCAGTATATCCTGAAAAACGTTCTTGACAATAATTGTACTTATTGTTTTAGAAAACATTTTTATTAAATCTCATGTTAGGGCATTAAAATTTAATAATAATAATAATAATAATAATAACTCAATAATAGCTGTATTGTCGTGGTGGAGTGGCTTGTGTGCTTAAATGATCCTGAGAGCTATGCCGGCGGTAGCATTGCTGCCGATAGGGTTACCCATGCCGGACTGGTCGAAGGTGATAAGCCAGACGAAAAAAGTACCTTGGTCGAAAGAGTGACGATCTTTCACCGTAAAAATACAACCGTCAAGAAATGCGGACATGGGTACTACTGGGGTAAAATTTTCCAGAGGTCAAATAGTCCCCCATTCGGTTCTCCGGGCGGGGACTACTTCAGGGAACCCATGCCAAAGGCTCAAACACAGGGACATGTTCCTAGGAACATGGAATGTTAGGACTTTATACAATAGCGGGGCACTAGAGATATTAACGCGGGAATTGGATAAATCGCCCTTGGATATAGTCGCTTTACAGGAAGTTAGGTGGCCAGGAGAAGGTAGTCAGGAATCAGGAAGCTTTGCATTATACTATGGGGGTGCAGAAAGACCTGCATTTGGAACGGGTTTTTTAGTCAGAAGGAGGATCCTATCCGCTATCCGAGATATTAAGTTTGTTAGTGATAGGATATCATACATAATTCTAAAGGATAAACGACATGATTTTATAATTGTAAATGTACATGCCCCCAGAGAGATAAAGATGACAAGATCAAGGATGAGTTCTATGAAGAATTAGAATGCTTATTTGATAGCCTTTCACGATATCATATGAAAATTGTCTTAGGAGATTTTAATGCAAAAGTGGGGCAGGAAGATATATTCAAACCAACAATAGGCAAATTCAGTCTTCATGAAGATAGTAACGACAACGGGGTTAGATTAGTCACATTTGCCACATCAAAGAATCTGATTGTTAAGAGCACAACATTTCAGCATAAGGATATTCATAAATACACCTGGACGTCCCCAGATGGAGAAACTCGGAACCAGATAGATCATGTATTAGTGGATAAACGCTGGCACAGTAGCATCATTGATGTTAGATCAGTTAGAGGGACAGACTGCAATTCAGATCATCATCTGGTCAGGGTGAAAATCAGACAACGGCTATCGCTTATGAGAGGAACAAACGCTAAAGATGATTCAGTAAAATATGAATTAAAAAACTTGAAAAATGATGAAATGCGGCAAGGATACCAAATCAAAATTGCTAATAGATTTGAAGTACTGGAATCTTCAGATGGCAATGTGGCAAACGAAGAAGAAACTGATATAAATAAAGAATGGGAGGCTATAAGAGATACTATTAAATTGTCAGCATCAGAAAGCATTGGTTGTTTAAAAAAGAGGCAAAACAAGAAATGGTTTGATGAGGAATGTGCCGACATTGTAAAGAAAAGAAAGCTAGCAAAAATGAAATGGTTACACGAGCCAAATGAGGTAAATTTAGAGCAATTGGGTAGTGTTAGACGGGAAACCACCAAGTTACTAAAGAGTAAGAAGAGGGAATATTTGAGAGAGAAGATTAATGATCTTGAAATGAATGCAAAAAATAGGAACATTAGAGAATTATATCAGGGAATTAGTATAGAGAAGAAAGGGTTTCAGGCTAGAACAAACATAATTCGGAATGAAAATGGGGATATGATTGCAGATTCCAAGAGTATATTAAATAGATGGAAAAGTTATTTTAATCAGCTATTAAATGTACATACAGAACAGGACATTGAGGAGGATAAGTTACAGACAGCAGAAATGCTAGTCGCAGAGCCAAGTGCATTAGAGGTTGAAATGGCAATTGAAAAATTGAAGATGTATAAAGCATCAGGTCTAGATGAGATCCCAGCAGAACTGATAAAATCAGGGGGAGAAAAATTGATGGACAAGATACGCTGGTTGCTTAGTATGATTTGGGAAAAAGAAGCTCTTCCAGATGAATGGAAGGAATCAATTATCGTACCAATTTATAAGAAAGGAGATAAAACTGATTGCAACAACTATAGGGGCATCTCATTACTTTCAACTTCGTACAAAATTCTAACAAATATATTAGTAAGCAGACTTGCTCCCTACATTGATGACATTCTAGGAGATCATCAATGTGCATTTAGAAGAAACAGGTCTACAACAGATCAGATTTTTAGTATAAGACAGATTTTAGAAAAGAAATGGGAATATAATGGTACTGTACATCAACTATATGTAGATTTCAAAAAAGCATATGATTCAATTAAGAGGGTGAAGTTATATAGTATCCTGCTGGAGTTCGGAATTCCCAAAAAGTTAGTTAGACTTATACGAATGTGTCTAAATGGCTCAACGAGTAGGGTGCGTGTAGGCAAACAGTTTTCAGACACTTTTGAAATCCAGAATGGGTTGAAGCAAGGAGATGCACTATCTCCTCTACTATTTAATTTTGTACTAGAGCATGCCATTAAATCTTTAGAGAATAAGGAAGGTTTACAACTGAATGGTATTAATAAGCTGTTAGTTTATGCTGATGATGTGGTACTACTGGCCGATAGCGAGGAGATACTAAAGGCCAACACGCACACACTATTGAGTAACACTAAGAGAATTAGGACTGGAAGTAAATATCAGTAAAACTAAATATATGGTCACACGTAGAAATACATTATATAATGGAAATGGACAGCTAATGACAAATGAGGGAAATTTTGAGGAATTGGCTGAATTCAAATACCTAGGAACAATAATCACAAATAGGAATGAGATGCACAAAGAAATTAAACATAGGCTCAATTCTGGAAATGCATGCTATTATGCATTGCAGAGACTTTTGATGTCCCAACTCCTTTCAAAAAACGTTAAGCTGAAAATATATAAAACTATTATTCTACCAGTTATATTATATGGGTGCGAAACATGGACTCTTACTTTAAGGGAGGAAAGGAGATTACGAGTATTTGAGAATAAAGTTCTTAGGAAAATTTTTGGACCAAAGAGAGATGAACAGACAGGTGAATGGAGAAGACTACATAACAATGAACTACATGGTCTTTATAGGAAGCCAGATATAATAAGAACGGTTAAGTCCCGTAGACTGCGATGGGCAGGACATGTTGCGCGTATGGGGAATGAAAGACGTGCATGGAAACTTCTTGTAGGAAAGCCAGAAGGAAAACGCCCAGTTGGTAGACCAAGAATGAGGTGGGAGAACAACATTAACTATGATTTGAGGGAAGTAGATTATACAGGGAATGATTGGAAAGCATTAGCTCAGGATAGGGATGTATGGAGAGCTTATGTCCGTGCGGCCATGAACCTACGGGTTCGATAGTGCCAGTGAGTAAGTAAGTAAGTATGTTACCTGGCAGAGTTATGGCCTTAAGGCCTTGTCTGTCAGTCAACCAGGATTTTTAAATAATACAAAAAATAGTCTTACATCTAAATTACAACAAATATAAACGATTACATGTTATATATACAATACATTTTATTATTTATAATGTATTTTGATTTAGTGTAGATTTTACGAATTAAATATAATAAGTACAAGATACATGAAAAACGAGAAAAAATATTAATGACATAGTATATATTTAAATAAACAGAGAAAAAATAATTATTAGGCAACAGGTAACTGTATAAGCATGACTTAAAAGTGTCAAGTGTGCGGCAACCCCTGATATCTTGAGGAAGGAAATTCCGGTTGGTATAACTTTATTTGTCGGCCGCGGTGGACTAGTGGTTATGCTCCTTGCCTCTATTTCTGAGGGTCACAGGTACAAGTCCTGTCAGAGTCTATGGATTATTTTTGGTACGGAAACATGCATGAAGTAAGTCCTCCGGGAGGGTATTTAAGCCGCGGGTTCCGAGTCTGAAGTTTTTCAGGCTCGTAAAATATCCTTAAGCCTGAATAAAAAGGCCTCTAAGGAGAATTTACATACCTCAACATCCTAATAATACCTTAGTTGCCTGCTAGATGCCTCATTGAGTCGGTGTGATGACCGCCAACCATTCATGACATCTATGTTCAAATGAGGTAGCTAAATATTTAATAAACTAATGATCTTATTGGTGATAAAATCGCAAAATATCAGGGGTTGCCGCACGCTTGGTAATTTTAAGTCACGCTTATAGTTACCCGTTGTCTAATAATTAATTTTCCTCTACTTATTTAAATTTATACTATGTCATTAATAATTCTTTCTCGTTTTTTATATATCTTGTACATATTATATTTAGTTCATTAAATCTAGAGTAAATCAAAATACATTATAAATAATAATTGTATTGTATTTATAACATGTAATTTTTTATGTTTATTGTAATTTAGATGTAAGATTATTTTTTTGTAATTTTAAAACCCGGTTGAGTGCCAGACAAGGCCTTAAGGCCTTAACTCTGCCAGGCAAATAAAGTTATTATTATTTTTTTTTTTTGATTGCGGATGAACCCATGTAGGACTACGCAAAGTACTTAGAGGCGTTTCCTTTGAGCCCTAATTTCTTTCATTATATTGCTATGAGCTTGTTTTCTATCATCTGTCCAAGTTGTTCCAGTTTTTTTCTTCGGTCTGTCCTCTTGGTCAACTTGCCACTTATTCACTTTAATTCTAAATATATCTCTGTTTGGGATATCTTCTTTAGTAATTCCTGCCAATTTTAAGTCCTTTTTGACTTCATCAATCCACTTCATAGTATCCACTGGAGCTTTACTTCTGTTTTCGTATTATTATTATTATTATTATTATTATTATTATTATTATTATTATTAAAACACGTTGTCAATGTACCCATTTCGCCAATTAAAAATTAAAAGTAAATATTTAGTCTTGAAAATGACAGCTTCGCTGTTGAAACATGTTGAGTCGTTTAATTTTTATTGGTGGAATGGGTACATGGATTACGTGTTTTAAGTTTCTAAAAATTAACTTGGTCTAGTAACTCATTACAAATGAGAGGATTTGGCTTAATAAAAGTCTACGCCATTATATATAGATAATTTTATGTAACAATACTCTCTAACAATTCAGGTCGTTAGCGTCACAATTAAAATATGGTCATGAAAGAGAATATACAGGGTGGACCGCTCGAATGGACCTAATTTCAATTGCTTGTTACTGGCAAACGGTTGAAGATAGAAACTTAAAACAACGTTCATAGTACAGAAAAACTCACCAAGTTTCGAATCCTGTCGGTAGATGGCACAAAGATACGTTTCTCGTTCTTAGATTTAATTGTTTGTGAAAATGGCGACTCCGCAGATGAAAGCGCAAGCTGTTTTGTGGTATGCGGAGTTTAAATCAATCATTAGAGTTCAAAGGGAGTTCCGGCGTGTGTTTAACCGTGATGCTCCAACTGCTAGAAGCATAAAGAAGTGGCGTGATACATTATTAGCTACAGGATCTGTGTTGAAGAAGCATGGTGGTGGTCGCAGAGCATCCGATGAAATGGTAGCAAATGTTCAAGCCGCATTTGAGCGAAGCCCCCGGAAGTCATTAAGAAGAGCTTCGCGGGAACTTCAAATACCAAAATCGACATTACAACGGATTGTCCACAAACGCCTCAAACTGCACGCATATAAAGTGCAGTTAGTGCAACGTCTGGAGCCGAATGACATGCCGAAACGAGTGGAATTCGCCAATACGATGCTGGACCGTCTCGGCGCTGATCCTGACTTCATGACCAAGTTTTTCTTCTCGGACGAAGGCCACTTTCCATTTGTCAGGCAAGGTAAACCGGCATAATGTGCGGATCTGGGGATCGGAGAATCCTCACGCTATTCAAGAGCATGTTCGTGATAGTCCGAAGATGAATGTTTGGTGCAGTTTGTCACATAATAAGGTCATTGGACCGTTTTTCTTCGCCGAGAAAACTGTTCGTGGTACCACATATCTTGACATGCTGGAGCAGTTCTTCTTTCCACAAATTGAACAACTGCAGCCTAACATCGTTTTCCAGCAAGATGGTGCTCCTCCCCACTGGTCCAATGAAGTTCGTACGACTTTGGACAACATTTTCCCTGGCCGTTGGATTGGTAGGGGAGGACCAATCGCGTGGCCCCCGAGATCTCCCGATTTAAACACCACTGGATTTCTTTCTCTGGGGCTATGTCAAAGATAAAGTTTACACCACCCCAGTCAAAGACCTTCGTGATCTTCGTGAGCGCATCATAGAGGCTATTGAGAACATTCCAGAAGACATACTCCAACGTACTTGGCAAGAAATTGTTCATCGCTTTGATATCGTCACAGTGACTGCTGGGGCTCATATAGAGATGTGGTGATCTGGATATCAAAACTTGGTGAGTTTTTCTGTAATATGAACGTTGTTTTAAGTTTCTATCTTCAACCGTTTGCCAGTAACAAGCAATTGAAATTAGGTCCATTCGAGCGGTCCACCCTGTATTTTGTCCTCAGTTCTTTATTCTCAGTTATTGTAAACCATTACACGCGACTCAAAACTTTACTTCCCTTACAGCTGTTAGAGTTAGCCTTAAGTTGCCGAACAACAACCCGCCATATTGTTCTACCCTTTACATTCTGTCTCCAATTACTGTTTCCACTTCATTTTAAATCATTCTCTATGTCATTCATCCAACTAATCTTAGGTCTGCCATGTCTTCTTTTAGAGTCAGGTTTTGCATCCAGTACCACATTGGAGGTTCGGTTTGTGTCCATTCTGTATACATGTCCCAACTACTCGACTATTCTGGCTTTGATATCTGCTATTATATTTAATTCTTTGTATAGAGCTTGTAGTTCCCGGTTTGTTATAATTAGACAGAGTATCCTGGTTCCCGAACACGTTTAGGAAAGTTTAGATTACCTGGAAGGCTAAATCTCGAAGTGTGACTTTGGAAGCTTGCTTCGCCGGAATAATTAAACGTATAATTCGGTACATCATGAACTCAGTGTTTTGGAATAGAAACATAAAATACAAAACGAAGAAAACTATTTCAAGTTCTGTTACAAAGCTTTTTATTATTGCGTGTCCGAAACCTGGACAGTAAGTAGAAAACAAGCCAACAAGCTGTTAGCAGTAGAAATGGATCTTTGGAGGCTATCGACAAGAATTTCAAGAAGGGATAAGGTCAGAAACAGCACAATAAGGGAAATAATGCAAGTTCATCATCATCATCTGCATTCATGGATTAGGTCTGTTGACCCGTTCCGACTTCAGCCCATCTCTTTCTAGGTCTGCCCACATCTCGGGTGCCTTTAGGTTTGTAATTTATTTGTTTTGGATATGTCTTCATTCGTTCTGTATATGTGCTGCTTCCATATTGCAAATATTTCATAATGCAAGTTGAAAAAATATATTTATAAAAATATAAGAAAAACGTTTGAAATGGTATGGATACCTCATAAGAAACGAAGAAGAGAGAATACCAAAGAAGATACTTGATTGGAAAGCTTATGGAATAAGTGGAAGACGCAGACCTAGAGAACGTTGGAGAGATGGAGTGAGGAGAAGTATGGAAGCTAGAGATTTGAGGGAAGAAGATGCTTAAGACAGGAACCTCTGTCTACAAATCACTTTGGGTTGAAGGAAAAACACTGTATTGTGGAATATTCCTATTAAATAATACTAATAATATAATAATAATAATAATAATGGAACATAACTAGCATGTGTGGTATTGTACTACGCGTACACATTATGCAGTACATCTACATCTTTCTTACGTCAGAGGTACACTAAGAAGAACTACCCGATCAGATGTTCGTTCGAGAACTAAAATTCTCCCTCTGGTATAATTTTCCAGATTCCATTATCTCTATTTGGGCCATGTTTCTTCCTCAAAATTTTTTCCCCAGGACACACGTGCTATAACCTTTTCTCTTAGCGTCCTCTTTTCGCGGTGTACTAGTAGTGGTTATGCTCCTTGCCTCTGGTCCCGAGGGTCGCGAGGTTCAAACCCGGCCGGGGTCGATGGATTTTTTAGGATGGAAAAATCCAAGGAGCAAGTTCTCCGGGAGGGACTTTAAGCCGTGGGTCCCGAGTCTGAAGATTTTCAGGCTCCTAAAAGATCCTTAAGCCTGAATGAAAAGGCCTCTAAGCAAACTTTACCGAATTTTCCCGTCCTAGTACTACCTTGGTTTCCTAGATGTCAGTATGAGGCGGAACGCTGACCACGGACCACTGAAAATGGCATCTATACGAAAACAAGTGTAACTAAATTAGTATGGTTCAAATTCATCCCTGTAGGGGGAGAGCGCCTAAATCTCTGTTAAGGGAAACATGGGCTTACAAGACTAGGATAAAGTCTTATTCTTTTTAGAAGTAAGACAATAGGTTATTAAAATTAATCAAATTGCTGTATATATTAATGATAACATTTGAAAAAATAGGATTTGAAAATAGAAAACAAAAGGTAGAATTTAAAAGAACAGTAATAAGACCTATTATAACTTATCAGGCACAAACAAGATCAGATACCGCAAAAGCAAACATATTATTGGAAACAACGGAAATGAAAATTCTTAATATTGAGGAGAAAACTTATGGGTTAGAGAAAGAAGTGAAAATATCAGAGAAACATGTGCAGTAGAAGATATTAAAGAATGAGTATATAAGAGAAAACAAGAATGGGATGCGCATATAAGCAGGACGGACAGCAATAGAAATGTCAAGACTGTTCTTGTTTCGTTCATTTGTTATATTTGTTCCATTTATATTTTGTAATTATGTGTATCTTCAATTTTCTTTTATATGTAACAACAGCCCTAAAATACATTTGTAAACTATATCTTCAAATTATATAAAAATGAATGTTTGTTTGTTGGTTTGTTTGTTTATTTGTTAGTACTATATGCCCGACCATACCGTTGATCAGATTGTGATGGAGGTTTTTGCAAAATATTCAGGAGATTCACGGGATGAACATAGGCTATAAGGGAGTTGTGATACTCAACTCCTACACCCTTAAAAATCGCCCTTTGTAGTGGAAAACGTGAAAAAAGTAGCTCTTTGGATGCTTAAATGGCTTACGCTGCCTAAACCATAACAAATACACAACATTAATGTACACAGAATTGAATATCTCAAAAAGCTCTGTAAAAAAATCTGCGACAGCATATGTTTATACTTTACGGATAACTCACAATACCCATTTTTGTCTTTCATTGATGCCAAGAAAATCGACACAAGTACGTTGATTCCTGTGCAACTCACAATAACGAATTTTGTATTTTAGCTCGTTTATGCCATAAAGATCGAGATAAGTTGATTCTCGGGCAAAATCGGGTAATCAGCACGGGGAATCTTAAAATAATTACAATATACATTTATAATTAATTTTTATTTTACTTATTCAAATAATCATAAGAAGTACATTAATTTTTGTCTTACAGCTCATTTATGCCAAGAAGATCGGGATGAGTAGATTCGAGGACAACGCCGGATAAACAGCACGGGGTATCTAAATATAATTAACGATATAAATTTTACCTCTTACTTATTTAACTAAACATAAAACATATTCATTTTTGTATTTCAGCTCATTTATTTCAATAATATCGGGATGAGTAGATTCCCGGACAACGCGGGTAATCAGCACGGGGTATCTAAAAAATATAAATTTATAATTATTTTTCCTTCTTCTTATTCATCTAAACATAAAAGCGAATTCATCATCATCATCATCAACTACAAGGGTTGTTCCGATCTCATTATAGGTCGAATTGGTCCTTCCATCTCTAAAGGGGTTAATACTTAGAGGAGCATGGATAGATGCTCTGAGACAGCAGCCCTATTATTACCCTTACCCTGCACAGCGCTCGTAACGCGGTCAGGGGACATTTATTACTACTGATTCATCTCAAAGCAAAAGCGAATTCATTTTCTTTTAATTATGCGTAGCAGCGCACCCTGGGTAATAGCTAGTAAGTAAATAAATAGCGAAGAAAGTGCAGGTTGTATAGGCCTAATAATATAGGTAGGGAGTCAGGATAGCTTGCAAAAGTGTGTATGTAGAGCTAGCAGCAGTGACCATCAACATCATCTCGTCGGATGACTGGGAATTTAATTTAATCTGAAGATCCCTTTTGCGGCTTCTGGACGACTAGATGGTGCAGAGCGTCTCCGTTTACTTTCTTTGCGGCGCTCTGGTCGCACAAACCTTTGCCACTTGTGGGAAAACCCTCAAATACATTCCCAAAACCAAAACAACGCTAATACAATTCTGCGAAATTTCCCCAGAATCTATCATCTTAGCACAAAACTAAATCTCGTGTGATTACAAAACGATGAAAACATTCACGCTCACAAAACTAGTTCAGTTGTTCTAACCAGATGCCAATTTACGATGCAATAATAAAGTTTTATGAATAAATTAAGATCTAAGAATTATCTCTCCTGTAGGTTACCTTTTCGTCTACCCATCCTACTTCATTCTGATTATAATTTAAACGAATTACGAATGTCTGAATCTATTGAGGTCAATCCAAAATGACCGTCACCGTAATTATATATATATATATATATATATATATATATATACTTACTTACTCACTGGCACTATCGAACCCGTAGGTTCATGGCCGCGCGGACATAAGCTCTCCATACATCCCTATCCTGAGCTAATGCTTTCCAATCATTCCCTGTATAATCTACTTCCCTCAAATCGTAGTTAATGTTGTTCTCCCACCTCATTCTTGGCCTACCAACTGGGCGTTTTCCCTCTGGCTTTCCTACAAGAAGCTTCCATGCACGTCTTTCATTCCCCATACGTGCAACATGTCCCGCCCATCTCAGTCTACGAGACTTAACTGTTCTTATTATATCTGGCTTCCTATAAAGACCATGTAGTTCATTGTTATGTAGTCTTCTCCATTCACCTGTCTGTTCATCTCTCTTTGGTCCAAAAATTTTCCTAAGAACTTTATTCTCAAATACTCGTAATCTCCTTTCCTCCCTTAAAGTAAGAGTCCATGTTTCGCACCCATATAATATAACTGGTAGAATAATAGTTTTATATATTTTCAGCTTAACGTTTTTTGAAAGGAGTTGGGACATCAAAAGTCTCTGCAATGCATAATAGCATGCATTTCCAGAATTGAGCCTATGTTTAATTTCTTTGTGCATCTCATTCCTATATATATAATGGATATCACACTGAGGTACAGACTCAGAGATCCGGGTTCGAATCCCGTCCAGACATTTATTTTTCTTATCATATATATGGTATGATAAGAAAAATAAATGCCTGGACGGGATTCGAACCCGGAAACTCTGAGTCTGTACCTCAGCGTGTTATCCATTACACCACCAGGCGAATCCAATTCAAAAACTTATTTTTTGTTTTTAGATGGCAGTGAAGACCGAGTTCTCGCGACATCTAGTAATGATGGAGAATATAATACATATATAAGAAAAATAAGTGTTTGAATTGGATTCGCCTGGTGGTGTAATGGATATCACGCTGAGGTACAGACTCAGAGTTCCGGATTCGAATCCCGTCCAGACATTTATTTTTCTTATCATACCATATTAAGCTTGCATTGATCAACGTTAAACATTTAATTATAACACACACACACATATATATATATATATTCTGTACGTGTGTTTGTCACTGAACTACTCCTAACCGATTGTACCGATTTTGATGAAATTGCTTGTATGTGTTTGAATGGGTTCCTGGATTTACAATTTGATTCTGTAAAACCATAAAGTGTAGGGAGTTCATTTGAAGTGATAATTAAAAACTCGCTCTAGCGGTCACAATTTTTCGATGTTTCACAACGAAATTCAGTATATCCTATTAAAATAAACCGCGGTAGATATTATCAGAAAATCAGCGAAACACGACCATTAGAAGTGGGGATTTACCTGGAATCTGAAATAAAAATTTATTCTAGCAACCACTTGTGTGGTCCGTAGCAATACATACCTTACAAATTAATGAACTAAATTGTCATATCCAATAAGATATATTAGTTTATTAATTTAATATTTTAATAAAATATTATATACTTCCAGGAGTTGTACTACACCTGTCGAGTCGGAAGGTGATCTTTTTGCACAAATTCTCGCAGCAGCAGAAATTATTGAGCACACACCAGGTTATGTGGGGTGTGTGTATGAAATCATGCATCTCAGGTACACTTTGTGCAACGAACAATAGAATCGCCACGTGGAACCACACTTGTAGTACAACCCCTAGAATTCTGTAATATTTATTCTGAAACACAAGATACACGATTCAGCCCATTGTGTTTCGATCTTCAAACCTATTTTACATCGAAATGGTACGTTTTCGGACATGTATTCCTTATCAAAACTTTATCTCCTGGGTTCCCTCTAAAACCCCTTGAAGTCTGTAATAATTATCCTGAAACACTCTGTATATAATCTGGCTGATTAGATGCAACCAAGTTCTCTATGAGAGTTATTCTAATTTCCTAATGTTGTAACATCGATTAAATTTGAAAATAGCGATGTTGAAATATCATCTGCAAAGAATGGATGAACATGGGATTTAAAATATAAAAATAGATACCCGAGATCTCAGTCTTCCTCGACTTTGGATGAGAGATGTGGAATACTTTCGGAGCTTATGCTCCATCATCAGCTTGTAATACCAATTTACAAGCTGATGATGGAGCATAGGCTCCGAAAGTACTCCAATCTTACATCCAAAGTTGAGGAAGACTGTGATCTCAGATATTATTTTTATATTTTAAATTTTTCAAGTGACCTCAACGGCGTTTCGTCAAGAATTTTAAAAGTATTGAACATGGGATTCTTAGAAATTTATGGAGAGTTAAATCTGGAGGCGTTACTGACCAAGACTGCCTAATATGGCTGATGGATGGAATTCCGGAGACGAACTTGGGAAAGTGGGAATTAAAAGCTGTTATTGGTTTCCAGGGTTGTAGAAGCCTATAATAGGATTGTAAGGGATGTAGAGTTTGAAAGTGGACTGTCATCATTCTACTGATGATGATACATTACACTGAGCAAGAAGAAATAATCTATTTTTTTTTTTGGTCTCAGAAAGAAAAATACGTGATTCTGAAAGTATTTTTTTTTTCTTGAATTCAAATATGCTATCGGGTTTTCTCCATCACGTAAGGTTTCCGAGAGGCAGACATTTATAATTTCAAACACTTTAATATTTTCTACATAAGTAACTACACAATATTCGAACATTCGGACTTACCTAGAAAGTAAGATATTACAATATTCTGCTATATTTCGCCTCTGGAGCATCCCTCTTGATGGTCCAACAATAATCAGCCAGCATATTAGGATTCCATTTGCCTTGATATCTCTTTTCCATAGCTGAAATCTCCTGATGAAAGTGTTCCCCGTTTTATTTTACAATGGACAAATGGACGAAAAAACGTTTATTAAAAAATAATTATTTAAATCAATTAATTGGAATTGAAATAAAAAAAACTGTGGCTGATGGAGAAATTCCGAATACATATTTGAAAACACGATAAAATACTGCTTTAAGTACAACTATTGGTACTCATGAGACAAAAATCATGTTGGCCAGTGTAATATAGTTCACTATAACATGTGTTTTCCAGGTTGAGTGGAAGAGAATTTACATGACCATAAGTACATCAGATTAGATAAATGTGTAAATACTAATTCAAGTATAATTTCAAATTCTCTTTGACTTCCTCAGTAATGAAATAAACAAGCAGGGTAATGAAAAACCGAATACATATATAACACATACTGTAACCTTCCTTTGAACTTGTTTAAATAGAACTATAAGCAGTGATATGTTAATTCGAATTTATTTTGACATTGTATATTTTCTCCGAACTCCTGTGTATTAAAAATGTTATAAAATCATCTTTGATGAAGGTTTATTGCACATGTACGGTACACATCGGTCAATCCACGCACTCATTTCAAGTAATCGAAATGTATTGGTGTCGAGTGACATTTTCGTGTCGATTTCAAATTTTACAGCTCTATGCTTTTTATGAGTAACTGTCTACTGGCGTAATAGTTGTTAGTCATATTTTTGTTGAAATATCATTTCATATCTTTTATTCATCATCATCGTCCTTTAAAGTATTAGGCCCAGTGGCCCGTTACGGTCTCCCGCCATCTCCGAAAAGGTCGACCCACAGATATTTTGCCTCGAGGAATGTAGTGAAGAATTTGTTTTGGTATTCTGTGACGATCCATGCGCTGAATATGTGCTAGCCAATTGTTTCTATATTCTTGGAGGTATTCAGATATAGGTACGATGTTTAACTCTCTGGCTATTGTTGAATTTCTTTGGTGGTCTAGAAGGCTATAACCTGCAGTTCATCGCAGAAATTTCATCTCTGTGGCTGTAATATGACGATCATCCTGAGTTCTGATGGTCCAAGCTTCACTGCCATAACAGATTATGGGTCTAGCGAGAATTTTATAGATTTTCATTCTTGTGTGTCTCTGCACTTTTGATGGTTTAAAAACTTGGTTGATAATTCTTAAAGTTTTATTATAGTTTTGTATTTTAAAGGATATATCACATTCCTCATTATAAGTTAGATTATATCCTAAGTATTTAAATGAATTAACTTGCTCTAATATTGAATTCTGAATACAAATTTTACTTCTTACTGGGAATTTCCTTTGAAAGGCCATAACTTTAGATTTTGTTGTTGATATTTCCATGTTAAATCGTTGGGCTACTATATTAAGAGGATGAGTGGAATATTGTAATTCATCTTCATTATTGCCGAAAAGAGCCTGATCATCTGCATATAAGAGTGTGTCTAAAATTGTGTGTCTTGAGAGAGGAATATTACCATGAACTGTCAATCTTCAGTGTCTGATGATAGCATTAATGTATACATTAAATAGAAGTGGTGATTTTTATTATGGAAGATAATGCGATAAAGGATACCGATACACCCAATTAAAACCATTCAGACAGAATATTACTAGAAACATCAGAGATGAAGTTCCTCAGATACGTTGCAGGATATACTCTAAGAGACCACATTCCTAGTGAAACAATTAGGCAAGAACTGAAAGTTTTTAATCTAAATGAAAAAAATACAAAACTATAAACACAAATGGCTTGAACATATTTTAAGAATGGACTCTTCTAGGCTAACAAAACGAGCACTGTTGTACCAACCTCAAGGCTATAGTAATATGGGACGCCCTAGAAGACGTTGGGAAGATGAATTCTGAGAGCGGAACAGGCCGACGGCCTACCATGAAGATGTTGATGATGACATGTCTATATAAGTTATAAAGAAGAATCTTAAAATATATAATTACAATTATAATAGATTGTATAAATATTGTTTTATTTTTACACATGCGTAATGCAGAATACATTGGAATTTCAATTGTGTCAAAATTATCGATTCTGTAGATGTTGTATAAAATATCGGAAAGGAAAGCATTTGAAAAGCGGAGGAAAACAAATCATTTTGATCGTTTTTAAACAGTTTAGTAAAACGGTCTGCACCTTAACCATTCAGGATGTGTTATAAATAACAGAATTTACAGGTATAATAATAATAATAATAATAATAATAATAATAATAATAATAATAATAATAATAATAATAATAATAATAATAATAATGCTTTATTTTAGCTGGCAGAGTTAAGGCCATAAGGCCTTCTCTTCCACTCAACCAGCGAATAGTAAAATTATACAAAAAATTACATACATATTACAATTTTAAGATATTAAAATACAGACTAAACAAAATACAAAGATGATGTGATCTAATACTAGCTTATACTAACAAAAACATAGAATATAATACAATTTAAATTATGTAAAATAAAGTAAGTAGCTTCCTAGATGACTATTAATGGAATGCTCTATATAGTTGTTATGCAGTTAATGTTTTCATTGTGTCGAACTTAAGATATCAGTTAATTTGGATTTAAATAATGATAGCGATTGACAGTCCCTGACATGACTGGGAAGTGAGTTCCAGGTTCTAGTCATAGATATTGTGTAAGATTGAGAGTATAGACAGGTCCTGTGTTTTGGTATCAAAAGTAAAGAAGAGTCTTGTGATCTTGTTCCTAAATTGTGATGAGCCGATAAGTTTTGAAAACGTGTTGTTAAATAAGTTGGTGAATATGTGTGCAGAATTTGGAATAGTAAGGTATGTGAATGTAAAGTTCTTCTGTCATTTAGGCGTAGCCATGATAAGGTATGTCAACATGGCGCATAAATTGTGCTCATAATGAAAATGTACAAGTAAATAAAGGATATTTATCGACATCCTGGAAATAGCGTAATCGTCCGATTAGGTGGGTCCATACAACATTTTTGTCATAATTTCTTTAAATGAATAAATAAATAAGAAATGAAGGAAGTTCTTAATTATTGGTACCATCTAATGTTGTATTCAGTCTTAAACTAACTAACTCACTGGCACTATCGAACCCGTAGGTTCATGGCCGTACGGACATAAGCTCTCCATACATCCCTATCCCGAGCCAATGTTTTCCAATTATTCCCTGTATAATCTACTTCCATCAAATCATAGTTAATGTTATTCTCACATCTCATTCTTGGTCTACCAACTGGGCCTTTTCCCCTCTGGTTTTCCTACAAGAAGCTTCCATGCACATCGTTCATTCCCCAATCGTGCCGCATGTCCTACCCATCGCAATCTACGATACTTAACTGTTCTTATTATATCTGGCTTCCTATAAAGACCATGTAATTCACTGTTGTGCAGTCTTCTCTACTCACCTGTCTGTTCATCTCTCTTTGGTCCAAAAACTTTCCTAAGAACTTTATTCTAAAATACTCGTAATCTCCTTTCCTCCCTTAAAGTAAGAGTCCATTTTTCGCATCCATATAACATAACTGGTAGAATAACAGTTTTATATATTTTCAGTATAACGTATTCACGTAGACTTTCACGGCCGGAGTTGCTATGATGAAGTTGATAAAGATTTTCGGGCTGTAGGCCGTGGTCGTGAGGCTTGTAGTTCCCCTACGGGCTGTAGGCCGTGGTCGTGAGGCTTGTAGTTCCCATACGGGCTGTAGGCCGTGGTCGTGAGGCTTGTAGTTCCCCTACGGGCTGTAGGCCGTGGTCGTGAGGCTTGTAGTTCCCCTACGGGCTGTAGGCCGTGGTCGTGAGGCTTGTAGTTCACCTACGGGCTGTAGGCCGTGGTCGTGAGGCTTGTAGTTCCCCTACGGGCTGTAGGCCGTGGTCGTGAGGCTTGTAGTTCCCCTACGGGCTGTAGGCCGTGGTCGTGAGGCTTGTAGTTCCCCTCCGGGCTGTAGGCCGTGGTCGTGAGGCTTGTAGTTCCCCTACGGGCTGTAGGCCGTGGTCGTGAGGCTTGTAGTTCCCCTACGGGCTGTAGGCCGTGGTCGTGAGGCTTGTAGTTCCCCTACGGGCTGTAGGCCGTGGTCGTGAGGCTTGTAGTTCCCCTACGGGCTGTAGGCCGTGGTCGTGAGGCTTGTAGTTCCCCTACGGGCTGTAGGCCGTGGTCGTGAGGCTTGTAGTTCCCCTACGGGCTGTAGGCCGTGGTCGTGAGGCTTGTAGTTCCCCTACGGGCTGTAGGCCGTGGTCGTGAGGCTTGTAGTTCCCCTACGGGCTGTAGGCCGTGGTCGTGAGGCTTGTAGTTCCCCTACGGGCTGTAGGCCGTGGTCGTGAGGCTTGTAGTTCCCCTACAAGCCTCAGGACCACGGTCTACAGCCCGAAAATCTTCATCAACATCATCATTTCAGTATAACGTTTTTTTGAAAAGAGTTGGGAAGTCAAGAGTCTCTGTAATGCATAATAATACGCATTTCCAGAATTGAGTTTATGTTTAATTTCCTTGTGCATGTCGTACCGTATTTAGTCTTATTTCCCTAAATTACAGTTGCGTAATTACATTTTTTCTGTCGTTGACAGTCGACAGTTGACAGTTGACAGTTGCGTAATTACATTTTTTCTGTCGTTGACAGTTCCATACACAATTCAGTCATATGGTGGTTACGAGTACAATGTTGTTTACAAATATGGATCGCACAAACAGCAAGCCGTACGTGCTGTTGACAGTCCGTATCAGTAATCGAATGCATAGTAATAATATAAAATAAGCAAAAAAAATTACACAAAAGAAAACAATACAGTTCTTTTATACATTAACCCTAGCATTAACAAGGTATTTTTGTTACATATAATGCCAACAGAGGCATACTTAAATTAATAACCAATTTTGAATTCATAATATATTAAAATTCCCTGACTTATAAAATATATAAACAAGCTTATCCCTGTCTGCATTAAACTAAACTCAAGAATCAATTAATAAAAAAGGATTAAAGGAAAGTTTTAAATTGAATTCTTTAACCATAAAACTAGAAATCCTATTTGTCGCCTAACACCAGAAAGAAAGTGGAAATTTAATTCGTCATAATGCAAGTTTATTCACTTCCGATACTACTAAGAACACTTAGAAATTCATAGACATTATTGTTATGTACTGGATAATAAAAAATTAAATTTTAATAGTCAAAAAATCAACAAATCATTAAATTCACTTTGTATAATTTTTCCAGTTACGTTCATAATTGTATTCTCTTACAGAAAAACAACTATTTATTTTCAGTCCACTAGATGAGTAAACAGAATTTACTATCTCATTCCCAAACACATTTTTCACTCAATACTGTCTTCTTGCTGTGTTAACTGCACCGAGAGCAAGTAGGCCTTAACAGTTGATTTTCTCGTCTTAAAATCAAATAAATGAATTTTAATTAAATTTAACTAATACATCCTACTATCACTCAGTTTTAAATGCAGTAATGAATAATTAGATTTGGTTTCAAGTTCATATATCAAAGTACGTGGATATAACATATAAACACTGAGTCAGTGAGCCTAGAAAGCCCCCCCCCCGTTGGTAATCAAGGCGTACGTTATGTGTAGTTATTAAGTATTAATAATATTATATTTTGCTTACATATTTATTTATTCACGAAACATTATGTTGATCTTATTTTCCGCGTCTTTTCCAGAAATTTACACACGTTTTTCCAATTTTCTAGGTTATCATTAACTCGTAGCATGCCAGTCTATCACGAATTGAGTTTAGAAAACTTTCAGGCAACAACTGATACTTCTAATAATCCAAATCGTTACATTTTCCTTCTTCTTCACCTTCATGAAATTAGGCCTTTTGACCTGTTTTCACAAGTGGTATTGAATGAATGCATTTTGCTAATATGTATATATTGTCTTCAAAGCTTCCGCACATTGGACATACTCGTATATCGAGATCGTCGGTAATCTACAAAAATATCCATCAGCCTATACCAAGTACCACGGATCCTCAAATAGACGTATGATACCGGTAATCGGCGGAGTAATATCGTATGTAAGTTTGTTTACATTACAACTGGAACTTAGATCGAAATTAGTATACCACATTAATCACTAATAACTAATCCACAAATATGGACATATGATTAGATGAAGCTTTCTAGGTAAGGTATTTGAAGCTCGAATGATTGAATTGGACTTTCTTGTACGTTTAGGACTTGGTATTATATTTAGAAGTTGAAACAATCTTCTGATTCAGCAGTTAATATTGGAAATTGCCTCATCAGCACTTTGAATTTGTAAGGGACAAAAGCTTTAGCTAATAACGGACTATGGGAGGGGTAATGAAACTCCGGAGGAAGATGGAACTCTCTCTGCAATCCCTCGTTAATAGGGCGGGATTGATGACGACGTGATTTTTAACTATAAATTACAATACTTAGTGCATGAAGCATTCAAGTGAATAATACCCCCATTTCTTTGTCTTGTCACAAGGGAATCTCACAAAATACAATACACATCTAATACTTAAAAGTACGAACTCATAGAATATCGTTCTATCTTTATATTCTTCTATTTCTCATCATTCGTTTTTTGTCCTTCCAACTCATCTGTGTTTTGTATATAAGAATAAGAATAATAATGCATTTTATTAACAAATAAATATTTTACACAGTATTGACCAATCTCGTGAAGAATGTGAGTATCTGGGGGTAAAAGTAGATGAAAAGGATAAACAAGAAAATTATATTAAGAACAGAATAAATAAAGGTAGAGCAATAACAGCAATGATGAATGGAGTCATATGGAACAGACATATAACCAGAAAAAATAAATTGCAAATATGCAATTCAATACTGAGAAGTACTGTCACATATGGAGATGAAGTTTGGAAATTCGACAAAAACTTGGAACAAAACCTTATGTCGATAGAAATGGATTTTTTGAAGAGAGCAGCAATATGTTCAAAATTAGTAAAAAAATAAGAAATACTGTCATACGAGAAAAAATGAGTTTAGATATTCAACAGTAGATTATATAAGATATAAACAATTAAATTGGCATTGGCACGTACGAAGAATACAAGAAGAAAGGTTATGCAGGAAAACATTGGAATGGTGTTTATCTGGAAGAAGATGGAAAGAAAGACGTCGAAACTCGTGGATGAAAGAAATAAGAACTCGAATGAGAACAAGAGGACTGGAGGACATGGGGTGGATGGATGGAAACGAGTGGAGAAGAAAAATAAAACTTTAGGCACAAAAAGATGTATAAACATTAAAAATCAGTATATAAATAAAACTGACCAATTAAAATTTTAGAAAATTATGGTGTTGCCTGTCTTGACATATGCAAGTGAGAATTGGACTCCTAACTGTTCGGAAAGAAGAAAAATAGAAACTGCAGTAATCAAGTACTTACGTTCAGTAGCAGGTGTGACCATTTCGAACAGAAAAATGGAAATGTTAGAAAATACTTAAATATTTTTAATTTAACAAATACAATTAACAGTATGAGAAACGACTGATATGAACATTTTAAATGAATGCCTACAGATAGAATCCCTCAGCTGATATTAAAGTACAAACCAATAGGACATAGAAGTGTTGTACGCCCATTTACTAGATGGGAAGAGTCACTAAATCCCACTTGATGTGAAAACAGGTCAAAAGGCCTAATTTCATGAGGTAGAAGAAGAAGAAACAGTATTGACACCCGTATGAGCGAATGCTCGTGCTCGGGTGTAGTTCAGTTACAGAAACAATATATATAGAATGTTTACATTACAAATTTTTTGTTAAAGGGAGATGGAAAACAAAATATATAAATTTAGGAGCCAGTTCCAAGACATAAATAAATTCTGGCACTTAAAAAATGTTTGATTCAGAGTTGAGAAAGTCTCAGGAACACAATTGTTTCGGATTGACTGCGATGAACTAAAATCAATGAAGTACATAAAACCCGCTATGTGAATATAGGTCGACATTTATTATTTGTACTACAGATTTGCGCATTTAAACAGCTTCATGATCTTGTGGTCAGACTATGTTCATGAGGTTCCAGGTTCGATTCCCGGATAGGCTATGATTTTTTCCTTAAAGGAAATGATTCCTGTAGTTGCCCATGGTCTGTAATATAGGTTAAGTTTAGGTTAATGTCTCTCCTGGAACTTAATTATCATTTACCACATATTATGTCATTAGGGGTAACGTAACTCCACCTTCTAGGTACTCCAACATAAGAAATGTTACAATTCCATCAATGCCAGGGGACAAAGTCAGAAATATTATAAAAGGCATCCTGGTGGCATTGGGGGAAAAAATGTTTCTGTTAGATCCGAAGTAATTACTCTCCGATCTACTTTATGACATGTATTTACATTTAACTATTGGTAAAAAGACATACGGGACACGTTCCGACCTAATGTGTATAGATTTCAGAGTATAAGTCAATTAACGGGGCCTGTTCAATAAAGAATTATAATTATATTTACAGTGATAATTTAACAGGAAAAAATATATGGTTGAAGTGAGTTAGTTTAGTTAGGAGTCATGTGTTTTGTTTTAAAAAATATTTTATGTGTACTGACCACCTTTGTATAAAAAATAAATAAAATTAATATTAGCTATACCTATGAATCCGTCATGTTTGCCAACTTTGATTTATTTGTATTCTCTACACTCAAAATCAACCCAGGAAGTTACTGTGTGTTTGGAATAGGGCACTGAGTTGCCATTTTAACAGTATTTTCTTGAGAGAAATCCTTAAATAAAACTGAAACATGCAACATGGCAGGTACATAGTTGTAAGTTGTAGTCGTCCAAGTCACTCCTTCTTAAAACAAAACAGTTACCGCTTGTCACTGAGCTAATACGGACCTGTACTGTCTTGTGTAAAAGTGTCGACTCTCATATTTACTATAAACTACACTGCTCAAAAAAATTATGGGGATATTGTAGAATAACCTATTAAGACTATGTTTTTAGGAACAGTATTAGATGCAATCGCTTTCTATTACTCCAAAAGAATGTAAACAAGAGTTTGAAGTCATTACGTAACCTCTGTACCACACCAGATGTCAAAGAGATCCTGATTAGGAATATGGCAAACAAACAAAGCAGCATTAACATAGGTGAAAATGTTTCTTTAGTATGGTGTATGGTCTCCTGGAACGGTCAGCACTGCCTCACACCTGTGTGGCATTGATGCAATGAGGTTAGCAATGAGTTCTTGGGGGATACGTGGCCACTCTTCCATAAGAGCAATGTGCAGCTCTGGAACAGTTGTGGGAGGTGCTGGTCTGCCTGCAATGCGCCTGCCTATGCATCCCACATATGCTCAATCGGATTTAAGTCCGGGGAGGAAGCTGGCCATTGCATACGCTCGATACCCTCCACTTCCAGCATGTCGTCCACCAAGCCAGCTCTGTGGGGTCGTGCATTATCGTCCATAAAAAGAAAAGAATCACCTATGGCACCAGCATAAGGCACGACAAAAGGTCGGATAATCTCATCTCTATACCTTACCGCAGTCAAAGTACCACCTTGGATGACGTAGAGGTCCGTACGCCCACCATTACTGACTCCTGCCCACACCATCAATCCACCGCCATCATATGGGGATATTTCACGTACAAAAGCTGGATTGTTTCGTGTCCCTTTTTCCCTCCAGATGAATACACGCCGACTGTCACATTCCACGTTGAATCGCGACTCGCCAGAAAAAAGAACTGATCTCCATTCGGCATGCCTCCACCCACGATGTTCCTCCGCCCAGTTTCTGCGATCTCTACGGTTTGTGGAGTAAACCTGGTACACACCATGGGCCTATGGGCATAGAGACCACTTCCATGCAGTCGATTAGGGACAGTTTGAGTTGACACCCTGCGTCCTGTTGCTGTTTGAAGTGTATTTCGCAGTTGAGTTGCATTCTGCTGTCTATTCCGACGGGCTGTTAACATGAGGTAACGGTCATCCCTTGCTGTTGTTGCCCGTGGTCGTGTTGTCTGGCTCTTCTGTGAACAGTATCCGTTCTTTGAAAACGATTCCAAAGTCTGGAAATCACGCTTTGAGACACCCCAATGGCTTGTGCCACCTCTTGTTGTGTCTGTCCAGCTTCCATCCTTCCTATGACCCTCCAAGCCATTGGTTCAGGTAAATCACGTTGTCGAGGCATTACTGTCCCTAAGGCAAGTCATTCACTAACTGAAAACTGGACTGGATTTAAAAACAGCAACAAAACATTCACCCCACACCGCCCTTTCACATCACAGTACAGACACTGCCCTCTGGTGTGGTACCGAGGTTACGTAACAACTTTAAACTCTTGTTTACATTATCCTGGAGTAATAGAAAGTGATTGCATCTAATACTGTTCCAAAAAACATAGTCTTAATAGGTAATTCTACAATATCCCCTAATTTTTTTGAGCAGTGTAGTTGTATGCCGTAAAAGAAAAACTATGTTTTTTTAAATGTATAGTACATAATTTGGAAAAAAGTACTGCTAACCTTGCCGCTCCTACCCTCCTCAACAAACAAATACCGTTATTATGAGTTTGCCAACATCTACCCTCTGTAGATAGGGGGACACTGGCGTAACCCGTAAGGTCTGTAGTAACTTCCTGGGTTGAATTAGAGTATATAAAATATCCTATGATTTTAGGATTTATAAGAAACTAGTTATTGCGTGCGCTGCTACGCCTGAAATATGATAGCTGATATTCAACATGCGAAGCTACGCCTGAATAAATGTAATATTTATTATTATTTATAGTTGAATAAGTAAAAATAAAACGACATGTTAATTAAAATGTATGCTGTACATTACGAGGAACCAAATATGACGCTTGCTAGAATCAATTTTTAATTTCGGATTTCAGGTAAACTCCCACCTCTAATGATCGGATGTCGCTGAGATTTGGATAATATCTACCTCGGCATATTTTATTACCATATACTGAGTTTCGTTCTGAATCATCGAAAATTGTCACCGCTAGAGCGATTTTTAAATTTTCGTTCCAGGTAAACTCCTATGCCTCACAGTTTTAGAGCATAACAGATAGCGGCTAAACACTTACTGTAACTGAAAATCTGTATGTAAAAATGTTCATGAATATATATTGAGCGCTTTAGAGGTCAGTAGATAACGAACGTAAGTAGGTTGAATTGTTATATAAAGATGTTTTATATCTTGCTTGAATATGTTATATTATATGATTGACAACTACTTAATTCGATATCAATTCATTATTCTTTTCATTAACTGTATAGACATATTTATATAAAGTACGTCTGTTAATTCATTTTTGTTTGAAAATTTAATTTAATCTAGTGAAAATAATATTTTTGTGCTATAGTGCGTTTTGTCGTACTTACAGCAATGGCGACCATGATTGAAAGTTCAACTTCCTACATTTCTGGGCTGCCAACCTAAATAACTATACTGTAATAAAATAACTATACTGTAATATTACATATAACAAAACGCGTGTGGGAAGTAAAACCACTTCCCTTTATGTACACTTACTTACTTACTCACTGGCACTATCGAACCCGTAGGTTCATGGCCACGCGGACATAAGCTCTCCATACATCCCTATCCTGAACTAATGCTTTCCAATCATTCCCTGTATTCTCTACTTCCCTCAAATCATAGTTAATGTTATTCTCCCACCTTATTCTTGGTCTATCAACTGGGCGTTTTCCCTTTGGCTTTCCTACAAGAAGCTTCCATGCAAGTCTTTCATTCCCCATACGCGCAACATGTCCTGCCCATCGCAGTCTACGAGACTTAACTGTTCTTATTATATCTGGCCCGGAGAACCGAGTGGGGGACTATTTAACGTCCGGAAAATTTTACCCCAGTTGAACCGCATTTCTTGACGGTTGTATTTTTACGGTGAAAGATCGTCACTCTTTCGACCAAGGTTATTTTTTCGTCTGGCTTATCACCTTCGACCAGTCCGACATGGGTAACCTTATCGGCAGCAATGCTACCGCCGGCATAGCTCTCGGGATCATTTAAACACGCAAGCCATTCCACCACGACAAGGTAATGATACCATAGAGTGAAAATAATATTTTTGCGCGATAGTGCGTTTTGTCATACTTACAGCAATGGCGGCCATGATTGAAAGTTCAACTTCCTACATTTCGGGGTTGCAACCTAAATAACCATACTGTTATAAAATAACTATACTGTAATATTACATATCAGATCACAAAACGCGTGGGAAGTAAAACCACTTCCCTTTATGTATACGGCGAATAAAAATATATCCAAAAGGTAGTGTTAATATACATTATACAAATCAAATCACAATATTTTAAACGAACTGAACTTTATTTGAAACAATATAAAACAATAAATATGTTCCTGCCGCCATTTTATTATTGATTGGTGTCACGGCGTTCTATAGTTTAAACTAATAAACATTGTCCACACTGTTAACGTTAGTGAATTGTTTACATTGAACGCAAATATTTCCAAAAACTATGTTATTAATTTACTATTATTTATTATTTTGGAATCGCCATCGCGCAAAGAATAATGAAAAACGTACGTTTGTTCAGTGTTTTACAGAATCTCGGAAATTAAGAACCTTGCAATCGCTCGGTTTTTAAACATTTTCCTCGCTTCTGTAAAAACCACTTCCCAACTTCTCATCGTAATATACTAATACAAATTTACTCAAATACCTTCTTTATTAACATGAATTCCTGTAAAAAGAAACATATGCACCATTGTTGCATTATTTTTTTTTTAATTATAAAAGAAGAGACAAGATTTAGGGACATTGCGACTTCTGTTGGCGGAAGGTTGAGGGATGTCTTTGAAGAATTTCAGATGATCTCATTGTTAACCAATGTGGGTAGGAGGGTGTCTAATAAGCAAATGGGGTAGATAGAGGAGAGACTTATCACTGAGAGCCAGGCAACGAATTATTCGAGGGAGAGAAGGCCCCAAGGAGATGCGACACGTCCCAGTTCTCTTTTTCTTTTGCAGAAAGACAGATTCGTGAGAAAGAAGCCGTAGAGGAGGGACTTGCACAAAGATATGCGTTGTGGCTGGTCGCACTAAGAATCAAATTCACTGACATCTAAAATATGCTTCGTTAAAAACATTAATTTTATTTGTCTGTTTTTTTTAGGCTTCAATATAATAATTAATATTTGTTTGATTGTTAATTTTTGTATTTTCCATAATTAATATATAAAATTATGAATTATTTACCTATTTTCCATAACCAAGAAAATCTTCTTAATACATTGTCTATTTAAACGTAAATAAAATCATTTGAACCTTAATACCACATATAGTTGCAATAAAATATCTAGGGCCTACAAACTACATTCTTTCGACTTAAATAATTAATTTTATTTTTTATTTTTATTTTATTTAGCCTGGCTCTATAATGAAATTATACAAGACAATGGCAATGCCGATTATTACTTATGGACCCAAAACATAGACAGTGACAACACAACAATCTGCCAGAATACAAGCTGCTGAAATAAGATTCCTCAGACCAATAGCAGGATATCAAAGAACACAAAAAACATAACACAGAAATAAGACAACAACTAAAAGTAGAGGAATTAAACGCAACAATAGAGAAATACAGAAGAAACTGGAAAGAACGCTTGACAAGGATGCCTGAGAATAGAATACCAAAAGCAGCATACAACTATTCACCACGAGGAAGAAGAGGTTTGGGAAGATCAAAGAAACGATGGAAACAGCAGCAATTTGGAGCGGGAAAAGGTTAGTACGTAACGAAGCCTAAACCGTGAAGAAGAAGAAGAACATTTAGCCTGGTGGATCTAAGGCCATGTGACCTTCTCTTCCACTCACCAGGAATAACATATGTTACATCAGAATATAACAATTAAATTAACTCTAATATTAAATACTAAATGAAGATTTAATCAGCAAGATAATATCTATTATATTATGATCTATAATACAACCAATTAATGATAGTTAAGATTAAGACTAAAACTAATAATAAAATAAGATAAAAATTAAACATTAAAATGTAACTGTTAAGAAAGTTGAGGACAAAGGCACCTGCCACAAGGTACGTATTTTAAGTTTTTATCTTATGACCATTCATCTCAACGGAATTTGATATGAATGTTATTATTATTATTATTATTATTATTATTATTATTATTATTATTAATATAATGTATTCAAGGAAGATAAATTAAATTGTTGGTAGACTGTCCCTGTCTAGTGTATAAAAAACAAACAAAAATAATGAGATGCAGAAAACTAATTTTACTGTTATTGTAATATCACTGAAAAAATATATAAACAGCAGAATAAATGTTTTACGAGCATTAGTAGGTTTCACAAGTGAATAAAAAATAAAGCCAACATATAAGAAATAAATTAAGAATATTTAAACTTGTAGAAAAATTGAAATATCAAGAATTAATTAGTTGAAACATTGAAAGAAAGACGTCGAATAGAATTCCAAATACGTTACTCAACAATATCCCTAAAGGGAATAAACGAGATCTATCTACAATGATGGATCTTAGCCTCTCCTTCGTTAGGAGTTACTACACCAAGTTAATTTAGTTATGCTTATTTCCGCACAGATGTCAATTAATGGTATGCGGTTAACATACCGACCCTTTGTTATATCAATTAGGCAACTAAGGTATCAATAGGATGATGGTCAGTAAATTTTGCACAGAGGCCTCTTTATTCAGGCTTTAGATTATAATAGGCCAAGATAAAGAAGATATAGAATATATGATTAGAAAGTTGGTCGATGCATTTGAGGTAGGTGGACTGAAGATAAATTATATTAAAACAGAATATATGGTAATCGGAGGAAATTCAGAATACCTACAAATAAATAATATGATAATTAAACGTGTTGAAGAATTTAAATATCTTGGATCTATAATTGATAAATCTGGTACTTGTGAAAAGTATATTATTAACAGAGTAAATTGTGCAAGGAAGGCGATTAGATCCCTGAATGGTCTTTTATGGAATAGAAATTTGACCAGAAAAACAAAAAAAAAAAAAGGGATTATACAGACAATAATAGAAAGTATACTTACATATGGATCAGAAAGTTGGACAATAAATGAAAGGATGCAGAAAAGATCTTGGCGACAGAAATAGATGGATTACGGAGAAGTATGAGAATATCCAGGCTACAACATATTCGAAATACATATATCAGACAAGAAATGTATGCACAAGAAACTGTTATTGATAGGATAACAAAGAGAGCTCTACAGTGGTATGGACATGTACAACAGATGTCGGAAGACCAGTGGCCTAAACAGGTGGTGGATTGGATGGTACCAGGCAGAAGTAAGAGGGGGAGAAGTAGAAGAGCATGTTATGAGGGAATATATGATGCCATGATGAAGAGGGGTATGGAAGATGGACAATGGGAAGATAGGAATCTCTGGAAAGCAGGAATCAAAGGCAAACTGCTGTAAAGTGGAAAGCCTGTATTAAGTATTAAGTAAGTAAGTTTTTTTACGAGCCTGAAAATCTTCAGACTCCGGAATAACGGCTGAAGTCCCTCCCGGAGGACTTGCTCCTTGGATTTTTCCTTCCTAAAATATCCATCGATCCCGGCAGGGTGTCGACCCGCGACCCTCGGGACCAGAGGCAAGGATTATAACCACTAGTCCATCGCGGCAGACTCTGTAACGAGATGGAAGAACTCTCTTGATGTGTAAAAAGGCCCACAGCCTAATTCCAGGAGGCAGAAGAAGTAGGAAGATTATTTTAAGTACCAGTAGGTATATTGATAAAAGAAATATTGAATGCAGATGCTTACATAAAATTTAGCTTTGGTACAGATATTTCAAAAATTGTTTTCTGTTAATATTTCATTGCATTTATTTTATAACTAGTGAAGAGTTAGGTTTATACTTCAAACTCATCAATTCAAAATGTAATTTCCTGTGTAGGCCTTAATTACAGCATTTTATGCATCTTACAATATGATATTCTTTGACGGAATTACAAAAGAACAAAATTAGAACAGTTGAATTTGATTATTTTAGAAGAAGCCTCCAAAAAACAAGACAGGATAAAATACGAAATGAATTCATTTGGAGAGAAATGAATGTCACCACATCTGTTGTTAAGAGGATTGAAAATCAAACACTTACATGGTATGACCATGTACAAAGAATGGAAAATGAAAGATGGCCAAAAAATATATACCAATGGTCACCCCCTGGAAGAAATAAACGTGGCAGACCAAGATGGAAATGGAAAACCTACGTCAGAACTATAATGGATGATCGGAATTTGGAAGAGGGAGATTGGAATGATAGAGATAAATGGAAACTGAATATGGCAAACCTATAAGTGGGGGAAAGCCGAAGAAGAAGACAATATGATTTAGTTTATAATATGTATCTACACCCCGTTCTTCCCCATATATAGATTAGGGCGCTCCCTAGTACGAGTGTTTCAACCAAGCTAATTTACTGTATATTTAACTTATTCCTTATGATTTAAATTTGATTTTAAATAAAATACCTCGACATTGGCATCTTTTAAAAGAAATCCAAACTTATATTTGCTCTAACCTAGACGTCATCATTACCCACTGTAAGGTTTATATATATATATATATATATTAATTCGTGTATCTCGTATAATTTATCATATTTATATTATTATTATTATTATTGCCATTATTTATTTAAGTTTTTATTTATTTAATATTTACACATCTTTCTGTGCATAATGTTTTATATTCCTTTTGCACTCATCCCTATCCATCCACTCCATGCCTTACAATCCTCTTGTCCTTATTCAAGTCCTCATTTCTTGCATCCATGAGTTCCGAGGTATTCCTTTTTTTTCTTCCTGGAAGACACCATTCCAATGTTTTTCTCGGTAACCTGTCTTCTTGCTTTCGTCGTAAATACTCATACCAATTTAATTGCTTACATCTTACATAATCCTTTATTGAATGATTAATATTCATGTTTTCTCATATGACTTCATTTCTTACTTTTTTCAATTTCGAACATCTTGCACCTCTCCTCAAGAAAACATTTTTCTTCGACATGAATAAAATAATGATAATATTTATTATTTATATACAGATGTTTAATGTTTTTTAAATAATTTTCCCACTTTTTTAATAATAATAATAACATTTTAATAATAATAATAATAATAATAATAATAATAATAATAATAATAATAATAATATTAATAATGTCAAGTATTCCTAAATCTTGGGAAGGAAAATCCTTTTACAAAAGACTTCTGGACTAGAGCATAAAAGAAGGCTGGTCGCACACTCTGGGTAAATGTGAGAGGAGAATATTTTGTGAATTCTCGGTGTCCGGAGTATTGAATACTATACGTATTAGTTATCCACATGATATCAATAAAACGCTTAAAAGTTAATGATACTGCAATTTTATACAATTAATTTATGATAGTTTCAAAATGGCAATCTCAAAGAAACATTAAATATGCGATTTTTATCGCGAACCTATAAATATCAAAAACTATCACTTAATTTTCAATATCCATAGCAATAGATAGCACTAAAAATATTTTGCCTTCGATAAAACTATCGCTCACAAAATGGAAGTAGGATAGTTCTCCGAGATAGAGTCAGAAATTATTGACGCAAAGAGAAAAGTAATATTATTCGTTATTCATTAAGTTCAGAGTGGATCAAAGAAGCTACATACACTAATTATATCGAAGGTATACTATGTTATTATTATTTTACTTCAAAATATTTTCATAATATATGTATTTCGTCGTCAAAAACTTCTTCCTTTCCAGGATTAGGTCAATATGACCTGTTCCGGTCTCAAGTCCATTGTTTCCTTGGCCGTCCCAAAGATCTTTTCCCATGTGGTTTGTAGGTGTTGATCTTTTTGGGTAATCTTATATTGTCCATTCTGTTTAAATGTTCTTCCCATTGGTATTTGTGCTCTTCTAGTTTATCAACTATTGAAAATATCCCCAGTTCATTTCTTATTGATTCATTGTGCAATCTATCCATATGTGTACATCCTTTTACAGATCTTAAAAATTTCATTTCAGTGGCTTGAATGTGTGAGATATCTTTTTTTGTTAAGTACCCAAGATTCAGATCCATATAAAAGAACAGGAACAGCCATGATTTTATAAAACCTGAGCTGAGTTTCTCTTCGAGTCTTTCGGAGGGTTCTTCTTATGGTGCCACACATCATTTGATATCGGTTTAATTTATTATGTATATCCCAATCATAGATATATGTTATATCTGAACCAAGATAGTTAAAGTGTGCTGTCTGTTCTATTATTCCGTTATTGATCACTATTTTTGCTCTGACTGGCACTTTGCCCTGAAAAGCCATAATTTTAGTTTTTGAAGTGTCGTCAAAACTCCCGCATATATATAATCACATCTAAGCTTGATGTAGACATTGAGTGATCACTATTTTTATGAAGTCTTTGTTACAGTTGAACATCCCGTAATACTGTAATATATTACAACGTGAGGTTGGGAAGTGTTTGTACACAAGCGAGGAAATGTTTAAGAACCCAGCGATAGCGAGGTTTTTAATTTTCGAGATTCTGTAAAACACTTCATAAACGTGCGTTGTACATTATTTTTTGCGCGATTGTGTTTTTAAAATAATAAATAACAGTAAAATAATAACATATTTATTGGAAATATTTGCGTTCATTATAAACAACTGACTAACGTTAACAGTGTGGGCAATGTTTATTAGTTGAGTTTACAGCAGGCCGTGGCACCAATCAATAATAAAATGGCGGCAATTGCGTTTTTATTGTTTTATATTGTTTCAAATAAAGTTCAGTTCATTTAATAAACAGTGATTTGTTTCATATGATGTATATTAACACTACCTTTTGGATATTTTTGTATATACATTGTATGTAGTATACATGTAGTAGTTTTGCTTTCCCACGCGCGGTGTGTTATATGTAATATTACAGTACAGTTATTTTATTACAATATAGTTATTTAGGTTGGCAACCCCGAAATGTAGAAGTTGAACTTTCAATCATGGCTGCCATTGCTAAAAGACTTTCTCCATCTTACATTATCTTAGACGTTTAAAGAATTTTCTCCCAGTTTCGTTAAAACAAATCCTAGTGCAGAATCTTGTGTTACCACACTTCGATTATTGTGACATTATATATAATGATCTAAACTATGCCTTGTCGCAGAGACTGCAGCGTGTTCATAATGCTTGCATTCGATTCATTTTCAATATCCGCCGTTATGACCATATTTCCGAACACTTTAATAACCTCTCTTGGCTCCGTCTTACTGACAGACGTAAATTGCACTCTCTTTCACTACTTTTCAAGCTTCTGAATTCCTACATTCCTACTTACCTGGCGTCCAGATTTGAGAAGTTATCCTCCTACCACAATATTGACACTAGGTCACAAGATAGCAGTCTGATAACAATTCCTCTTCATAGCACTTCCTCCTATTCTACTTCCTTCACAGTAGCCTCCGCCCGCTCCTGGAATCTCCTTCCTCAAGATATCAGGGGTTGCCGCACACTTGGCACCTTTAAGTCACGCTTATACAGTTACCTGTTGTCTAATAATTAATTTTTCTCTATTTATTTAATTTTATACTATGCCATTAATCTTTTCCTCGTTTTTTTTTATATATCTTGTACATATTATATATTTAATTCGTTAAATTTAGAGTAAATTAAAATACATTATAAATATTAATTGTTTTGTATTCATAACTTGTAATCGTTTATATATATATTGTAATTTAGATTTAAGACTTTTCTTTTGTATTTTTTTTAAACCTGGTTGAGTGGTAGACAAGGCCTTAAGGCCTTAACTCTGCCAGGTAAAATAAAGCTATTATTATTATTATTATTATTATTATTATTATTATTATTATTATTATTATTATTATTATTATTATTATTATTATTATTATTATTATTGCTGTAAGTACGACAAAACTCACTATCACTCAAAAATGGAATTGTGTTCACACATGCAGATGTGCTGTCAGTGATATTTAGTGGTCGCTACAGATTACATTCTTGTTTTGTTTTTGAATAAATACAATTTATGTGCACACAATATTGTTTTCTCTTAATGTACTGGCACTTAACGTAACTGTCATTCGCCGTCTCGGTTCCTAATACATTGTTGCCAAGTTTGTACCCCAATTATTAACTTACGCACTTATACGAATATTTATTTGTGGAATGCAGGCTTTCACGGCCGGTAATCATGGTTATAAAAGATTCCGGGCTATGTGGCCGTGGTCTATAACTGGCGTTTCTTCCAGACGTTTCTCCCTCAACTGCGGAGGGCATCTTCAGTGGCGAGCGCTTACAGCTGTTGTTTCCCTGTCGTAGACTCGACTGCGCAGTCGAGTTATTTATTTACAGTGTTTGGTCCGAAGGCAGGTCTTTCATTGTAATCATAGCATTTTCATGCTATGCTTTGCAGGTGTGGTAGCTTCCCGTTAGTTTCGAAACCAGGGATGATAATGATGGTCTGATGATGTTCAGGGACTGTTTGGCTTCAAAGCTTCCTGACATTTGTCTTACAGGTGAGGAAAATCTCGAAAAGAATCTCACCCAAGAAGCTTGTCCCGACCGGGGAATAAACCCGAGCCCACTGCGAGACAAGCCAGCACGCCACCTCGAGAGACCACGGCGGTGGACTCTAAGAATATACCTTTAATATTACAGCAAATGCAGCTAAAACAATTTATGAAAATCATTCGTTCCTACGTAAACAATTCAAATCTGAAATCAATTCTGATATATTTATTTTTACTGAAAAATGTAGATACATTTTTATTTGTATTTGATAATATTATTGAAATTTGATATAATAAGTTTCATAGCGATTTTAATGTTATTCATTGTTCCTTTTAATGCTATATTTTCTTGCTTCCTAACGGTGATACCCGAGAACATCTCTTCTTTTGGTAATTTAAACCCCAACATATCCACAAACAAGTCCGTGTATTTACCTTCCCCCCTCCGTCTCGCAGTTCGCGAAGGTAGTCTCTTTAATATAATTGCCCTCACAGTGGTAATTTCCATGTAAATTGTGGTGGAAGGCTGAATACCTAGGGGAAGAAAAAATTCAGAATGTTCTCCAATTTCTCTCCTTCCTAGGTTCATACTCAGGAATACGAAACTTCCGTTGCCATAGTTACCTAATTTCGATTTATTAGTTAGAGATTAAAAACAAAAGATTCATATTTTCTTGTATCTCAGCCCATGAAAATCGAGCTAGTATTATAATATAGGCCTAACAATTGACATTTACATTCTATGTGGGTCGTTATCGCCTCTGATTCCGATATTCGCTATTTAAAACCCGGCCGCGGTCGATCAATTTTTGAAGGCATTACCACTAGGTGTGGTCTCGAGGTGCGTTGCTGCCCTTACACGCAGCGGGCCCGGGTTCGATTCCCGGTCGGGACAAGCTCCTGGGTGAGTTTTTTTCGGATTTTTTTCTCACCTGTAAGACAAATGTCAGAAAGCTTAGGGCTCAACGATCCCCGAAAATCATCCGGCAATCATCATCATTATCCTTATGTCCACCGCTGTGGTCTCGAGGTAGCGTACTACAGCATCTTCATCCTTCATCGGAGAGAAAAGCAACGGGAGCGTTCCACACCCTATAATTCCCTAGTAAAGCTGCAAAGTATAGCATGAAAATGCTGTGATTGCAGTTAAAGACCTGCTCTCGGGCAGAATTATTATAGATAGAAATCTAGATTATAGTTTGCTTCGAAGGAGATCTATTCCGTGGGGCCTCGTATCGTAGTCTTATGACACGTAAAGATACCTAAAACAATAGCTGTAAACCAGAAGGTCAGAGGTTTAAATACCGATTGGGTCAGGATTTTTAAACTGACATAAACCTGTCGGCACCATGGTCCTGGGGGTAGACTAAGCCTCTAAATAAAATGCATATAAGACGGTTGTTCTGAGGGTAAAAGTAGTCGTCATGTAGGGCTGATAACCCGGCTCACTTCTCGTGTGAATTGTCTAGAGAGATATGAGCCGTAACCTCCTACTACTCCAAGGGGCTCTTGGACCTGTAATGAAATCATTTTTCTTTATTTTACTTCTAAAAGTATATGAAATATAAAATATATAGCTTCTTAATCAAAATTTGTCAGCTTTTTCAAGATTAGATTTTTATCGGGTCCGTAAAATTCTGAATTTTTAAATAGTGTGCCTATAAAAAATATTAATGATGACAGGATGAAGCAGATCAACAGTCAGGTGAACAGATACGGGAAACGAATTTATCACTTTCATTAAAAAAAACTTTATAAGATTGTATGTAATCTGCCTAGTTTGACTATGCAGTATTTCCCTCTTTACTCGCGACATGGTTGTTCAACCAATCGCCCCACGTACACGACTGAACTACAACTATTGTATAAATGAACTAAAATACTTGTGACGTAGGCTTAATGTTAGTTCTTGAAGCACGCCGATTCTATTCAATATTTGTAGACTTACAGATGACATGAACTTATCTTGTGTATATAGAGAAATGTAGGTTGATGATATGCTTTGTTTGTGTGTAGTGTAAGTATGTTTTTGTGAGAGGTGACGATGGTGATATATAAAAAGCAAAATGAGAAACTCGGTCGCGGCATGTAGCATACTCTTGTCAAAAAGTGCCAAGTGGACCTCTAGACCTAACGCCTCAACCTTATGGACAAATGGCACATGTAATGCCATCACGGTCTACGAACTTAACTATTCTTATTATTTCTGGTTTCCCTAAGGGTGGTTAAGCTCACTGTTGTGTATAGTCTTCTGCATTCGCCTGTCTCATCATCTCTTTTTGTTAAAAAATGTTCCTAAGAACTTTATTCTCTAACACGCGTAATCTATTATCATCTCTCAAAGAAAGAGTTCGTGTTTGCATCCATATAATATAGCTGGGAGAATAATAGCTTTGATATAACACACACTCACTCACACACACACACACACACACACACATATATATATATAATTTTAATTTTTATATGTTTACGCTTGAGACATTTTTCTTATAATATTACGAAATGTTCTACCCTGGTTTAATTTTACATATATATATATATATATATATATATGAAACCTTTGAAATTGCTATTTGCTAAGGAAATCTCAAATATGAGGAAATTGATTCCTGGAACTAATCTAAAAATTTAATTCAGTCGTTTACTTTCATGTTATTTCCATTTTCTTGCAGATTCCCTTCTTTATAGATCTTATGTTTTCTTGTTCAACGTGTTTTGTAACATATATTTACTAGTTATATTTCGTGAGAAGGAGATATATTTTATGTTTATTGCATGTGTTTAAAAACAGTAGGGAAAGAAAAAAATACGGAACCTATTTTAATTTTCCGAGAAATTCCAAATCCATTTTCAGAAATGCATAAACAAGTCAAATATTTTAATATTTTTGTCTTCCCTTAATAATACAGAAGTATTTCACAAGAAAATTTTCTATTTCCATCACATACGCCATTTTTCATTATTTTCTTATTGTATTTTTTTATTTTCTTATTGCTTTGTCAATACATTATTTTGTAGTTTTTATTTTTTTAATCATCTTACAATGTTGTTTGAATTTAATATAACATCATTCAATGTGTCCGTATATATATATATATATATATATATATATATATATGTGCGTGCGTGCGTGTGTGTGTGTGTAAAATTCTTCCTCAGAGTATGAGCTTTTATCACTATCTTCATTATTTAATTCACTAAAGTACTTTAATTTATTTCTGCAAGCAATTTTCCACAAATTGCCTTTGTTGATTCACACTGATTTGCAGTTACGTAAAATGCATGAAAGATTAGGACAAGAAAAAATACTTGTTCAAAAAAGATTACCTATCAAGATGGCATGATTAGTTAAGTTAGGCCAAAAATATGGTTTGGCACTTTCTTTCTGGGACCCCTCATGTCTTTTCTTCTTTCTTCTCATTAGTCCGAGCTTACCCTTTTAAGTATTTTTAGGTATCCCATGCCACAAGGCTTGACGAGAAAGGACTTTTAAATTAAGGATCACATACATACTGTTTGACCACATCATGGACATGAAAAACCTCCCCGAATACGGTATCAGCTCATTGCGTGGCCACCTTCGAGACAACACGAACTTTTGAGAAAATACACTTCAATCTCTCGCACATCATACCAAAGAATGCGATTATGATAGGATGATTATGATAGCCAATATTTAAGTTTACTTAATATCTAGGCAACACGTGTTAAGTACCCGAAATGTTAATTACTGAATTTGGTGTATTTTTATGCATACTATTCCGGAGTAATAAGTAAAAGTGGCTACCGTTTGTTGGACATATTCAGAATTATCTTAATTCTACCACTTTGAAATTCGTAAGTTGTTAATTTTTTTAGTAATTGTAATATGAGTTTAGTATAAAACTTCTTTTAACGTATACGAATGCTCATCACAGTATTCTTTCTGAATTTCCAACTTAATTTTATGGGTCTGTCATTTGTCTACAATACTTTCTAATCTCAGTTATATGAAAATGTGAAAAATTGGTGTTTAGAAAACAACATTTTTTTTATTTAGAGCCCCACCACCACCCCCCCCCCGGGTTACCTCGGGCATAATGCCCTTATCCCTGGGTCTGCTCTATGTCCCTATCTATATCTTATCTTTATTGAAATACATAATAAATATACAATTCGGGTATTTGAAGTGTGTAGTTGTTACATAAAATTAAAATAAAGTGTGTTGTTTGTTTGTTTGTTTAGATAAGAACATTTTTTTTATTTTTTATTTAGAGCCCCACCACCACCTCCCGGGTTACCTCGGGCTCTATGTCCCTATCTATATCTTATCTTTATTGAAATACATAATAAATATACAATTCGGGTATTTGATGTGTGTTGTTACATAAAATTAAAATAAAGTGTGTTTTGTTTGTTTGTGTGTATGTGTGTGTGTGTGTGTGTGTATGTGTATGTGTGTGTGTATAGTAGTAGTAGTACTAGTAGACTGGTGACGTTTTTATCGCCTCTCTTGTCTCCGCTGATCTTCGTCTCTTCTTAATCCCAAGACTCTTCTTGTGTACTTGTTGATGGATTTGAAGGCTTCCTTCCCAGTCCAAAATTCTAAGGCGGGTGGCCATTGTGTTTCACCGATCATGGCTGCTTCCTCCAGCTCCTGCCTGAAGACATTGTACTTGCTACATTGATAGAGCACGTGGACTACGTCGTCCTCTCCGGGGTTGAAACAATCACAGAGAGGTGAGTCGGCACGTCCTCTTTCGTGCAGTTTGGAGCGGAAGAGTCCATGACACTGAAAATAACAGTGTAATCGTGATAAGGGTATTATATAAAACGTATTCACCTCTTTCCAGTAATCATTTAAACTTTGAGCTTCAATTTATAGCTCGCCATAAACAATGGGACTACTTCTTTAATAATTGTTATAATTGTACACTGGTTCAACATGATTTTTGTCTCATGAGTACCATATTTATACTTAATGCAGTTTTTTATCGAGTTCTCAAATATGTATGCGTAATTTCTCCATCACCCACAGTTTATTTATTTCAATTTTAATTAATGGATTTAAATATTTATTTTTTTAATAAACGTTTTTTCGTCCATTTGTCCATTGTAAAATAATACCAAATGAGGTAACTCAGGAGATTTCAGCTATGGAAAAGAGATATCAAGGCAAATGGAATCCTAACATGCTGGCCGATTATTGTTGGACCATCAAGAGGGATGCTCCACAAGCGAAATATAGCAGAAAATCGTCATTTCTCACGTTCTAGGTGAGTCCGAATATTCGAATATTGTGTAGTTACGAATGTAGAAAATATTAAAGCGTCTGAAATTATAAATGCCTGTCTCTCGGAAACCTTGCGTGATGGAGAAAAACCGATATCATATTTGAATTCAGGAGAAAAATTACTATCAGAATGACATATTTTTCTTTCTGAGACAAAAAAAAAGTTTATTTTTTGTTCCTCAGTGTAATTGTTATAATTGTAATGAAATATGTAAGTACGAGCATATATCACGGATGGTCTGTGAGAGGCTACTTCAAAACCTGTTTGCCTGGAGACATAACGGCACGACAGATTTTTTAAGGCGAATAAGCGATAGAGAGGACCTCATCTGAGGCTAAACATACAAGAAGACCTAATCCTTGATAATATTTGATGATGAAACAAATAGGTCATCATCATCATAGCACATGCACGAATTTAGGCCATTTGTTGACCTGTTTCGGCCTCAAGAGAAACACAATAGAGAAGTCTTTCGAGTGGACGTCCTGGTCTTTTTCTTCCTGCAGGTTGATATCTTAACATTTGTTTGGGTATCCTGTGATCTTCCATTTGATGAACATGTCGCGTCCATCTTGACTTATAATCAGAAATTTTGTTTTCTAAAGGTTCCATGTGTAATTCTTCTAAGATGCCTTCATTTTTTTGTGATCTAGTAGTGGAATTTTATTATTATTATTATTATTATTATTATTATTATTATTATTATTATTATTATTATATTATTATTATTATTATTATTATTATTATTATTATAGTGTGTATCCTGCAGTCCTCCGAAGGTATCTCATTTCAGCAGATCTATGTCTCTGTATATCCTTCTGTTTCAACGTCCATACTTCGGTACCATACAAAAGAGTTGGAAGAGCCAGTGTTTTATACACTTTTAGTCTTGAATGTTTTTGGTCTAACTGTGGCTTGATGATAGAATTTATTAACCCTGAAATTCTTAAAAATTTAGGTATAGGTCCTTAGTAAAAATTTAAAGATATTAATCTGAATTTGTAGGCTTAAACTAGGTATAACTATGTATTGTACCGATTAATTCTTTAACATTACAATTTTGTGTATCGTATTTTGAGTCTGGAAATGCGTGCTATTACGAATTACAGGGACTCTTGACGTCCCAACTCCTTTCAAAAAACGTTAAACTGAAAATATATAAAACTATCATTATTTATTATTATATGGATGTAAAACATGGACTCTTACTTTAAGGAAGGAGAGAAGATTACGAGTATTTGAGAATAAAGTTCTTAGGAAAAATTTTGGACCAAAGAGAGGTGAACAGACAGGTGAATAGAGAAGACTACACAACAGTGAACTGCATGGTCTTTATACGAAGTCGGATATAATAAGAACAGTTAAGTCTCGTAGACTGCGATAGGCATGACATGCGGCACGAATGGGGAATGAAAGACGTGCATGGAAGCTTCTTGTAGAAAACCAGAGGGAAACGCGCAGGTGGTAGACCAAGAATGAGGTGGGAGAATAACTATAACTATGATTTGTGGGAAGTAGATTATACAGGGAATGATTGGAAAATATTAGCTCAGGATATAAATGTATGGAGAGCTTATGTTCGCGCAGCCATGAACCTACGGGTTCGATAGTGCCAGTGAGTTAGAGTTAGAATCTGAATTTGTAGGCGTAAACTACATATCTATGTAGTGTGTCGAATAATTCTTTAATATTATAATTTTGTATACCGTATCTTAATCCAAAATCTAATAGTTAAATATTAAAACATCTGTATTCTTTCGTATTCGAAAATTAATTATTAAACGCAATATACTCATCATAAGAGAAAATGGTTTAATTAAATAATTTACTTTTTAACTATAGTGAAGTATTGAAGATAGTTGGTTCTTTATCTAATGTGAATCCCATGGTTTTAACGATATATATATTTTTTTATTTCAAACTGTTTTAAATGAACATCAAAGTCACCTAATAAAATGTATGTGTTTTAAGGAAATTTTAAGTCAGAGAAACTAAATGTATGGGAAATTTGAGGTTAGTATATACAATGCAAGTGTTCCCCATTCAATTTCATTGAGAGCTCTTTATATGCAAATTCAGTTTCTTGTCTTAACATACTACTTGTATTGTGTGTCTAGAGGGTGTTAGTCAATTAATTTCCTGTGATTGAACTTCTCTTCCTCCCCAAGCTTTTCCTTTTATTAGCTACTTAGGAATACAACATGAACTGTACAACATGAACTAATTTTCTTAACGGCAAAAGTAGATGTTCTAATATGATCGATTCAATATGTAACAATTTTGTTGGGTTTTCTTTTTTATATTTATATTAAGCCAACTAGTCTTTCATTATCATAATACAAATATAAATGATCAATATGGATCATTTAACAACGAAGCAAAATGTAGAAAAATTGTAAATCTCGAAAAAAACATTAATAATACAAGATACGGGAAAAAACTCATTTTTAAAACACTCAATTCTCAATCACGGCATCTTAGAAGGCTAAATCTTGTTTCATTGCAAATTAAACTCAATAAGGTAATTTTTTACGGTGTCTAATTGTGCTATATATAAAATTTCTGTCTATACATTAAAATGTACTCAATGTATGTGTGAGTGTGGGTTTGTGGAGGGGGGAGTATGGATATATTTTTTTAGTTTCTTTTTGAAGACTATTTAACTCATGCCCCATATGGGACTCAATGACCAATCACGTTACAATGATTTTTGATTTACAACCAATCACAGTCGTGTTTCGCTTAGAATTTACCAACTAAAGTTTATCATAATAAAGAAAGCACCTCCTTTTTAACATTCTGAATAGGTCATATCATTATTTTGCAGTGACTGACCCACTAAGAAATACGGCTACCAGATTGTATATATTATAGTGCATGAATGTCAACACATACCGCATGCGGGAGTTAATATAAAAACATTTGTAACAATTGATTATACCACAAAAAAAACACTGTTCGCACTTTTTTAGATGTATTTTTTCGCAGAAAAATAAAATTGTCATATTTACATCATAGGACATCAGAAATGAATTAATATACAGTTTGATGTGTTTCATTTTTTCTCCACTAGAGTGCATTCTTACAATATTGCGTTCCTTTGGCAATAAATAATATGATCTCATTTCAGTGACGAAGAAAGGAAGCAAATGAAGCGTATCAATCGTTTCTCATTTGTTTTCAAACATCGCCGTTTCCATTAAATATATACATATTTTAAAATAACTATATTTAAAAAATGATGTGTGAGTAAAGAGCTTAATTTTATTTGTTAAATAGTCCTAAGAAATGCAACTCTATATTTCCAAATTCACTAGATAAATTCATTCCTCACTTCGTGAGTCGTGAATTTATCGATAATTTGGAAATCTAGAGTGGCATTACTTATGACAAATATTTTATTGTACTACTGGCGAATTCGCCTGCGAGGAGAAAACCATGGATGAGAAAGTTTTATACCTACCCTTTTTTAGTGTAGATATATGTGGGTGTGTAGATAATATAGACATATATGTTAGTTTACTAATATATTGTTCTTTAATTATGGGACAGGAATATTCATATGCTGATAAACAGGCCTGTGCGCTATCTCATTATAGCATAAATGCTTAAATGTATTTCCTTTTTTTTTTCCCTCTCGAAAAAGTCAATTAATTCCTATGACTACATGGATGCCGGCTGATCATGCCTATCACACCATCACAAGGGCAGACGATATAAAATGGAACGAAGTGGATGATATGAGTTGGTAGAATGAACATGAGGAATGGCAGGTTAAAACAGGATAAATCGCGAGAAGAGACATGGTCTGGCGTCGATTAATTCAGCACAAACCCCATTTGAAGTCACCGAGAACCTAACAATAGTATAATTACTGAGCCTAACAGATGCAAACAAATGAAGACGCGATAAGACGTAGATGTTAAAGTCTCAGTAATATCAGAATGAAATAGAAAACACATACATTTTGAAATTATTTTATTGCTGGTAATATTAATTATTTATTAAATATCCAAGATTTCTAACTCTATTTTATAAATCAAAATTGCTAATGGATTTGAAGTACTGGAATCTTCAGATGATAATGTGGCAAACGAAGAAGAAACTGATATAAATAAAGAATTGGAGGCTATAAGAGATACTATTAAATTGTCAGCATCAGAAAGCATTGGTTGTTTAAAAAAGAGGCAAAACAAGAAATGGTTTGATGAGGAATGTGTCGACATTGTAAAGAAAAGAAAGCTAGCAAAAATGAAATGGTTACACGAGCCAAATGAGGTAAATTTAGAGCAATTGGGTAGTGTTAGACGGGAAACCACCAAGTTACTAAAGAGTAAAAAGAGGGAATATTTGAGAGAGAAGATTAATGATCTTGATATGAATGCAAAAATAGGAATATTAGAGAATTATATCAGGGAATTAGTATAGAGAGACAGGGTTTCAGGCTAGAACAAACATAATTCGGAATGAAAATGGGGATATGATTGCAGATTCTAGGAGTATATTAATATATGGAAAGTTACTTTAATCAGCTATTAAATGTACATACAGAACAGGATATTGAGGAGGATAAGTTACAGACGGCAGAAATGTTAGTCGCAGAACCAAGTTCATTAGAGGTTGAAATGGCGATTGAAAAATTGAAGATGTATAAAACATCAGGTTCAGATGAGATCCCAGCAGAACTGATACAATCAGGGGGAGAAAAATTGATGGACAAGATACGTTGGTTGCTTAGTATGATTTGGGAAAAAGAAGCTCTTCCAGATGAATGGAAGGAATCAATTATCGTACCAATTTATAAGAAAGGAGATAAAACTGATTGCAACAACTATAGGGGCATCTCATTACTTTCAACTTCATACAAAATTCTATCAAATATATTAGTAAGCAGACTTACTCCCTATATTGATGACATTCTAGGAGATCATCAATGTGCATTTAGAAGAAACAGGTCTACAACAGATCAGATTTTTAGTATAAGACAGATTTTAGAAAAGAAATAGGAATATAATGGTACTGTACATCAACTATATGTAGACTTCAAAAAAACATATGATTCAATTAAGAGGGAGAAGTTATATAGTATCCTGCTGGATTTCGGAATTCCTAAAAGGTTAGTTAGACTTACACCAATGTGTCTAAATGGCTCAAAGAGTAGGGTGCGTGTAGGCAAACAGTTTTCGGACACTTTTGAAATCCAGAATGGGTTGAAACAAGGAGATGCACTATCTCCTCTACTATTTAATTTTGTACTAGAGCATGCCATCATATCTTTAGAGAATGAGGAAGGCTTACTGAATGGTATTAATAAGCTGTTAGTTTATGCTGATGATGTAGTATTGTTGGCCGATAGTGAGGAGATACTACAGGCCAACACGCGCACACTATTGAGTAACACTAAGTAAATTAGGACTGGAAGTAAATATCAGTAAAACTAAATATATGGCCACACGTAGAAATTCAGTATATAATAGAAATGGAAGCTAATGACAAATGAGGGAAATTTTGAGGAAGTGGCTGAATTCAAATACCTAGGAACAGTAATCACAAATAGGAATGAGATGAACAAAGAAATTAAACATAGGCTCAATTCTGGAAATGCATGCTATTATGCATTGCAGAGACTTTTGATGTCCCAACTCCTTTCAAAAAACTTTAAGCTGAAAATATATAAAACTATTATTCTACCAGTTATATTATATGGGTGCGAAACATGGACTGTTACTTTAAGGGAGGAAAGGAGATTACGAGTTTTTGAGAATAAAGTTCTTAGGAAAATTTTTGGACCAAAGAGGAATGAACAGACAGGTGAATGGAGAAGACTACATAACAATGAACTACATGGTCTTTATAGGAAGCCAGATATAATAAGAACAGTTAAGTCTCGTAGACTGCGATGGGCAGGACATGTTGCACGTATGGGGAATGAAAGACGTGCATGGAAGCTTCTTGTAGGAAAGCTAGAGGGAAAACGCCGAGTTGGTAGACCAAGAATGAGGTGGGAGAACAACATTAACTATGATTTGAGGGAAGTAGATTATACAGGGAATGATTGGAAAGCATTAGCTCAGGATAGGGATGTATGGAGAGCTTATGTCCGCGCGGCCATGAACCCAGGAGTTCGATAGTGCCAGTGAGTAAATAAGTAATTATTTTATAAATATATGTTAGGATTGTAGTTATATTTAAAAGAAAATTGAAGATACACATAATTAAATAAAAATAATACAAACGAAACAAAAATAAATTAAATTAAAACTTATAAAATAAGTAGTAATGAGATGATTTATAATGTGGTGAAAATAGCATTTACAAATGCTTTAATTGCTGTGTAACAACATTTACATTTTAAAGTACCAATTATTGGATGACGTAATACTTGATCATATTCATTTAAATGAATATATAGAATGTATCGCTTATATCGATGAGATGGACAGTGTAAAATAAGGTGTTCAAGAGTTTGTTCATCATATTAGATATCGCGAGTCGCGATAACGCGAAATTCTCTAAGTTTGTAATTTTCTTGTACCATTCCTTAACTCCAGTTCCCATAATCAATACTAATATAATTCATTGTTAAACCGTTGAGGTGGATAGTCATAAAATAAAATAAATTAAAATATACCTTCTTAGGTAAGATCCGTCGTCCTCAACTTATAAAATATGTATTCTTTATGCCTGTAGGCCTTTCAGAACATCCGTTCCATCTTCAGCAGGTCCCTCTTCGATACAACATCCAGTACGATGGTTGATGCTGCTGGTCCTAATGTGGTGTTGTCGTGACTAAAGCTTCTTCCTGACGATTATCGTATAGTGGGTTGTTTAGTCTGGGAGTGCTTTCATTTATTCAAAACTTGTTGTATATTTCCTTGATAATTTCCAGGTCTTCCAATATGTTTATTTTAGTTGGATTTCCCTCTTTGTGTACTATTGTAAGGGTGTCTTCTATTGAGTTCATTCTATGACCGGCGTTTATTATGTGCTAAGCGTAATTAGACTTTCCATATGCGTATACGAATAACCTCAAAAAGCATTTATGAATCGAGAAATAACGCGAAATCCTATGATAACGCGAAATAACACCGAAAATTAAAATTTTAAACTAATTCAGGAGATTTTTTTTGTTCTGTTCGCGAAATTTTCATACTGCATTTTTAAACACTGTTTTCGGATTCCATCTCCTTTTTAACTGCCATATCTCCTTCCTTCATGCACTCTTGCAAAGGGAAATGGTTGCAACACAGTTCACAGGTAGAGGTAATATTTGCTGTCCTTCTCATGCTCAAATATGATCTCTCCATAAATTTTAATTCCTATGGCCAATATGAATTCCATGAAATGTCTATTTCTCAGTAGGGTGTTGTGGTGAGTGATCGAAGGCGGAGATTGAACCCTCAGAATTCTGAGATACTCACCATAGTTGCTTTTTCTTAAAAGGTAAATTTTTCTTACAAATTAAAAACTACGATTAAAGTTTTATGCATTTTAGTGTATTAAAATCGATACCAATTGTACAAGCTAAAGGTTGACCTTAAACTACTGGATGTATCATTCTTATTAGTTTTAATAATAAACTGGGATTAAAAAGATTCAAATTTACTTTTTTTTAGAATGACACCGCTAAATTCACAATAACATCGAAATCTTGAAACTTTAAAACGAATTTTCCCTAAAAATAAAACCATTCTCACGGATCTCTCTCTCTCTCTCTCTCTCTCTCTCTCCTCTCTCTCTCTCTATCTCTCTCTCTCTCTCTCTCCTCTCTCTCTCTCTCTCTCTCTCTCTCTCTATATATATATATATATATATATATATATATATATATTACAAGAGGAGCCGGACATCATAGAGATTATAGAAAAGAAAATATTACAGTGATATGGTCATGTCAAAAGAATGCCAGAGCAAAGATTACCAAAAATTGTTATGGAATGGATCCCAATGGAAAGGAGGAAGAGAGGAAGACCGAAGAAAACTTGGATAGAAGGGGTACAAGCAGCTATGAATATCAGAGGAATGGAGGAAGATCAATGGATGGACAGAGAGGAATGGCGTTTGGTTTCCGGAAGACGGCGACAGCTGCCATGATACCGGATGATGATGATGATGATGATGATGATGGTATATATTAATATTTTGGATGTATTTGGAGTCAATTTAACTTTTGGAAGGATAGTAGTAAGTTACAATGATTTTTCAACAATAAATATTATGCAGATGTAGAACTAAATTTTACTTTTTATGAAACATTTAAGTTCATCTAATTTTCACGTAGAATTTTTAACCAAAATCTTCATACGGAACAAAACAGTATTGTGTGAAAATTATAATATTGTGTTTATGCAGAAGGATAATATTTTTTTTTCTTTCTTCTCTTCCATAAAAATCTCGATCTGGACCAAGGGACAGTTTTGTAAAAAATTTAATAATATTGTGTTTATTTTAGAGGAAAATGTTTACTTTTTTTTATCCCTCTCGCAGAAATCTCGATCCAAACCAAAAAGTGTAAAAGTGATCCCACACTACAGAGTTTTGGGAAACCCTTGGGGTAGTAGGTGGTTAAAACTAGCACCTTTTTAGACAATCGCTAAGGGATGTCAGCCGGGTTGTCAGCTCTGCGTGACGGCCGCCGTTAGCTCCAGAAAATATCGTGTTATGCATCTAACCAACTAAGGTACGGTGTGCCCCGTATTGTGAAAAAATATAATTTTTTTTTTATATTGGAGTCAAATATTTATACATAGATATTTCTTCACTTCCACCAAAATCTCGGTATGAACGAAGAGAGCATTCTGAAAAAGAAAATAATAATATTCCGTTTAATTAAGGGAAAAAAAACAGCCTCATGGGCTAGTGGTGAGCGTTACTGATTACTGTTCATGAGGTCCCGGGTACGATTCCTGGTCAGACAATAGGAATTTTTTCTTAAAGGGAATTATTCCCTGTGGTTGCCCATGGTCTAGAATTTAGGTTAAGTTTAGGTTAAGAAATCTCCTGGCGCTTCATTATAATTTATCACCCAACATATCATCGGGATAATGTAACTCCGCCTTCCAGATGCCCCAACCTAAGAAATGGATTACAATTCCGCCAGTGCCAGGGGAGAAAGCCAGAAATGTCATAAATGATAATCTGGTGGCATTAGAAAAAAAAAGAGAAAAATGCAATTCTTACACTATTTTAATGGTTAAATATTTCTTACCGGCGGCTCCGTGGCGCAAGTGGTTAGACGCTCGCCTCTAACCGCTAGGGTCCCGAGATCGAGTCTCGGTCACTTCTTGTGGGTTTCATGATGGACGAAACAGAGGTTGGGTATTTTTCTGTTTTCTCCCGTCTTCCCCTAACACAGTTTCATTCCACCATTTCTCCATAGTCATCTCATCCATTTCGTTTCATTTCATTCATCTGCCCCTGTGATAGTGCGTCAGGAGTGGTCGGCCGGTACCCTTGTCATTCATAGACCTCTATATAAGGGGCTTCATCTAATCTCATCCCTCGACCCGATCATGAGTTGAACATGAGTTGAGAATATTTATATTTATAATCAATTGAGTTGGTGTTTACTTGATGAAAATCCATATATATTAATTAAATAAAAATAAAACTTATGAAAATCAAATAAAACTTACTTCCTTACTTACTTACTTACTCACTGGCACTATCGAACCCATAGGTTAATGGCCACGCGGACATAAGCTCTCCATACATCCCTATCCTGAGCTAATGCTTTCTAATCATTCCCTGTATAATCTACTTCCCTCAAATCATAGTTAATGTTATTCTCCCACCTCATACTTGGTCTACCAACTGGGCGTTTTCCCTCTGGCTTTCCTACAAGAAGAAATATAGATTAGTTAAATAAAAATAAAACTTACAGTTTTATTTAATTTTCTGGGGGGGTAAGAAAATCAAATAAAACTATAAGTTTTATTTTTATTTAATTAATTTATATGTCTTACCATTATCCATTTTTTACATGAATACAGGCATACACAGTCCCAAGATTATGATAAAAATCCCTGAACTGTAGGGATTTCAACCCAGGTCGTTGAAGTAGAAAGTAGAGCCTCTTATCGACCATACCATAGTAATGGTCTATTTAAGATACAACCTTCCAATAAAAGCTGTTAGAATGGTATTTACTAAAGGATAAAAAAGGATTAACAGGGCTTTGGATCCAAGAGAAGACTTGTTGCAATTCATTAAGTTTGTATAATACCTGTCTTGAACAAAACTCTTGCCAGCCCTAATCTAAACGATAGCCAATGAAGTGTAATATAGGTTACCGTTAACAAAAGGTTCTGATGTCCCATTACAGCTCATGTAGAGGAATGAGGTCATTGTTCAAGAAGAAAAGAAAAAAAAAACTAGTATAAAAAAGGTCTTTCACGATTTTCGAAAGTTCTTTTAAGTAATTGAATATTTTTCTTATTCCAATTTATTGCAGTGCAATCAATTATGTTCTTCCAGAAACACTGGGTAGGATTCTCCTTTATTTCATCCTTTTGTCCCCCTCCTTCCCTCTCTAACACCAAACCCATTCCGTCCCCTTTTATCCATTACTTTTACCCTGTCCTCTTTTCTTCGTGCTTCCCTTCAGCACAGTTCATTTATCACTCTTCACTCTTTCTTTCTCATTCTTTAGCAATATATAGATATATCACTACTTTCTTCTGTAAAATTTGATTATATAGGCATAATCGTTGTCTTTTGTATATAAGAATTATAAACTATCTTCATTGTTGGTTATAATCTATAACCATTACCAGAACAGGATTTATCTCTATATATAAAATTCAGTCTGTATGTGTATATGCTCGCAAAACTCGAAAAGTAGGTCGATTGACTTGAAATTTTGACACAACGTTGCATTCGAATACGCGCGTGTTCGAGTTCAAACGACTTCAAATTCTAATATGCGTTGCATTCGCTATGACCATCAATAAAGCGCAAGGGCAATCTTTGCAAGTGTGCGGTTCAAATTTACAAAATACCTCATGTAAATTCGTTCTAATAGGAAAAATGTACAAATTTTGTACGCAATGCAAAGGAATGAAACTTAAAGAAGAAACTCCGGGAACGCTCTAGGCGAGCCAAATTAATTTAAATCGCTCAACAGATATTTATGAAAATTCTCTTACTTATTTAACTGAAATTAAAAAATAAAACACATATTTATTTAGGCATAGCAGCGTACGCCGGGTATTAGCTAGTATGTAATAAGTCCATAGTATCCATAGTAATTCTGCCCGGAGGCAGGTCTTTCACTGCAATCATAGCATTTTCATGCTATGCTTTGCAGTTTTACTAGGGAATTATAGGTGTGGTAGCTTCCCGTTGCTTTCCACACTGGTGAAGGATGATGATGACCGGATGATTTTCAGGGACCGTTGGGCCCTAAGTTTCCTGGCATTTGCCTTACAGATGAAGAAAACCCCCCGAGAAAAACCGCACCCAGGAGCCTGTCCCGACCGGGAATCGAACCCATGCCCGCTGCGTGACAAGGCAGCACGCTGCCTCGAGACCACAGCGGTGGACAATGTAATAAAAATGACTAAATTTGTCACTTAACAAATTGTCTATAAAAATAGGATCTTTGACCTCCTACTACCACAAAGGCCTCTGAAGTTCTGTAATGAGGTAATTTTACGATTTTAGAGGTGTGTGGAGAACTATGTCTGCGTCATCATGTTCCTGCTACTAAGTACATTTATAATATCAAATTTGGGAATTCTTTACAACATGTGACTCGAATTTGTTTTCTAAATTCTAATCATACACTTTGCGCATGCGCCAACAAACGCGAAGCTGTTTACACTATGGAATCACGGAATGCAGCTGACACATACACGATGCTTAACGAACCTAAAAAGCCAACCTAACACAATTTAAGCACTCTAACCTGTGAAAGAATGCAATGCCAAAAAATAGTAAGTTCTGAAATTATGAAGTATATGCTACAGTAATTTTGCCTGAAGGCAGGTCTTTCACTGCAATCATTGCATTTTCATGCTATGTTTTGCAACTTTACTAAGGAATTATAGGTGTGGTAGCTTCCCGTTGCTTTCCACATCGGTGATGGATGATGATGATGATAATGATAAGGATGTTGATGATAGCCGGATGATTTTCGGAAACTGTTGGGCCCTAAGCTTTCTGACATTTGTCTTACAGGTGAGGAAAAACCCCGAAAAAATATCATCCAGGAGCCTGTCTCCACCGGGATTCGAACACGAGCCCGCTGTGTGACAAGGCAGATGGCTACGTCGAGATCACAGCGGTGAACATGAAGTATGTGTGTACAGTTAATTAGTAAATACTCTATATTAGATATTCGTTAAAATCAATATGGCTGCCACGTCTTCATGCTACGTATATAGTTAAATATCATAGACTATTTAACTCATGCCCCAAATGGGAGTCAATGACCAATCACGTTTCAATGATTTCTGTTTTACAACCAATCAGAGTCGTGTTTCACGAAATATTTATCAGTGTTATAATTACCATATTAAACAAAGCTCCTCCTTTTTAATATTAACAGGTCTGACCGTTATTTTGCAGTGACTGAGCCTATAAGAAATACGGCTACCAGATTGTATATATAGTGCATACATGTCAACATTTGTAGCAATTGATTATACCACCAAAAAAAGAAACCACTGTTTGCACTTTCTTAAATGTATTTTTTCCCCAGGTAATAATCCAGAAAAATATAATTGTCATATTTACATAATACGACATCACAAATGAATTAATATACAGTTTGATGTGTTTCATTTTTTCTCCACTAGAGAGCATTCTTACAATATTGCGTTCCTTTGGCAATAAATAGTATGATCTGGTTGCAATGATAAACAAAAGAAGCAGATGAAGCGAACCTATCGTTTCTCATTTGTTTTCAAACATGGCCGTTTACATTAAATATATAAATATTTTAAAATAACTATAGTTAAATAATGGTTTGTGAGTAAACAGCTTAATTTTATTCGTTAAATAGTCCTAACAAATGCCACTCTTGATTTCCAAATTATCTAGATAAATTCACTCCTCATTTCGTGAGTCGTGAATTTATCGATAATTTGGAAATCACTCGTGGCATTACTTATGAAAAATATAGGCTATTGAAATAACCGTTAGAAAAAATGTAAACATCATTGTAAATGGTGGGAAATAATTTGAAAAATGAAACTCTGAGAACAAAATTTGACAGGAGGTTGTGGATTAATTAAAACATTCGCGTCACAGGTTGAAACGAATAGCCTAAAGTTGTACTACCTACCCAAACAATGCATTTGTTGAACTCGTTTAATTATCTTTAGAAAAAGAAGGACATAACTTAATGTTGTAGAAGTGCTGAGAGAGACAGAGAACGTTATGTATTATTTATTCCACATGTTTTGCCTGTCAAGCTGTCACAAATGTGCAATATTTCAACACTACATTATTTATGTACTTATCTTCGTTGATATTTAAATAATTTACTTGAAACTACATTTAATTTTCACCTACTTGAAAGATATCAACTTGAATTTACATTCAACTATAAACTAAATGATTTATGTTATTCACCAAGTGAGTTGGAAAATGAACTGCAATACAGGGTGTCCTATTCAAAATACGCACATTTTAATTAATCATAACTAACAAAGTATGCGGAATTATGAAATGAGGCGGGTATTAAACGAAACAGAAACTCAAAGAATTTTTATTGCCACACACTAAAACATCTCTATGTGTGCACCATTAGTAGCATGAACAATATCAAGTCTGTATTCGATTTCGTGCCACGTTCTGTCCAACATGTCCATGGGTACTGTTGCAATTGTGTTAAGGATACGGGTTCGTAAATCATGAAGATCTTGTATGGGAGTCGCAAACACACGGTCTTTTACATACCCCCAGAGGAAGAAGTCCAGTGGAGTGATGTCTGGCGAACGTGGTAGCCAGCAAATTGGTCCGCCACGTCCAATCCACCTATCTGGGAAGGATTCTCTGAGTTAATTCCGAACATCCAGCCTCCAGGGCTCCATCTTGCTGAAAGAATACTAAGGGTTGCAGATCAGCTACTTGTGGGTACAAGAACTGTTCTAACATGTCTCGGTATACCGGGCCAATTATTGATTTCTCATGGAAGAAAAAATAACCTATAACCCTGTTTGAAGAGAAAAAATATACGCTCAGACCGGGACTTGAACCCGGGACCCTTGGTTCTCTAGACCAAGTGCTCTACCAAGTGAGCTACCTGAGCAAGTACCGATCTAAACACAAATCTGTCTCTATATACATTGTCATTCCCGTCCACCAAATGCTATGAAGCCATGTTTCTATCTTGCAAATGGCGGCTCCTTTATTAAGAAGACATATTTGGGAATTGTATATTACAGCCAGTACGGCTTTTTCCATGTTTTTATTATTGATTTCGTACATCTCAATGATGAGTAAATCATATTTGAAGAGAAAAATTATACGCTCAGACCGGGACTTGAACCCGGGACCCTTGGTTCTCTAGACCAAGTGCTCTACCAACTGAGCTACCTGAACAAGTATCGATCTAAACGCAAATCTCTCTCTATATACATTGTAATTCCCGTCCACCAAATGCTATGAAGTCATGCTTCTATCTTGCAAATGGCGGCTCCTTTATTAAGAAGACATATTTGGGAATTATATATTACAGCCAGTACGGCTTTTTCCATGTTTTTATTATTGATTTCGTACATCTCAATGATGAGTAAATCATATTTGAAGAGAAAAATTATACGCTCAGACCGGGACTTGAACCCGGGACCCTTGGTTCTCTAGACCAAGTGCTCTACCAACTGAGCTACCTGAGCAAGTACCGATCTAAACGCAAATCTCTCTCTAAATACATTGTAATTCCCGTCCACCAAATGCTATGAAGCCATGCTTCTATCTTGCAAATGGCGGCTCCTTTATTAAGAAGACATATTTGGGAATTATATATTACAACCAGTACGGCTTTTTCCATGTTTTTATTATTGATTTCGTACATCTCAATGATGAATAAATCATATTTGAAGAGAAAAATTATACGCTCAGACCGGGACTTGAACCCGGAACCCTTGGTTCTCTAGACCAAGTGCTCTACCAACTGAGCTACCTGAGCAAGTACCGATCTAAACGCAAATCTCTCTCTATATACATTGTAATTCCCGTCCACCAAATGCTATGAAGTCATGCTTCTATCTTGCAAATGGCGGCTCCTTTATTAAGAAGACATATTTGGGAATTATATATTACAGCCAGTACGGCTTTTTCCATGTTTTTATTATTGATTTCGTACATCTCAATGATGAATAAATCATATTTGAAGAGAAAAATTATACGCTCAGACCGGGACTTGAACCGGGACCCTTGGTTCTCTAGACCAAGTGCTCTACCAACTGAGCTACCTGAGCAAGTACCGATCTAAACGCAAATCTCTCTCTATATTGCGTTTAGATCGGTACTTGCTCAGGTAGCTCAGTTGGTAGAACACTTGGTCTAGAGAACCAAGGGTCCCGGGTTCAAGTCCCGGTCTGAGCGTATAATTTTTCTCTTCAAATATGATTTACTCATCATTGAGATGTACGAAATCAATAATATAACCCTGTTCTTCATCAGGCCGCACCAAACGTTTAATTTTGGGCTATCCCAGACGTGTTCACGGAAGATGTTGAATTTGCGTACCCCAGATCCTTACATTGTGCTGATTAACAGATCTTGATGCATGGAACCTTGTCTCGTCAGAAAGCAAGACGTTTAAAAGAAATTGGGGGTCCTTGCCAATGCGATCAAGCATTTCAATAGCGAATGCCTGTCGTCTGGCTTTATCTGTTGAACAATTAGCACCTTGCAAACGAAGCCGCTTATGAAGTACTCGATGCACAGTTGATCTCGCACATTGGGCAGCCGGTAAACTTGGTAAATTGATTTTTGTGCTCGAGAGCAGCATCAATTAAAAAAAAGATACTAACAGGGTCAACTCAAACCGAAGGATCCACATTACCCGAACTTCCTCCATAACATCATCATCATCATCTTAAGGTACTACAACTTCTAAATTGAATGCTTTGGCCTTCTCAATAATCTTCCTCCAGACTCTTCTATGTTCTCTCAATTGCAGGTTTGTCACCCTCATCTTCTTCAAATACTCCCAAACATCGTCCTGCCATCTCATATTAGGTTTACCAAGAGCTCTAGTTCCTGTAGGCTTCCTTTTATATAGTTTTTTAACTAATCTCTGTTGATCCATTCTCATCAGATGACAAAAGCATAACTAAATTAGATTGGTTAAGAAACTCCCACTAGGGAGCACCCAGCTTCCCCACGCGGGACATATGGCGTATATACGAAAAAGCGTTACTGCTATAAAGTAAACACATTCTTTTTCATTTGCTTACTGATTATAGGAGCTACTAGATGGCATTTCCCTCTACTTCTCATAAAATAGAGAAAAATATATATATTTCTTCTTGTATCTTGTATCTTCTAAAAAATTATAAATAAGAAAAATAAATGTTTGTACTAGATTTGCTTGGTTATGTAATCGGTAGCGCACTGGAGTATCAATCCAGAGGTTCAAATCCCGTCCAATCATTTAATTTCTTATTATATATTTATATATTTATAGCCTAGATTTATATATCCATCCATAGTAATTCTGCCCTCGGACAGGCCTTTCACTGCAATCATAGCATTTTCATGCTACGCTTTGCAGCTTTACTAGGAAATTATAGGTGTGGTAGCTTCCCGTTGCTTTCCACACCAATATATATATATATATATATATTCGGGTTTTGTATTTCGACCTTCTTTCTCTCCGGCTTTGATTGATTTGGTTTTTAGCATTTTTTTTCTAATGTGTGGGGAGCTGGCCCACAGCATAAACCCCCAACCTGGAGGACCAGGAAAATTTCTGTCTGGGTTTTCCTCCCATAGCCTTTGAAGATCTCTCTTCACCGCAAGGCAGCGTTTCACTATTTCCTTTAGAGATAAGGTTGCCTCTTCCGCCAGATCCGTCGTGATCAAGGACTCCTTCTGCGCCGAATCTGTCGTTGAGGTCTTCACCGTAACCCTGGCTAGGGGACCTTACAGAGTACTATCAGTCGGAGCCAACTGAACCCTGGTTTTTTAACGAGGTTGTTACTCCTCCCCCTCCTCCTTTCTCATCCGAGCTTTGGACCGGCCATGGCGGAGTTATCCATCCATAGTAATTGTGCTCGATGGCAGGTCTTTCACTGCAATCATAGCATTTTCATGCTACGCTTTGCAGCTTTCCTAGGGAATTATAGGTGTGGTAGCTTCCCGTTGCTTTACGCACCGGTGAAGGGTGATGATGATAATGATGAGGATGATGAGGGAATATGACATTTGTCTTACAGGTGAGGAAAAACCCCGATAAAAACACCACCCAGAAAAACTGCCCCGACCTGGGATCGAACCCGGGCCCGCTGCGTGTCAAGGCAACACGCTACCTCGAGACCACTGCGGTGGACTTTAAATAAATATATATATATATATATATATATTATATATATATATATATATATATATATATATATATGGAGAGTATAATACATATATAAGAAAAATAAGTGTTTGAATTGGATTCGCCTGGTAGTGTAATGGATATCACGCTGAGGTACAGACTCAGAGATCCGGGTTCGAATCCCGTCCAGGCATTTATTTTTCTTATCATACCATATATATATATATATATATATATATATATATATATATACACACACACACCTTATTAAGTGTAGTTGTAAGATCTTACTACAAGACCATGTGACCGGTCGTAAATATGTTCATAATTGAATTAAATTTTTAAAGACCTGCGTCCATGTTACACGAGGCACGTGTTCCACGTACGTGATGTAAGTCATCACAAGTTCTCGTCTTTCTTAATACATCTTCAAGTGGCTTCGGACCAAGTCTTAAGTCTGTCCAAGTTGGAGAGAGATACGCCTCACTAGAGACCCCCTCCCGGAGTGAAGTATGTCCGTCAAGGTATTTTATTATTCAGGCCAATCTAATGCCATAAATCGAATTGGTGGTGTGTTCTTAAAGCCAGCCCTTCTCTCCCCACTATTACTGCAAAGTGACTCGCAGTTCCGGTCCAGCGAATAACGATGATCGGTGACCCTTACTCGTAAACTTGGAACGTACATTCGCTGACTCACGAAAACAGTGAACTGGGACACTGCAGGAAACTTAACCATGTTCGCAGGTGTATGACTTGCTTATATGTGATATGAAATTTATGGACGGAATGATGGAAAACATAGAAATATATTCTGACATTCATTTATCATAGAAAATAAAATACATTTTTAACTCAAAGTTTTAAAATAATTTAAATTTAATCATATGTACCTATTCGTATTTACATATTAAAATATTACTAAAAGCATAAGAAATAAATATCGCATACTTAAATCTACGCTAAGATATTGGGATGGAAGTAAACTTCAATGATAATAAATATATAGTCTTACATATAAATATAATATAATGGAAATGGATAATAGTAATAATGATGATGATGATGATAATAATAATAATAATAATAATAATAATAATAATAATAATGCTTTGGTCCACCGCTGTGGTCTCGGGGTAGCGTGCTGCTTTGTCACGCAGCGGGCCCCGTTACGATCCCCGGTCGGGACAGTTTTTCTGGGTGAGGTTTCTATCGGGGTTTTTCCTCACATGTAAGACAAATGTCAGGAAAACTTTAAGGCCCAAATGGTCCCCGAAATCATATGGCCATCGCAATCATCATCATTCATATTCATCTTAGGTTAACTTTAGGATTAGGGACTCTCCTGTCGCACCATTATCATCATCATCACCCATCATATCATCGGGGCAACGTAACCCCGTCTTCCAGGCGCCCCAATCTCAGAACTGGGTTAGAAGTACGCCATGCCAGGAGAGAAACTAGGAATGTCGAAAGACAAACCTGGGGCATTTGAAAAAAAAAAATGCTTTATTGTAGCTGGCAGAGTTAAAGCCATAATGCCTTCTCTTCCACTCAACCAGCGAATAGTAGAATTATACAAAAATTACATACATATTACAATTTTAAGATATTAAACTACAAACTAAACAAAATACAATGATGATTGGATCTAATATTAGCTAATACTAACAAAAACATAGAATATAATAAAATTAAAATGATATAATATAAAGTAAGTAACTTTCTAGATGATTATTTATAGCTCTATATAGTTGTTATGCAGTTGATGTTTTCATTGTGTAGAACTTAGGATAACAGTTAATTTGGATTTAAATAATGATAGCGATTGACAGTCCCTGACATGACTGGGAAGTGAGTTGCATGCTCTAGTCATAGATATTGTGTAAGATTCAGAGTATAGACATGTCTTGTGCTGTGGTATCAAAAGTAAAGAAGAGTCTTGTGATCTTGTTCCTAAATTGTGATGAGCCGATAAATTTTGAAAACGTGTTGCCTAATAACTTGGTAAATATGTGTGCAGAATTTGGAATATTGAGGAATGTGAATGTAAAGTTCTTCTGTCATTTAGGCGTAGCCATGATAAGGTCTGAAATTAAAGAGACAGGAGGTCATAACGACGGAGATTGAATATAAATCGAATGCACGCATTATGAGCACGCTCTAGTCTGTCAGATTAGTCAGTAATATGTCGCAGTAGTCGAAGTGTGGCATTATAAGAGTCTGTACAATTATTTGTTTTAATTTTGTAGGAAGGAAGTGTTTAAAACTATTTAGGGAGTGAAGAATTGAGAACACTTTCTTGCAGGTATTATTCAACTGGATTTTCTAGTCTAGGTGTTGGTCCATTTAGTTACCCAGATTTTTTACTACTGAGCTGTAGGGGATGTTTTTGTCATTTAGGAGAATGGTAGGGATATTTTCGTAATTTATAATGATTTGAATTATTAAAAATGAGGGGAATTTTGAAGTGACGCCTGAATTCAGATACTTAAGGTACAGAAATAAATAAAAAATAGGCTTATTTCTGGAACACCATGCTACGTATTACGCATTACAGGGATTCTTGTTGTCTTAAAAAATATTAAACTGAAAATACATAAAAAAGGTTACCTCCCTGTTATATGGATGTGAAACATGTACTCTTACTCATTCATGAATAAATATATGTTATCAAAATGCAATACCATTAATTCTTAACAATTATTACTTTATTGTAACGGACTGTCAACAGCACGTACGGCTTACTGCCCGTGCGACCCATATTTGTAAATAATATTGTAAATATCTTAATTTTTGTCTAATAAAGTCCTACTACTACTACTTTAAGGGAGAAGAATGATTACGAGTATTTGAGAATAAAGTTCTTAGGATACTTTTTTTGGCCAAAGAGAAGTGAACAGACAAGCGAATGAAGAAGACTACATAACACTAAGCTTCATTTTCTTTATAGGAAATCAGATATAATAAGAAAAATTAAGTCTCGAATTCTGCGATGGGCAGGGAATGTGGTACGAATGGCGAATGAAAGTAGGACATTGAAACCCCTTGTAGAAAAATACAGGGAACGCGCCAATAGGCAGGCGAAGAATGAGATGGGAGAATAATATTAACTATGATTAGAGAGAAGTAGTTTATACAGGGTACATATGGATAGCATTAGCTCAGGATAGGGATATATCGATAACTATTCTCCGCACATTAATGAACCTACGGGTTCGAACAACATTAACTATGATTTGAGGGAAGTAGATTATACAGGGAATGATTGGGAAGCATTAGCTCAGAATAGGGATGTATGGAGAGCGTATTTCCGCGCGACCATGAACCTACGGCTTCGATAGTGCCAGTGAGTAAGTAAGTACGTACGGGTTCGATAGTGCCAGTGAGATACTTAGTTATGCTTAAATCTAAGTTACCGTGGAATTATTAAATTACTTGAGAAATGAAGTAAAATTATTAACTTTTTAAACTATATAAAAAATATAAATTCTTATATGAAAATAAGAAGCACTAGATGTTAAAATGATGTTAAAATATTGCTTAAAATTACGAACTATACAGTGTGTTCTTAACACAGAAATTACAATTCCCTTATGTTCTCTTATCAGATAACGATGCTATTAAAGTGTTTCGGTGATTTATTTCGTTTTAAAAGCTGTGATTGTGTTAGAGGTTATATTCTTTACATCATCTCCTTTAATTTCCACATTTCCATTCCTTTCATTTGACTCCATTCTTATATTCACTTTATCTCCTTTGTTCATAAGTTATTTCCTTCTTAATTGACGATCTCCTATTCCTTTCCTCTCAAGTTAGTACAGCTTCCCTATATTACGTTTTATTTACTTACTCTCTGTTTCCTTCTGAACTCTAATTCCCAAGGATATTCGGATATATATGTTATATATTAATAATAATAATAATAATAATAATAATGAAAATAATAATAGTAATAATAATAATAAAAATAATGAAAATAATAATAGTAATAATAATAATAATAATAATAATAATAATAATAATAATGAAAATAATAATAGTAATAATAATAATAATAATAATAATAATAATAATAATAATGAAAATAATAATAGTAATAATAATAATAATGAAAATAATAATAGTAATAATAATAACAATAATAATAAAAATAACAATACTAACAATAATAATAACCATAATAAAATTAATAACAATAATAATAACAATAACAATAATAATAATAATAATAATAAAGCTTAAATTTACCTGGTAACAATAATAACAATAATAATAGTAATAATAATAATAATTAATAGTAATAATAATAATAATTAATAGTAATAATAATAATAATAATAAAAGATTTAATTTACCTGGCAGAGCTAAAGCCCTGCCTATCATTAATATCTATCTATCTTCGGGTTTTTACAGCTGCTGCCGTCTTCCCGTGCCAAACCTCCAAAGCCTACGGTCTTGGGCATCTTCGATGCTTAGCCTCTAGCTTGCATTACTGTCTTCATGTTTTCCTTCCATGTTAACTTTGGTCTCCCTCTTTTCTTCTCTCTGTTCGGATGCCATTGATATAGTTGCTTCGGCCATCGCTCATCTTCCATTCTTAAAACGTGTCCTAACCACTTTAATTCCTTCTCCTCTATTCTTTCAATTATGCTTTCTTCCGCTTCAATTATGTTTCTAATTTCCTTATTTGTGACATGTTCTAATTTAGACTTTCTGGCACTTCTGCGTAAATAATCCATTTCTAGAGCTATTAGTCTATTCTTGTAGTACTTATTGATTGTACATACCTCACTTCCATACATTGCAACAGATTCTACCAAAGTTTTACCATTATATTTTTTCATTCAACCAGGATAAAATAAAAATATATAAAAATGCTTACATCTAAATTACAAAACAAATTTATTGTAAGGTATATCTACAATATAGCCTACATGCAATTGTTATTTACAATATATTTTGATTTACGTTAGATTTAACGAATTAAATATAAAATGTACAAGATAAAAACACTATTAATACAAAGAATAGTTTTAGTTCTTGATAAAAATGGCTACTAACAACAGATAATTGTATAAGCATGACATAAAATTATCAAGTGTGTGGGAACCCTTTGATATCTTGATGGAGTGAATTCCATGAACGGGCAGAGGCTACTGTGGAAGAAGTAGAATAAGAGGAAGTGTTATATTATAATTATCGTCTCGATAGACGTGATTAGCGCTCGCCACTGTCCTGACTGGTATCCCAGATTCGATTACTGGTGGACCATACTGGGATTTTTCGGGGTTCCAAATTTCATCCCACCAACTATCTCCATTATTCCTTCCCTCACCATCATGTAATCTAATTTCATATCAATTCGTGTCACATCGCCCTTCACATCATTTTATATCAGGAAAAATAGTTTGGTTTCAATCCAAAGGTGTTGAAAATATTATTTTGGGAATCTAGTATAGGACTCTTGAGTTCGAGCCAGGGCAATACAACAAGGGTAGAAGAACCAATGGGAGGGTTCTCCCTCGCGCCAGAAATAGCGGTATGGGTCATGAGACTAGAACCTGGTGTATCGGACCTGGAAGACGACCTACAACTTTCATAACACTGTTGATTTCATTCATCTTCATGAAATGGGGATAACGCAGTAGATCATTTAATTATCGGTGCTGAAGGAAGTTTTGCCCACCAACACTCAGATTCAAACCAGGAAGTTACTGTGTGTTTGGAATATGGAACTGGGTTGTCATTTAACAGTATTTTCTTGAGAGAAATCCTTATATAAAACTGAAGATTGCAACACAGCGGGTACATAGTTGTAAGTTGTAGCCGTCTAAGCCACCCCCTCTTAAAGAAAGAACAGTTACCACTTGTCACTGAGCTCGTGCGGATCTGTACTATCATGTGTGAAAGTGTCGACTCTCATATTTACTATTAAACTAGTCTGCATGCCGTAAAAGAAAAACTATGTTTTTTAAATGTATGGTGCATAGATTTCGAAAAAGCACTGCTAACCGTGCCGCTCCACCCCTCTTTAACAAACAAATACCGTTATTATGAGTTTGGCAACATCTACCCTCTGTAGGTAGGGGGACACTGGCATAACCCGTAAGATCTGTAGTAACTTCCTGGGTTGAATTAGTGTAGTCTAAATAAAGATATTACCAATATTTAGCTGTTTTGTAAATAAATGTCTTCCATTTTATATATGGTCGTTTTCTTCTACTTCATTAAATTAGGCCTTTTGACCTGTTTTCACATCAAGTGGGATTTAATGAATCTTCCTATCTAGTAAATGGGCGTCCAACACTTCTATGTCCTATTAGTTTGTACTTTAATAACAGCTGGGGGATTCTATCTGTAGGCATTCTTTTAACATGTTCATACCAGTTGTTTCTCATATTGTCAATTTTATTTGTTAAATTAAAAATATTGAAGTATTTTCCAATATCTTATTTTTTTTTTGTGAGAAATTGTCACACCTGCTACTGATCATAACAACTTCATTTCTCCAGTTTCTTCTGTCTGAACGGTTAAGGGTCCAATTCTCACTTGTATTAAGATAGGCACTGTCATAATTTTGTGAAATTTAGTTGTGTACTGAAAGTTTTATTTTTGAGTGTCCGTTTTATAGTACCACACATTCTATAAAACGTATTTAATTTATTATTAATATCTTCGTTCTGGCGGTATGATACATTGCATCCTAAATAATTGAAATTGTTCACCTGTTGTATTGTACTGTTATTAATTCTGATTTTTCACCTCATATGGTCTTTCCCGTTGAATGTCATTCATTACTTTCGATTTACCTTATTAGGTACTAGCTTCAATTTTGCCATTGCAAGCAAAGTTCTCAGGTTTTTTTAATACCATGCTTCCAAATTACAGAAATTTCGTTATATCCTCTATTTCTGTACCATTGTGCTGCAATCGTATTTCTGTTGCATTAATTGCCCTCAATTTGACTTGTTTGTTCAGCCAACAATTGGCTATTACAAAGATAAATACCAACTAGATAGTATAACTGTCACAGGATTGATGATCGGGGCAAGAGGTACTATACCAGGATTCCTAGACACATTTTGGAATTCCTTAGATTCGGACAGGGTGTATCTTTCTAAAATTGCCATCGCTGCCATTAGAGGATCAATTTCAATTTTAAGAAACCATTTTTACAAAATTTCTACTTTGTAGTATGTATACTTATTGTTATTATCCTATAAAATGTTGTTTGTACATGAAATTTACATTGCTACATTTAATGTATCTTTAACTGTTTATAATTAGTATAGTATATATCTATATTTGTCAAATATTTATTTGTATTTGTGCTGGTTGAGTGGAAGAGAAGGCCTTATGGCCTTAACTCTGCCAGAATAAATAAATCATTTATTGTTATTATTATATTATTATTATTATTATTATTATTATTATTACTTCAATTAGCCTACAATTTGAATTTTTTAAATGTATTTACAAAAAGTATTTAATAAATTCAAAAAAAATAATTGTCTGTATCACTTTGTCCTTGAGGCAATCCTCTAATGAGGAAAGTTGTATATAATATAATAAAAAAACACTTGACGAATTGACATTGACATGACGAAATAGAGAGGAGCACTGAAACTCCTTATAGGAAACCAGAGGGAAAGCTCCCATGAGGTAGGCCAGGAATGAGGTGGGAGAATAATATTAATAATAAATAAAGGAACATAAATTGTACGGTGAATTAGTGGAGAATATTAGCCCAGGACAGGGATGTATTGGCAGCTTATATCCGCGCTACAATTAACCTACTGCTTCGATAATGCCAGTGAGTTAGTTAATAACAATAAATAATAATAAAAAAGGTAATAATAATTTTAAATATAATGTATTTTACAAAGTAACTTACACACCTCATTGACAGTATTCTTTTAACAATTAATAAATTCAATTATTTATGAAAATAATATTAAGATTAACAAATATTTTCTTTTGCTTTGTTTTAAATATTGTATAATCGTAAAATTAGTTTTCTATATCACATTATTTTTCTTTGTTTTTTATATACATTAGACAGGGACAATTTAATATGTTTTGCTTGTATACATTTTATTATTAGTTTTAGTCTTAATTTTAACTAACATTAACAGGTTGCATTATAGATCGTAATATAATAGATATTATCTTTTTTGATCAAATTTTTATTTAGTATTTAATATTAGAGTTAATTCAAATTGTTATATTCTGATGTAATATATATTTGTCCTGGTGAGTGAAAGAGAAGGCCACATGGCCTAAACTCCACCTGGCTAAATACATCTAATCTAATATAATCTAATCTAATATATTTTATTGGACTCTTAGTGTACCAAATTCAATTTTAGTAGATAGCCATACATAAACGCGTTTTAAGTTTTTGTAATATTGAATTTAAATCCTGAAAATGAAATAGTTTTCACTTCTACGAAGTTAATAAAATCGTAATACCACCATGTAAATTGGGTTTAATACCAACATGGAATTCCACTTTGCGTTTGTGGCGAATGAAAAAAAATATCTGAAGCAGAAAATAAAATTAAAAATAATAAACAAATGATCACTGAAATGGGAATATCAAATTGGATGACATTAACTGTTGAGCGATTTCCCTCTAAAAAAAGTGTGATGGAACTGTGGAATTGGCCGTGACATGATAAGTAGGCCAATTCAATTTCATACAGAGAAGTGGTGACCATTTTTCCAATCATATTTATGTGCATAATTTAAAGCTGTGAAAAATTGCGACTGTATAACTAATTATAAAATCTATTCTCAGTAAAATGATAAAGGGAAACAGAATATTTATAATGTAATACTGATATGCACCAAGATCAAGCTGAAGAAGTTATTTTGAAGAGAAGTTCATCTATGAGCTATCACGTATTAGCCTGTAACAACACTGAGCAACAAAAAATAAACTTTATTTGTCTCAGAAAGAAAAATATGTGATTCGGATAGTATTTCTTCTCCTGAATTCAAATATGATATCGGTTTTTCTCCATCACGCAAGGTTTCCGAGAGATAAGCATTTATAATTTCAAACACTTTAATATTTTCTACATTTGTAACTACACAATATTCGAATATTCTGACTCGCCTACAAAGTAGGAAATGACGATTTTTCTGCTATATTTCGCCTGTGGAGCATCCCTCTTGATGATCCAAATCGGCCAGCATATTGGGATTCTATTTGCCATGATATCTCTTTTCCATAGCTGAAACCATTTGAGTTAGCTCATTTGATTTTATTTTACAACGAACAAATGGAGAAAAAAGTTTATTAAAAAAATAAGTATTTAAATCCATTAATTGAAATTGAAATAAAAAAACTGTGAATGATGGAGAAATTCCGAATACATATTTCAAAACACGATGAAAATTGCATTAAGCACAACTATTTGTACTCATGAGACAAAAATCATATTGACCAGTGTAATTCTTATAAACTGAGTGATACAGAAGTTGATGGTGGGTACAAGGGGCACCATAACAAAATATGTTGCCTCATTCTGCAGAACTTTTAAAACATTATCAGCTATTGTTAAACCGTGGCGTGAAACATTGAGATAGTCGTTAGAAATTTTACGACACCATTTCCACCCTAAAAAATCAGTAAAAAGAAATATTTACTTTTTTCTAGTTTTTTTATTATATCCCATACATGAAAAAAAAATCCTTACTGCTATAAGGGTTATAATTACATAACATTATGAAGTAAATTAACAAGAAGCAGTAGAACAAAATACAGTTACATAATAATATTATAATAAATATGAACAAAGTAAAATTAAATTATAATTGTGAATAAACACTATTTACAAAATAAATAAAGTAAATATAATATTTTTCGTTGGTGAGAATATAATGAAGAGGACTGGAATAATATTTATCACAAGTAATGCCACGAGTGATTTCCAATTTATCTAGAGAATTTGGAAATCAAGAGTGGCATCCGTTAGGACTATTTAACGAATAAAATTAAGCTGTTTACTCACAAATCATTATTTAACTATAGTTATTTTAAAATATTTATATATATATATATATATAATGTAAACGACGATATTTGAAAAGAAATGAGAAGCGATAGGTACGCTTCATCTGCTTCTTTTGTTTATCACTGCAACCAGATTATACTATTTATTGCCAAAGGAACGCAATATTGTAAGAATGCTCTCTAGTGGAGAAAAATGAAACACATCAAACTGTATAATCATTTCCGATGTCGTATGATGTAAATATGACAATTATATTTTTCTGGATTGTTACCTAGGAAAAAATACATTTAAGAAAGTGCAAACAGTGGTTTCTTTTTTTTTTTTGTGGTATAATCAATTGCTACAAATGTTTTTATATTAACTCCCACATGCGGCATGTGTTGACATTCATGCACTATATATATACAATCTGGTAGCCGTATTTCTCACAGGCTCAGTCACTGCAAAATAATGGTCAGACCTGTTCAAAATATTAAAAAGGAGGAGCTTTCTTTAATATGGTAATTATAACACTGATAAATATTTCGAAGCACGACTCTGATTGGTTGTGAAACAGAAATCATTGAAGTGTGATTGGCCATTGAGTCCCATTTGGGGCATGAGTTAAATAGTCATTAAAATTCAAATATGATTTAATAAGTTTGTTACGTTCAAACCACAACATTGGACAATTAAATAAAACATGTTTGACTGCTTGAATTTCCGCTATACATTTACACAATGTATTTGATTTCTTACAGTTTTAGACACTCAATATCATCATCATCATCATCATCATCATAGTACATTCTCGAATTTAGGCCATTTGTTGACCTGTTTCGGCCTCAAGAGAAACACCATCCAGAAGTCTTTTGAGTGGACGTCCTGGTCTTCTTCTTCCTGCAGGTTGATATCTTAACATTTGTTTGGGTATTCTGTGATCTTCCATTCGATGAACATGTTGCATCCATCTTGACTTATAATCAGAAATTTTGTTTTCTAAAGATTCCATGTGTAATTCTTCTAAGATGTCTTCATTTTTTTTTTGTGATCTAGTAGTGTGTATCCTGCAGTCCTCCGAAGATATCTCATTTCAGCAGATCTAAGTCTCTGTATATCCTTCTGTTTCAACGTCCATACTTCGCTACCATACAAAAGAGTTGGAAGAGCCAGTGTTTTATACACTTTCAGTCTTGAATGCTTTTGGACTAACTGTGGCTTGAAGATAGAATTTATTAACCCTAAAATTCTTAAAAATTTTGATATTTTTGCATTTACATCCTTTTCTTCTTCATATGAGATATTGCATCCTACATATGTAAAATTATTTACCTGCTCCAAAATTTTATTGTCCAGTACAATTTTACTTCTGACAGGATCTACACCTTGTAATGCCATAATTTTTGTCTTTTCTGTAGATATCTTTAATCCATATTCTTCTGTAATTTTGTTAAGTTCATACAGACCTTTCTGTATATTATCTTCGGAATTTGCTATTATTATTTGGTCATCTGCAAACAATAGGGTGTTTAATTTTCTATTTTCTGATATTCTTATTCCAAATTTATATGTTTTGTTCCAGCAACATATTACTTCATTGATATAAATTGCAAAAAGTGTTGGGGATAGGGGGCAGCCTTGTCTCACACCACGATTTATAATTGCTTCTTCAACACTCAATATATAGGAACTAATTAATGTTTATTTAATTGTTTCTGATCATGTTGTATTAAATTAATGGTATGTATCCTCTGTGTCGAAATTTAAACTTTAAAATATTTTAGAGTTTTAGTTTATTAAATATGTTTTCGATTTTGTCCTGTGATAATTGGAAGTCTTTCATCTATTGTTTTCAAGGGCTGCATCTGCCTGTGGACGTGCTGCTGACACCTAGTTCAGTTCTTACTTGTTGATTCAACTAATTCTTATAGAAATTAACAGCAACGATAAAGCTAATGAAAGCATTAATTTAATTGTTAATGAATTAAAATTAAGTAATATTTAGGCCTCTTGTTAATAAATACTAGCGTAAAAAACTAAAACAACACATTTTAATAGAAAACCGAACTAAAAAATGAAAAATAATTTTTATTTCCAACACGCTTGGAATAAAATTGAAGTGATCAGCAAAAACATCATCTCCAACACATATAGAATAAAACTAGTTATATACAAAAGAAATAATTTTACCGTCAAAAGCGTGGGGTGCTTTTTATGTTTACGTTTTCTTCTTAGACACTTTACTTTCACCAATATCTGTTTATTATCAAATATATTAATTTATATAGAGCACCTCACGCTTTTGATGGTAAAATTATTTTTTTGTAGATAACTCTAATTTTATTGTAGATATGTTGGAGATCATTTTTTTTGTTGACCACTTTAATTTTATCCCAAGCGTATTGGAAATTAACATTATTTTTCATTTTTTAGTTCGATTTTCTAATAAAGCGTGTTGTTTTAGTTTTTTAAAACTATTATTTATTTTTCATTTTTTCATTTGGTTTTCTAGAAATGTAAATATCTTTAAATTATATACTATTGTAGTATGAACAAAAAGTAATACTCTTCTAAAAAATCCTCCGGGCCGGATTTGAACCAGTGACACATGGATTACTGAAATTATATACCACTACAGTCCACCACTCTACCAACTGAGCGAACTACAACGACAGACTAAAAAGGGATACGTCCGCAATCTATTAGGCTTATACCGAGTTTATTTCTTTGATGTCCTCATGATCCTTGCTAGGATCTTAGAAAAAAATGAAATTATTGTATTGTCATTGGTCCTTTACAAGTACACAAAGTTGCAAGTTGATCCAATGTTTTTAAATGGGTGGAAATCGTGTTGAAAGATTCCGTTACATAGATAGATACAGGTCAAGCTAATATAAAGCGTGTAAAAATGTATTATGTTAAGCATTGTAAATGTTAGAGGCAGGCCTATTAATATTTTCCCCCTAAAATTATGAGTGGGAAATTAAGAACTGAAAATTCGAAAAGTTATGGGCGATTCTTAATCAGTTATTCCGCATAATTTTTTCTCATAATTAATTTACAGGCATAGGCCTCTCCACATTCTGTAGACCTATAAGCCTAATATTATATGAGAAATAATTTATTTAAGAGTAAAAATTAGGAAACTGGTTTCTTACATACTATCATGACAACAATACAAAACATAGTATTTGGATTCCATTAAAGTGCAATATTAAGGGTGTAAATCGATTGTCTTAACAGATAATGTGTCCAGAATATTTAATTGGAGCTAAATCTATAAGTAACTTTTCAATACAAATTTATTAAAAGGCTGTAGAGTAAAGGCAAGTCTTCTTTTTCCGGCCTTTAAAATAATAGTATTTTCACTTAGAAGATGATAAAGATTCGAACCATAAATCTCCTTTGTTCTTTGATCTGTAAATCCTGAATGACATTCCTAATTTATGAATGAAAACTTTGGTATTGTAAACAACAATGATAATAAGGGAGAAAACTAAGAGAAATATGGATGAATGAGTAAAATGAGAAACAAATTTGGCACAGCAGTGTCTAGTATCTCCCCTTGCAGACCTGTCCCTTTCTTGTACCTAATTCATCCGACAGAGACGGATTGGAAATCGATAGATACACTTGAAACTGAGGAAATCCCAAACTAAAGACGGGAACAGTATTGATGGAAAACTCTAGTAATAACACTATATTGAAACATTTTTTTTTAATTCAAACAAATAACATATCCTCAATTGAGAGATGCCTTAAGGCCATATAACTTTGAATAATATTCACAGTGACCCATACATATTTTTAATGTTGGATACTTGAAATATAATTATTTGTTTTTGTATTTATTAGGGATAAAATGGTAAACATTATAATTGTTTGACTGTATAAGATGATAATTGATTAAAAGAGAACACATAATGTATGGAAACCTAAGTTTGAAAGTTTAAAACAACTAAGAATTAAATTATGTACAATCACTATCATTATTTATATGCATATTAAATTATATCTTAAGTTCCATACAATGAAAATACCACCTGCATAACAATTATATTGAACATTTTGTATATACCTCTGAAATTAATTTAGGAAACTTTTCTTACTTTATTTTATTTCATTCCATGTTTTGATAGTGTCAGCTATTGTTATGCCATTTGCGCATTGTGCTTTGTTTATATTTTAATAATATTTTATTTATAAGAAATATATGATATTAGTATGGTTTTATTATTCGCTGGTTGAGTGGGAGAGAAGGCCTTATGACCTTAACTCTGCTAGCTTAAATATATTATTATGATTATTATTACAATGTCCACCGCTGTGGTCTCGAGGTAGCGTGCTGCCTTGTCACGCAGCGGGCCCGGGTTCGATCCCCGGTCGGGGCAGTTTTTCTGGGTGAGGTTTTTATCGAGGTTTTTCCTCACCTGTAAGACAAATGTCAGGAAAACTTTAAGGCCCAAACGGTCCCCGAAATCATATGGCCATCACCATCACAAACACCCTTATCATTATCACCATCATCATCTTCATCATCCTGCACCGGTGTGGAAAGCAACGGGAAGCTACCACACCTACAATTCCCTAGTAAAGCTGCAAGTATAGCATGAAAATGCTATGATTGCAGTGAAGGACCTGCCTTCGGGCAGAATTACTATGGATGGATTATTACAATATTACTACTATATATTTTAGAATACTTGACTAATCCTGTGGTCTAGTGGCAACGCCGTTGCCTCAGAAGCAGCGGACCCGAGGACTAACAACGGTCGAGACAAATTTCCTGGGTGAGGATTTTTCCGGTTTTTTCTCACATGTAAGATGAATTTACGAAACTTTAAGGCCCAAATAATCCCAGAACGCCAGCATCCATACCATATTCACCTTGTTTAGAATGATTATATAGTTGAATGGTGTGCTTAGTCTTAAATGTTAATGTTGTTTCGGAGGTGGCCCTGGTAATAAGCTGATCACTTACCGGAGAGTTCCTCCATGCTCTTGCTTGTGTGATTAAAAAGTAATACGTGAACTAGAGTTTAAAATCCTCTCCCAAAAAAGGAGTGTCCCAATGAGGTCCGCGTGTCGAGAAATTACTTACAAATGGAGAGTTATTCTTATTTAAAAAAATAATCTAGTTTACAACCCGTGTTTCAACGAGGTATATATATGTTTATATATGATTATTTCAAAATAATAAAATCGGAAGACGAAGACTTTTCGTGTTGGAGAGTGTCGGATGGTGTATTTGGGGAGGCTTTATAGTCAGACCGTGTTGATGTTTTAGTATGCCTCGCAGGGGTGCTGATTAGAGAACTGATGCTCGGTTGTTTCAAAACAAGGTGCACTCAGTCATAAGATTGAGGGGCCGTTTGACTAGACTTTTATGGTGATCATGTAATTTAGTCAGAGGGAAAGGGAGAAGTTAAGCCAAGAAAGATATAAATAATTACACTTCAAATATCACATCGAAATAGCCCTGGGGTCGACTCAGCTTCTAACGGAAATGAGTACCAGACACTTGTTCTGGGGGTAAAGGCGGCCGTCACGAAGGGCTGACAACCCGGCTGACATCAAGTGCAGATTGTCCAGAAAAAGTGGGAGCCTTAACCTCCTACTACCCCAAGGGCCTCCTGAGGCTTGTAGTGGGATCACTTTACTTTACTTTTACTTTTAGTACAGTTGTCGTAGAATCTTATTTACTGACTATTTAATAAATCATGTCTTTATCATAAGTAATGCCACGAGTTATATCCAATTTATCTAGAGAATTTGGAAATCAAGAGTTGCATTTGTTAGGACTATTTAACGAATAAAATTAAGCTGTTTACTCACAAATCATTGTTTAACTATAGTTATTTTAAAATATTTATATATTTAATGTAAACGGTGATGTTTGAAAACAAATCAGAAATGTGAAGTTATGCTCATTCACTGCTGCTTGATCATATTATTTATTGTCAAATGAGATCGCAATATTGTAAGGATACACCCAAGTGGAGAAATAATGAAACACATCAAACTATATATCTTAATCAACATTACGGGTTATTCATTTATTTTTTTAGTAAACAACTCAGTAAAATCAAGGAATCTTTTCATTATTTGCTATATTCAATGTATTTGTTGGAGAAAAACAATGCTTTGACCTGTTCAGAACATTAAAAAAGGAGGAGCTTTCTTTATCACAAAAGCAGGAGCTGATAAAGAGAAATCGATAAAGAGCGAGGTGAAACACGACTGTCATTGGTTGTAAAACAACATTCATTGAAACGTGATTGGTCATTGACTAGCATTTGTGGCATGAGTTAAATAGTCGTCGCATTAGAGCTGAGAATGGAAGTTCTAGTATATTTTGATCAGAGGTTTTTCTTCCAGCTTTAGGTTATTTTTACATGCCCTAAATCTACACAACAGGAAAACAGTGCTGGAACTCAAAAAGGAAGAGGAAAATAAATTGGATTGACCGCTGGCTAAGAAGAAACTACCTGCTGATGGATGTCCTAGAAGGAATGGTCAACGGAAAGAAGGTTAGAGGCAGAAAAATACGTATATCAGAAGAAATACAATATTAAAATAAATGGTTTGTATGCGGATACAAAAAGGATGTCTGAGTTAAGGAAAACGTGGAGAATGCTGAGTTTGCAGTGGAAGACCTGCTCTTGGACAGAACACTATGTATGTAAGGTAAAGTAAATGTAAAATGATCCCACTACAGGCCACAGGAATCCTTGGGGTAGTAGAAGGTTACTGCTCCCACTTTTTTCTAGACAATCAGTAATTGATGTCAGTCGGAATGTCAGACCTGCGTGACGGCCGCCTTTACCCCAGAACAAGTGTTTGATACTCATTTCAGTTAGAGGCTAATTCGATCCCAGGGCCATAGTGTCACCAGAAGATTTGGGTCATTGCAAAAATCCTGACCCCACGGAGATTCGAACACTCGACCTTCCGGTTTGTAGTGTACTGAAATTATACAAGAAATGATTGGAAAACATTAGCTCAGGATAGAGGTGTGTGGAGAGTTAAAGTCCGCTCAGCCATCAACCTCAATATTCGATAGTTCCAGTGATTTGTGAAAGATTGGCATGCTACGAGTTAATGGTAAACCAAGAAAATTGGATAAACACGTGTAAATTTCTGGACAAAAAGCGGGAAATACGAGTAATAACACTCATTCTTGAATAAAGAAATATATAAACATAGTGTAATATCATCCATACTTAACAATTTTACGTAACTTAATTAATGTAAAATATAATTGTATTGTGTTTTTTCTTATTTTATATTATTACTAGACACTATTTTATTGAAGTGGACTGTCAACAGTGCGTATGTCTTGCTGTCCGTGCGACACATATTTTGTAAATAACATTTTTTGCGCGATAGTGCGTTATCTCTTACTTACAGCAATGGCGACCACGATTGAAAGTTCAACTTCCTATATTTCTGGGTTGCCAAGCTAGATAACTATACTGTAATATTATATATTACAAACCTCGTGCGGGAAATAAAACCACTGACGTTTACGTATACTACGTACAATGCATATACAAAATATATCCAAAAAGTAATGTTAACATACATTATACGAAACAAATCACTACATTTTAAATGAACTGAACTTTATTTGAAACTATATAAAATAATAAATACGTACTAGCCGCAATTTTATCACTGATTAGTGCCACGGCCTGCTGTAGCCTCAACTAATAAACATTGCCCACACTGTTAACGTTAGTCAGTTGTTTGTAATGAACGAAATATTTCCAACAAAGATTATTTTACTATGATTTATTATTTTGAAAATACCATAGCGCAAAAAAATAATGTACAACGCATGTTTGTGAAGTGTTTTACAGAATCTCGGAAATTAAAAACCTCACAATCGCTCGCTTCTTTAAAAATCACTTCCTAACCTCACATCGCAATATACTATATCTGTATCTATTAGTCCGTCGCCGAGGCGTAGTCGGTAGAGTTCCTACCTTCCACTCAGGTGACCCGGGTTCGATTCCTGGCAGGGTAGGGAATTTTAAATCTCCACCCTGGGTCTGGGTGTGTGTGTTCTGTTCTTGTGTCTATGAATGGATAAAATAAAGTTAACAAAACAGGCAAAACAAAAAGGAAAAAATGTAAAACAAGAAGGAAAAACAGTATAAAAGAAAAAAATATCGTATTCTTATTCTAATAAAGTCCTACTACTACTACTTATTTTTGCCAAGGGAAAACCCTTGCCTGATGTTAGGCTGTAAGAATGTAGGCAGAGAGACGGACTGCCAATTCAGCTTGCAATAATGTTTTGATTCATTACAGCTATTCAGAAACATATACTAGTTTATGTACTGACCGAATAATACTCATTTGCACTTCTATTTGCAAACTAAATTGATTAGAATCATAATAATGATGGCTTTTATTAATGTCCAATCTCTCTATTGTGTTTTAATATAAACACAGCATACGAGATATGTTCAATAGCACTTCAGTGATTATTTGTTTTTCTCGTCTATTTGTCGGTCAAATAACGAGTTACTTTGTGAAGTAATATGAACGAAACAGAGCAGATTGAATTACTAGTAAACAAGTAATGAGTCAATTTTGTAGTTCATATATCTTATTTTTAAAACAAGAATATATTCCATTGTCGAGATGTATTCAACAGGATACGTACCTTTTTTAAATCTGCATCATGAATATGAGTGTGTGTCCAGTTTTTCACTGAAAAAACTGAATGATGATGATGATAATAATAATAATAATAATAATAACAATAATGATAATAAATATATACAGTCAATATGCCCAATTCACCAATTAATGTTTTAAAATGGCCAACACGTTTCCACAGCCAAGCTGTCATTCTCAAGACCAGATATTGACTGAAGACAAAATAGTTTATTTGTCAATAGTCAATAAAGATCAAATTGACCTGGATGTCCAATGTATTTAATACACAAGTGATTAAAATATAGCCTCTATACAGCTAATATGTCATCACCAAGAAGATCACTTGTGTATTAAATACATTGGACATCCAGGTCAATTTGATCTTTATTGACTATTGACAAATAAACTATTTTGTCTTCAGTCAATATCTGGTCTTGAGAATGACAACTTGGCTGTGGAAACGTGTTGACCATTTTAAAACATTAATTGGTGAATTGGGCATATTGACATATCCATCCATAGTAATTCTGCCCGAAGGCAGGTCTTTCACTGCAATCATAGCATTTTCATGCTAAGCTTTGCAGCTTTACTAGGGAATTGCAGATGTGGTAGCTTCCCGTTGCTTTCCACACCGGTGAATGATGATGGTGATGATGATAATGATACAGATGATGATGGCCATATGATTTTGGGGACAGTTTGGGCCTTAACGTTTTCCTGACATTTGTCTTACAGGTGAGAAAAACCCCAATAAAAACCTCACCCAGAAAAACTGTCCAGACCGGGGATCGAACCGGGGCCCGCTGCGTGACAAGGCAGCACGCTACCTCGAGACCACAGCGGTGGACTATAATAATGATAATAATATTATATATATATATCATCTGTTTATTAATGTATTTGATATCGTCCGACTCCTAATAGCCAAATTTGTCGGTCCATCCAATCTCCTGGTTGTAGATGTTTCCCCTTCATGTATAAACATATTCCCTGAATCCAGGAGGTTTTAGGTCTTCCTCTGCCTCGTCTTCCCTCAGATTTCCATTTCAAAACAGATTTTGGTAGTCGATCCTCTTCCATTCGCTGGACATGTCCGTACCATCTTAATTGCTGAGTTTTAATATAATCTAAAATAGTGTCTTCAATCTTCATTTTCTTCCTTATAACTAAGTTCCTATTTTTTTCTCTTCTTGAAATTCTTGCTGTCCTTCGTATAAAATAATAATAATAATAATAATATAATAATAATAATAAAATTTGGATATGGAGAAGAAATTAGGGAAATTTCAACAAATATGTGGTTCAGTAAGAAGATATTTGAGAAATAAGACCACAAGAGAACCTCAATTGAAATTTTACAAATTTGTAGTTGTTTCAAAGTTAACATACAGGTCTGAGACTTGACTTTTAACGATTTCTGATAAACATACAATTGAGACAATATACGAGTAAATGAGGTTTCTCAGATCCCTTGCAAGTGTTCCTTTAAGATATCAAAAGATCACTATTTAGATTTAACAATTTCCAAAAAAAAATTACTAACAATAATCTAGACATATGCATATACAGAAAACCATCAAGCAACACAATAACTATACACCAAAAATCAAGACACCCCATACCAACAGAAAATGAGTACCTTCATCAACCTAATAAACAGAATGTTAAAGCTACCACTAAACAAAACTAACTACAATAAATAACTAAATTATATAAAATCCTTAGCACATAATAACGGATACAAAGAAGAAATGATCAACACATTTGTCAAAAAAACAAAGAAGAAGAATCAATTTAACATACATAACAAAACCAGAAAAATAAAGTAACATAAATACTAACAATTGGATTACACTAACTTATACAGGAAAATCAAACAACCAAACTAGCTAATTTAATTAGGAAACGAGACAAAAAAAATCAAAATCGCCTTCAAAACTAATAACAAACTTAAGAACATAATATCCAACAAAACAAAAACAACATATAAATACGAAAATAAAGGCGTTTATGAACTAAAGTGCAATAACTACGAAAAGTTCTATATAGGCAAAACAACAAGAAATTTCAAGACAAGATATTCTAAACACTTCAAAAACTTTATTAATAATGATGGAAAATCATGTTTTGCCAAACACATACCAGAAATAGGTTATCAGTTCGATAAAATCGACACCTCTATGTCAGTACTGCACAGAGAGTATAACCACAACAGAATCAGCATCCTGGAAGACATAGAGATTCTAAAAGAAGCAAAGAAAATAGACCTACTCAATGAAAACATACCCGCTAACATAAATTCATTATACAACCTGTACAACATCAATACCATCAATACCAGTTAAAATGCAGAAGATGAAACAGTGATTTTGAAAGGCCTCCATATTGTAACTATTTAATAATTTAGTTGAGGACGACTGACTTACCAGGTATCAACTTTATATTTAACATCTTTTTACATAACCTCAACGGTGTTTTAATATGAATTTTTAAAGTATTGATCAAAAGAGAAGTCAAGATATCAGAGCTGATTTACTGGTATGTAATATAAATGAGAGAATATACAAAAATAAATGTAAATGGTTTGAACATGTACAAAGAATGTCAAATAATCGTTTATCAAAACTGATACTTTATTATAGACCTGAAGGCCGAAGATATGTAGGAAGACCAAAACGACGTTGGAAGGACGACCTGTAGCATATTGAACAGCGGGGTGCGGAACGGGTCAATAGACACATACCTTGAAGATGGTGATGATGATGATGATAATAATAATAATAATAATAATAATAATAATAATAATAATAATAATATAATGAACCTCTTGGAATAGTTTTGGACCAATGAGAGAATAACAACATAGAGGCGAATGGAGAAGTCTACATAACAGTGAGCTATATGATCTTTGTAAGAAACTAGATAGAACAAGAACAGTTAAGGGGGCTGATGGCTGAAATTTTATTGTCTACATTTTTTGAGCTAGAGACTTAATTTTTTGTACAAACATTTAATGTATGATATATAATTATCTGTTTAAGTTTCAGTCTTGTGAGACATTTATTGTATGAATTATTAAATATTATATTAAAACAATTGCATATATTATAATTAAGTGAGTTCCAAAATTTTTTAGTAAATGTCTGATTTTTTTACAAGATCCTTCAAATATTTAGAAAAATATCATGCATTAGAATTCTTATAAAGGGTGAAAAAAATGTTGTACCTCATGCGTGGAATTACAAAAAAAATTAATAATTGCATGAATTTTATTCTTTATTTTGTTAAAATACTACTTCAATAATGATACCCATTCACTACTTTGTTACTCATTGTTTTTAGGACATGCAGTAAACATTTGAACCTTCTAAGACAACATTTGTGAATTCCATTCAATTTTGAATGTACAAAAATGCAGTGAAAATAAAAGTGTGGAAAAACAAGTTTAAAGATTTGCATGCAGTTTAAATACAAATTGTAACATACAGGTCTAATCAGTTCTTCAGAGCACTTAGAAGCGTCATAGGCCTCTGAAACTTTGTCAACATATACATTAGAGTACAGGCTATATATAGTACAAAAAAATGCCAATTTTGATCTCAAATGGTCAATTTTTCACCCATCACCGTAGTCTCGTAGACTGCCATGAACTGGGCATGGTGGCAAGAATGATGAGTGAAAGAGATGCGTGGAAATTTCTTGTAGGAAAACCAGAGAGGGAAGCTACCAGTAGGTAGGCCAAGAATAAGGTAGAAGAATAATATGAATAATGATTTGAGGGAAATATACAATGTGTAATTGGGAAACATAGGGATGTATGGATAATTTATATCCGCGCTGAAATAGATTATAAAATGTTTGATTGGCAAACATTAGCTCAAGATAGGGATGTATGGAGAACTTATGTCCGCGCGGGTATGAACCTAAGGGTTCGATAGTACCAGTGAGTTAGTTATGAAGTAAAATAAATAATCAAGCTTTGCCCAGCTTTGTTTTCAAGGATGAGATTGGCAAGTGTGCGAGTGTTATAAGTGGTAGCGAATTTGCTAGATAAGAAGTTACTGTCTTAAGGTTTTGAAATATTTAAGAGGCACTAACGCTGTGGCAAGAATGTGGTTAAGCCATTATGTGTCCCACATCCTTTCCAAAGTGGTTCCGATGCATTATTTAATAGTCTTATGTACGCTCCAGTACCTTCCAGTAATCAAATGCTCATATAAATAAAGATAACTGAATTTTTTTAAGATCCTGCAAATTTATTACTTACCAAACAGCTATTTACATACTTCGTGGAGTTGGCAATAAATAAATATCGTGTCTATTTTTTCTTTATTTTTATTACATATATATAATCATCATCCGGTATCATGGCAGCTGCCGCCGTCTTCCGGAAACCAAACGCCATTCCTCTCTGTCCATCCTCCAATCCTCTGATATTCATAGTCGCTTGTACCCCTTCTATCCAAGATTTCTTCGGTCTTCCTCTCTTCCTCCTTTCCATTGGGATCCATTTCATAAAAATTTTAGGAAATCTTTGTTCTGGCATTCTTTTGACATGGCCATACCACTGTAATATTTTCTTTTATATAACGTCTATGATGCCCGGCTCCTCTTGTACACCCATAATTTCCCATATTTCTATATTTCGTATTCTATCCATTCTAGATTTTCCAGCTGATCTTCTTAAAACACCCATTTCTATATTTAAAATTATTTTCATTTCGCTGGTAGGAATTTGCCAAACTTCAGCATTATATGGTAAAATGCTCTGAATTGTGGTTTGATATATTTGTAATTTTCTATTTTTTGTAATATTCTTGCTCCCCCAAACAGAGTTTAAAGCATTTATTGCTTGTTTTGTTTGTGCGATTTTATTTTTAATTTCCACTGTGTTATCGCCTGAATTGTCTAATTTTGTTCCTTAAATAAGTGCATTTAATTCTAGGTTTTAGTTCTTCTCCATTGTTGAAATTTATATTTTCAATTTCTTATCCTATATTCATATATTTAGTTTTCTCTATATTTATATAAAGTCCCGTATATACCGGTATTAATAAATTACGTTTACGACGTTTCAGAGATGATAGAGGAGGTAAAAGCAAACACTTTTTGTATCTGACAAAACTCTGGTATATAAATCTTTTTGCCGCTAGATGGTCTTACGTATAGATGGCTTGACCTATGTCACAGCACGCCCCGATTAGTTCTGTTTATCCTGCTGTGTCTGCAACAAGCTGAAAAGGTCATCACTGCGTCAACGAAGATCTGCTATGAAGACTTGCTATGACTATTTAACTCATGCCCCAAATGGGAGTCAATGACCAATCACGTTTCAATGATTTCTGTTTTACAACCAATCAGAGTCGTGTTTCACGAAATATTTATCAGTGTTAGGATTATCATATATTAAACAAAGCTCCTCCTTTTTAATATTCTGAACAGGTCTGACCGTTATTTTGCAGTGACTGAGCCTATAACAAATACGGCTACCAGATTGTATATAATAGTGCTTACATGTCAACATTTGTAGCAATTGATTATACCACCAAAAAAAGAAACCACTGTTTGCACTTTCTTAAATGTATTTTTTACCAGGTAATAATCGAGAAAAATATAATTGTCATATTTACATCATACGACATCAAAAATGAATTAATATACAGATTGATGTGTTTCATTTTTTCTCCACTAGAGAGCATTCTTACAATATTGCGTTCCTTTGGCAATAAATAGTATGATCTGGTTGCAGTGATAAACAAAAGAAGCAGTAGAAGCGTACCTATCGTTTCTCATTTGTTTTCAAACATCGCCGTTTACATTAAATATATAAATATTTTAAAATAACTATAGTTAAATAATGATTTGTGAGTAAACAGCTTAATTTTATTCGTTAAATAGTCCTAACAAATGCCACTCTTGATTTCCAAATTCTCTAGATAAATTCACTCCTCACTTCGTGAGTCGTGAATTTATCGATAATTTGGAAATCACTCGTGGCATTACTTATGATAAATACGTAAGTACGTTTGCGTTTACTATCCATTGCCGTGCCTCAGCAAACCCTGCAATGTCGAAACGTGTTTACGTTTGTACTACATGGTAGTTTCCATTTGTTGCAGTGCACTGTACACAACTGATGCATCACTGATGATTGAGATGATTTCCGGACCTATGCTCCAAAGTCAAGCTCTTCCTGTTGCTATATCCCTAGGGAATAACGATTTCAAGGCATCTTCAGGTTGGTTGTGGACAGTTTTAAAAGACGACACAACGTAGTGTGGAATGAAATTTGCGGGGAATCAAAAAATGTGGACGAAAGTTTAGTTCGTGAGGGGAAACCGAAACGGCATACTTTAATTTCAGGATACACACCTAAGAGACATTTTTTAACGCTGACGAAAAGGGACTGCTTTTTTCGCGCTTTACCATCGAAGTCGCTCATACATACTATACTGCTCATTCCAACGGCAGCGGAAGTACAATTAATACAAGGAACATAAAAAGACATACACAGTGATCTATAATCTAAGATTGGTTAATATTTTTTGTTTTTTTATAAAGCGGAATGTTGTCTAATGTGGAAAAAAATTGGTCCCTTGCGATTCCGATTTAAACAAGTTTTTCTGTGTGTGTGTGTGTGTGTGTGTATATATATATATATATATATATATATATACAAAATGGCTATTAGGATTCGGACAGTGTCATAGATATTAAACAATCGTTATATAACGATTGTTTAATATCTTTGACACTGTCCGAATCCTAATAGCCATTTTGTCGGTCCATCCAATATCCTGGTTGTAGACGATTCTCCTTCATGTATAAATATATTTCCCGACTGAAGAAGGTTGATTAAAATACTTGTTTAATATATTAAATGATATTTGCAGACAATCTCTCTACCGTATTCAAATTTTGGTATTTAAATTTTAACTTTGTTATGTAAATATAATAAATACAATTTTATTTTTGTGTTTACTTGTTTTATATGTACAAAGTCAAACCTATTTGTAAAGTCAAAATTGTTCTTGAGTTCCAAATTCTACTTCTGTGCGAGCAAAAAACTGATTTCCAGTTATAATTTCGTTATGTTATATGAGTGGTGAAACAAAATTATTCTAATTTTTTAAACAAAATTGAGAGATAATTAGATCTAAATTCAGCGTTTATAATTTATGATACAGTATACTTTTATGAAGTATTATTTAACTGGATGATGTTTGAAGTCTTAAATTTTCATGTTGTTTCGGAGGTGATTCGGGATTCAGCTTATTGCTAATTCGGAGAGGCCCCTCCATTTTCAAATGTTAACAAAAAACTATGTATTTGAATCCCGAGTTAAAAATACAGCCTACTAAGAGATCATGCCTTCATAAAGCTCGGAGAAATCATGCACGCTAAAATAAAAGCTCTTATTTGGAAAGTTAAACTAAGGCTAAAATATGCTGCGGTGATCTAGTGGTTATGATCCTTGTCTCTAGTCCTAAGGTTTGCGGGTTTAAACCTGGCAGGGACCAATGGATTGTTTTAGGATGGAAAAATCCAAGGAACATATCTTCCCGGAAGAACTTTAAGCCATGGTTCCCGAGTCTGGATATTTTCAGGATCGTAAAATAATCTTAGTCTTGAAAAAGAGGTCACGAAGCATAATTTACCGACCTTTATCATAAGTAATGACACGAGTGATTTCCAAATTACATATAAAACGAAGTGAGTCGTGAATTTGGAAATCGAAAGTGGCATTTGTTAGGATTATTTAACGAATAAAATTAAGGTGTTTACTCACAAATCATTATTTAAATATAGTTATTTTAAAATATTTATATATTTAATGTAAACGGTGATGTTTGAAAACAAATGAGAAACGATTGGTACGCTTCATCTGCTTCTTTTGTTCATCACTGCAACCAGATCATATTATTTATTGCCAAAGGAACGCAATATTGTAAGAATGCACTCTAGTGGAGAAAAAATTAAACACATCAAACTGTATATTAATTAATTTCTGATTTCCTATGATCTAAATATGTCAATTATATTTTTCTGGAACGTTATTACCTGGGAAAAATACGTTTAAGAAAGTTCAAACAGTGGCTTATTTTTATTGGTGTATAATCAATTGCTACAATTGTTTTATATTATATCCCGCAAGCACTATCTCTTTACATCCGTGCACTATATATACAATGTGGTAGCCATATTTCCTAGAGAGTCGGTCACTGCAAAATAATGCTCTGGCTTATTCAGAATGTTAAAAAGGAGGAGCTTTCTTTAATATGATAAAGTTCTTTGATAAATTCCAGGTGAAACATGATTGTGATTGGTTGTAAATCAAAATTCATTGAAACGCGATTGGTCATTGGACATGGGGCATGAGTCAAATAGTCATCCTAATAATATTTTAGTTTCCTAGATGTCTCATTGGGTCAATATGCTGTTCATGACATCTGTAAGGGAATAACCGTAACTAAATTTGTTTTGATTAAGAAATTTTCCACTAGCGAAGTATCCACGTTCTCGCAGTTGGGTGAAGGGGATCAATAAAAATCGAATGCTAATAAAGAAAATACTCCACCTATAAATGTTTTATGTAGTCTATTTTTAATAATATTTCGACATAATTAATTTTTTCCTGAAACTCTCTATTAAATATATACTAATTTAGTCTTTAATTGGCGTAATTATTTTTAAATATAGGTTTTAATTTGGTAAGCTGATTAGTTTTATTAGGTGATATATTCTCCATATTACTTGTTAGCAGGCTTGTAATTTATTAGTTACATCGTTTGACAACGCGACGTACTCTGTAGTGCTAATTGCTAATTAAATTTTATTTTAAATAAAAATAGTAGTTGTTTTCTAGCATTGCTTCAAGCGACCTAACCTGCACTAATTAATTACTTTATTTTATTATTGGTATTCGATCCAATCTGATATATGGTTTAGATTGTAAAAAATATGTTTCACAACCTTTTCAAATAAAAGAGAATTTTATTTCATGTTGGAATTTTGCAAAATAATTTTACATTTAAATACAGAAAAATAAAACGGAATAATAATAATAATATATAATAATAATAATAATAATAATAATAATAATAATAACATTGGTCAACGTGATTTTTGTCTCATGAGTACCAATAGTTGCATTTAATGCAGTTTTTATCGTGTTTTCAAATATGTATTCGGAATTTCTCCATCACCCACAGTTTTTCTATTTCAATTTCAAATAATAGATTTAAATAATAATTCTTTTAATAAACGTTTTTTCGTCCATTTGTCCATTGTAAAATAAAAATAAATGAGCTAACTCAGGAGATTTCAGCTATGGAAAAGAGATGTCAAGGCAAATGGAATCTTAACATGCTGGCCGATTATCGATTGACCATCAAGAGGGATGCTCCACAGGCGAAATATAGCAGAAAATCGTCATTTCTTACTTTCTAGGTGAGTCCGAATGTTCGAATATTGTGTAGTTACGTCACTTCTCGCAACTGGAATTCCCTACCACAAGAAATAAGGGGCTGCCGGACATTGACATCTTATAAAATAAATCTAAATTTATATTTGCTCTAACCTCGACTTCATCATTACCCAGTGTAAGGCATATATATTAATTGGTGTTTCTCGTATAATTTATCATATTTGTACTATTATTATTATTATTATTATTATTATTATTATTATTATTATTATTATTATTATTATTATTATCATCATCATCATCATCATCATCATCATCATCTTCTTCATCTTCAAGGAATAGGCCTGTTGGCCCGTTCCGCTCCCCGATGCACTATATGCTGCGGGTGCAGGTCGTCTTTCCAACGACGTTTTGGTGTTCGTACATTTGTTCGGCCCAGAGGCCTATAATGAAGCAGATGTTTAGATAAACTATTATTTGGCATTCTTTGTATATGTTGAAACCAATTACGTTTATTATTATATTATTATTGTTATATATTATTATTATTATTATTATTATTATTATTATTATTATTATTATTATTATTATTATCGTAAGTATTAATATTGTTATTATCGTATAAAATGTTGTTTGTACATGAAATTTACATTGCTACATTTAATGTATCTTTAACTGTTTATAATTAGTATAGTGTATATCTGTATTTGTCAAATATTTATTTGTATGAGTATTTGTGCTGGTTGAGTGGAAGAGAAGGCCTTATGGCCTTAACTCTGCCAGAATAAATAAAACGTTATTATTATTATGTAGAAAATATTAAAGTTTTTGAAATTATAAATGCCTGTCTCTCGGAAACCATGCGCAATGGAGACAAACCAATATCATATTTGAACTCAGGAGATAAAATACTATTAGAATCACATATTTGTCTTTCTGAGACAAAAAAGTTACTTTTTTGTTACTCAGTGTAATTTATAATCAAACATTTTGTTGGTAGGTAAAAAAAGCGAATTTTTATATTTTTGTATTTTAATTTACTTATGGTTCTAAATTTTAATTTCCATGTTTTTGCACTCTATGTTATTGGATTAAAAATTATTTGTTTTTCTTTTAGAATCTGTAATCTGATCGCATTAAAACAATTTAATTTTTATATATGCAGATCTACAACTATTTATCCTCATAAGTGATTTCCAAATTATCGATAAACTCACGATTCACAAAGTGAGGAGTGAATTTATGTACAGAATTTAGAAATCAAGAGTGGGCATTTGTTAGGACTATTTAACGAATAAAATGTAGCTATTTATTCACAAATCATTACGTAAATATAGTTATTTTAAAATATTTATATATTAAATGTAAACAGCGATATTTGGAAAACTAACGACAACCGTTTGTTATGCCTCATATGTTCATCACTGCAAACCACATCATATTATTTATTGTCAAAGAATCACCCTAGTGGAGAAAAAATGAAACACATCAAACTGTTTATAACCAACATTATAGGTTATAAATTAATTTCTGTTGTCCGATGAAGTAAATTATATTTTTCTGGAACGTAAATTTCTGGGAAACAATACGTTTAAGAAAGTGATAATAGTTTTTTCTTTTTATTGTGGTGTAATCAATTACTATGAATGCTTTTATACTATATCCCGCCAGCAATATCTGTTTACATTCGTGCACTATATATACAATCTGGTAGACGTATTTCTTAGACAGTCAGTCACTGCAAAATAATGCTCTTACCTATTCAGAATGTTAAAAAGGAGAAGCTTAATTGTAATATGATAAAATGAAACTGATAGAATCGAGGTGAAAAACGACTGTGATTGGTTGTAAATCAAAATTCATTGAAATTTGATTGGTCATTGACTCCCATTTGGGGCATGAGTTAAATAGTCTCATTAATATACTAGTATATGATTGTTCGTGAATCACTACGAATTTGAATTATTCTATTTATGAAAAGGGAAAATAAGTGATATTATTGCTTTGGAAACCAGATATTGGTGTGAAAGTGATTGATTACTAGGGAATAAAAACTATCAGAGCATGTAAACATATTTTATATGCAGAAATTTTAAAATGTATGAAATATTGATTATATGTAGATTTTGTATAAATTGTTACAGTTAGTGGAAGCTGTGTTGAAACACTAGACTACAAAATAAACAGGACTTCTACCTTGACTTTCTATTAATATCGGACGATGGGCAGCGCAAAAGGAAGAGAGATTGGCAAACAGTTTCCCACTTGAAAGTGAGAATGTATTTCATTATACACGCCGAGATTCTATTTTCTCTTCTGTTATGACAAACATGTAAATTTATTTAAAAGAAAATTCCTCGATTATTTATAACAGGCAAAATGACAAATTATTATCTTTCAACGTTTTCTCCAACAGATTTAACTTGTTTTTTTAAACCATCTACAATTGCTATAACTAACTAACTCCTTGCCTCTATCGAACCCTTAGGTTCATGGTCGCGCGGACATAAGCTCTCCATACATCCCTATAATGAGCTAACGTTTTCCAATCACCCCTTGTATAATCTACTTTCCTTAAATCATGGATAATATTATTCTTCCACCTTATTCTTGGTCTACCAACTGGGCGTTTTCCCTCTGGTTTCCCTACAAGAAACTTTCATGCACCTCTTTCATCTTCCATACGTGCCACATGTCCTGCCCATCGCTGTCTACGAGACTTAACTCTTCATATTATATCTGGCTTCCTATAAATATAATGTAGTTCACTGTTATGTAGTCTTTTCCATCCACCTGTCTGTTCATCTCTCTTTGGTCAAAAATGTTTTCCTAAGAACTTTATTCTCAAATACTGGTAATCTCTTTTCCTCCCTTAAAGTAAGAGTCCATGTTTCGCATCCATATAATGTAACTGGTAGAATAATAGTTTTGTACATGTATTTTTTCCCTCAAAGAGTTATTTGTAACAGAAAAAATTACATTAATTATTAGGCTTCAGATTTTCTGGAACAAATTTAAATTTGTTTTTTAAACCATATAAAATTGTCATCATTACAAAAATAATCTAGGTCTTCCCTTGGAACTGTAATATGAGCATATTTAAATGCTGAATAATATACCAGAAATAATATATCTCGAAGGCATGCAGTATCTTTCAATTTCTTTTGAAGGTGAAGTGAATTTGCAAGGTTATAATATAGAAAGTCCTTTAGCCTTGGCAATATAAAAGGCTATTAACTCGGCCCAACGCATGTAGAGGGTAAATGCTGCAACTATACGCAGATGGGTAACTCTTGACAGGCGCGTTCTCGTCGCGTAGGAGACCACTAATAACATGAGTCAACATGATTTTTGTCTCATGAGTAACTATAGTTGTACTTAATGCAGTTTTTTTATCGTGTTTTCAAATATGTATTCGGAATTTCTCCATCACCCACAGTTTATTTATTTCAATTTTAATTAATGGATTTAAATATTTATTTTTTAATAAACGTTTTTTCGTCCAAATGTCCATTGTAAAATAATACCAAATGAGGTAACTCAGGAGATTTCAGCTATGGAAAAGAGATATCAAGGCAAATGGAATCCTAACATACTGGCCGATTATTGTTGGACCATCAAGAGGGATACTCCACAGGCGAAATATAGCAGAAAATCGTCATTTCACGTTCTAGGCGAGTCCGAATTTTCGAAAATTGTGTAGTTACGAATGTAGAAAATATTAAAGCGTCTGAAATTATAAATGCCTGTCTCTCGGTAACCTTGCATGATGGGGAAAAACCGATATCATATTTGAATTCAGGAGAAAAAATACTATCAGAATCACATATGTTTCTTTCTGAGACAAAAAAAAAAGTTTATTTTTTGTTGCTCAGTGTAATTGTTATAATTGTAATGAAATATATAAGTACGGGCATATATCACGGATGGCCTGTGAGAGGCTACTTCAAAACCTGTTTGCCTGGAGACATAACGGCAGGACAGATTTTGTATTTTTTATTTCAATTTCAATTAATGGATTTAAATAATTATTTTCTGCTTAACAAACATTAAAGGGATTACGTCAAAATCAAAACATACAGTGGTGTATCCTGACTTGCAATCTGCAATGAGACCAATTCTAAACTGCGAAGATTCTGATGGAAGTAAGGAAGAAGAAGAAACAGGCTTTGGTGATACAACGTTTGAACAAAGCTGTACATCTGAGCCTCATTTATTGACTCTAGAAGATCTTAACGATCTCATACGAGATTTAAAGTTATCCAAAAACCAGTCTGAAATGCTTGGTTCCCGGCTAAAATGATGAAATCTCTCGGAAAGCTTGCAAGATGAAGAAAAACCGATATCACATTTGAATTCAGGAGAAAAAATACTATTCACGTATTTTTCTTTCTGAGACAAAAAAAAGTTTATTTTTGTTGCTCAGTGTAAGTACTAGTTACAAAGTTCTGTCAAGGACCCAGTTTTTCGAGGTATAACGAGAACCCCTGCCCAGGGATACGAGTGAAGATCTCAACGAATAATGCAACTAGGATGTAGATGCACCTATTCTTCAAGGGACAAATATGAAAACCCACCTCCGGGGTAACAAAGAGAAAATCCTCAACTGTGAGCAGAGCGGAAAAGGTACCGCTTATGTTGGGGTTAATATAACAGACGGCATGATATCGAGTCGTAGATGGCAGTGCCATCAAATATTTTACCCCGCGAGACGCCAGTAACCAACCAATAACATTCATTTAGTGTTGCATTGGTGCCGACGATCACTTAGGCGTCTTAATTGAAGTCTTTAAGTGTTTTCCTTAGGTGGGAGACGTCTGATTTTCACTAGTAGATAAAGGACCTTTTTATACTAAGAGTATAATACATACAATGCTATTTACAAATATCGGTCGCAAGGTCAGTAAGCCGTACGTGCTATTGACAGTCCGTTACAATAAGTTGATGTTTGGTAATAATATAACTTAAAACAAAAAAGAAAACATAATCTAACTCACTAGGACTATCGAACCCGTAGGTTCATGGTCGCGCGGACATAAGCAAACTAAAAACCCGTTCGAAATTCAGGTCTTTCTGCACTCCCTTAGTATAATGCAAAGTTTCCTGATTCCTGACTACCTTCTCCTGGCTACTTAACTTCCTGTGAAGCGACTATATCTAAGGGTGATTTACCTAATTCACGGGTTAATATTTCTAGTGCCTAAGAACATGTCCCTATGTTTGAGTATTTAGTATGGGTTCCCTGAAGTAGTCCCCGCCTGGAGAACCGAATGGGAGACTATTTGACCTTTGGAAAATTTTATCCCAGTTGAACCCATGCCCGCATTTCTTGACGGTTGTATTTTTACGGTGAAAGATCGTCACTCTTTCGACCAAGGTACATTTTTTCGTCTGGCTTATCACCTTCGACCAGTCCGGCATGGGTAACCCTATCGCCAGCAATGCTACAGCCGGCATAGCTCTCGGGATCATTTAAGCACGCAAGTCACTCCTCCACGACAAGGTAAAGATATCATGGAGGGAAAAATAAAACACAATAATACTATAATTAGATAACAATACAATTACGTTATACATTAACTTGGTTATGTAGAATTATTAAGAATTAATGGTGTTGCAATTTGTTAACATATTTATTTATACATGAAAGAGTGTTGTTCTTATTTTCCGCATTTTGTCTAGAAAGTTACCCAAGTTTATCCAATTTCATGGGCTTACCAATAACTCGTAGCATGCCAATCGTTCACGATTTGAATTTAGAAATTAAGAAAGTGTCCTCTTCTAGTGTGTGTGTGTGTGTGTGTATTAGGTGCTAAAAGAGTGGCTGTGGGAGTCTTTTGTTTGGTCTTGTGTTTAATTCCGGCCCTGGCCCTCTTTATGGTGTTTGCCTTTATATTCTTGTGTGTAGAGAGCTTTAAGGGTATCGAATGGGGAAAATTTTGAAAAAGTGGCAAAAAAATGCATTTTTAGTTTATTTACTTTTTAATAACTATGATTCATTAGGATCGTTTTCACGTAATTATTTTACTATAGGAGCAAACTTGAGTCTGTGGCGTAAGAGTTTAAATATCCTAGCATGTGTGGCCAGCATTACTACTTCAAATTTAATGTGTGTTTTTTTTTCGTTTCCATTTTCTTACATTGTCCAAAATTTAAAATGTTCCTTATGATGCAATTTTTGTGATATCAAAATACATTTTCTGGTTAGCCTCTCCAGTATATGCTAATAAATTTACTATGCAGTTACTAGTCTAAGACACATGTGATCTTTTAAATTGAGATGGAAATGCATAAGAGTGGATAATTTTTTTTACAAAAAATGAAGTAAAATTGTACTTGACAATAAAATTTTGGAGCAGGTGAATAATTTTACATATGTAGGATGCAATATCTCATATGAAGAAGAAAAGGATGTAAATGCAAAAATATCAAAATTTTAAAGAATTTTAGGGTTAATAAATTCTATCTTCAAGCCACAGTTAGTTCAAAAGCATTCAAGACTAAAAGTGTATAAAACACTGGCTCTTCCAACTCTTTTGTATGGTAGCGAAGTATGGACGTTGAAACAGAAGGATATACAGAGACTTAGACCTACTGAAATGAGATACCTTCGGAGGACTGCAGGATACACAATACTAGATCACAACAAAATGAAGACATCTTAGAAGAATTACACATGGAACCTTTAGAAAACAAAATTTCTGATTATAAATCAAGATGGATGTAACATGTTCATAGAATGGAAGATCACAGGATACCCAAACAAATGTTAGCATTTCAAACTACAGGAAGAAGAAGACCAGGGCTTCCACTCAAAAGACGTCTGGATGGTGTCTCTCCTGGGGCCGAAATAGGTCAACAAGTGGCCTAAATTCGTGAATATTCTGTAATGATGATCAGAAATTGAAAAATAAGAAAAATTCTCTCTTTATGATTTTTTTTGCATAGCAAATGTATTTAGTGGAATCATAAAGACACTGAATCTCAAATTCCTTGAGAGAATTTAAAAATGCATCGGAAGGAGCATTTTTTGGAAATATTAAAACAATGTACTGTATTTAAAAAAATCATAATTCTTAAACTGAACACCAAACGTCACAGAAGCTCTTCTATAAGCAAATAATGTCTGGGACTATTTAACTCATGCCCCAAATGGGAGTCAATGACCAATCACATTTCATTGAATTTTTATTTACAACCAATCACAGTCGGTTTTCATCTCGATTTTATCAGTTTAATTTTATCACTGTAAAATCAAGCTCTTCCTTTTTAACATTTTGAATAGGTCATAGCATTATTTTGCAGTGACAACATGTGACTGCCAGATTGTATATATAGTGCACGAATGTAACCTTATCGTGGTTGCGGGAGATAATATAAAACATTTGTAGCAATTGATTATACCCAAGAAAAAAAGAAAAAGAACACCGTTTGCACTTTCTTGAACATATTTTTTCGCAGGTAACAACGTCCCAGAAAAATATAATTAACATATTTACATCATAGGAAATCAGAAATTAATTAATATACAGTTTGATGTGTTTCATTTTTTTTCTCCGCTAGAGTGCATTCTTACAATAATGCGATCCTTTGACAATAAATAATATGATGGTTGCAGTGATAAACAAGTGAAACATAACGTTTCTCTTTTGTTTTCAAACATCGCCGTTTACATTAAATATGTAAATATTAAAAAAAAAAACTATATTTAAATAATGATTTGTGAGTAAACAGCTTAATTTTATTCATTAAATAATCCTAACAAATGTCACTATTGATTTCCAAATTCTCTAAATCAATTGGAAATCACTCGTGGCATTCATTAGTTAAGATCAAATTTTCGAAACAATCAGCTGATAAAAAATTGAAATTCACCAGTCGGTTCCCTTAAATTCCTCCAAAGGTAGATATTAAAATCACATTAAATTAATGAAACGTTTCATTGCTACGTTAAAAAAATAGTGAATAAATTAATGATATGTAATTTCTATGTCACAAATTCTTCGGAAAAAATATTGTGATGTTGAAAGCTGTCACAAGAATGAAGACAGTTAATAAAGACAGTTGAGTTCATCACTGGAATGGAAATGATGCACAATCCAACATCCCCGCCAGCGGAATTAAATTATTAACAGAGCAACAGAGGGTTGAATTTGTTTTCTGAAGCCTGAGCAGGAGATGGAAGCATATTTCAAACACAAAAATATTTCCTGTTCGTGAAGATGCATCCCTTCAAGGGGATTTCTGATGAACAAGGGAGGAAGAAACGTGAGCCCATACTCATTCTTGAGTAAATGGGCTCTTTTAGGTAATCATAAGTAGCAATATGGTTCTTGGAAGCCAATAAGATGGATACTGTTTCTCTGATATATGATACAAATATTACTGCACACTACATTATATTAAAATAATGTTCTTTATAGTCTGTATAAATAATGCTATGGTTAAAGTATAAGATTTATAGTTTAGATGTTTAATGTGGGTGATATATTTTAAATATGCTCCAAAATTTTATTATTTTATAAGACACTTTTTAAGGAATTGAATGGTAAAATGAAATGCGACGCCAAGGACAATATTGTAATAGTGTGTGTGTGTGTGTGTGTGTGTAAGAGAATTTTAGAAGATGATTATTGCAAAATGATAGAAGGCGTTTGACCTAATAGAATAGAGTTATATTTTAAATAAACATAAAGATTAGCTTGGGCTGCGACGCCTTAGATTAAAGAAGAACAAGAAGAAGATGATGATGACGACGATGATATTGATGAAGACGAAGAAGAAAAAGAAGAAGAAAAAGAAGATTATGATGAAGAAGAAAATGATGACGTTGATGAAGAAGAAGATAATGTTGAAGAAGTTAAATAACACTCAGCAACAAAAAATAAACTTTTTTTTGTGTCAGAAAGACACATATGTGATTCTGATAGTATGGTTCCTCCTGAATTCAAATATGATATCGGTTTTTCTCCATCACGCAAGGTTTCTGAGAGACAGGAATTTATAATATCAAACACTTTAATATTTTATGCATTCGTAACTACACAATATTCGAACATTTGGACTGATCTAGAAAGTAAAAAAGGCGATTTTCTGCTATATTTCGGCTGTGGAGCATCCCTCTTGATGGTCCAACAATAATCGGCCAGCATATTAGGATTCCATTTGCCTTGATATCTCTTTTCCATAGCCGAAATCTCCTGAGTTAGCTCATTTGGTTTTATTTTACAATGGACAATGGACGAAAAAAGTTTTTTTAAAAAATAATTATTTAAATCCATTAAGTGAAATAGAAATAAATAAACTGTGGGTGATGGAGATATTCCGAATACATATATGAAAAAAACGATAAAAAACTGAGTTAAGTACAACTATTGGTACTCGTGAGACAAAATCATGTTGACCTGTGTAATTAGAGGAAATGATGATGATGATAGAGATGAAGACGTTTAAAATTATGAACATGACAATGAAGAAGAATATTGTTGTGAAGTAATTGAGAAGAATAAGAAGAAGACGAAGAAGAAGAAGAAGATGAAGATGAAGATGAAGAAGAAGAAGAAGAAGAAGAAAAAATAATGTGGTAAGACGAATAAGATTAAGATATGAAGATGATAATATGAAGATAATAATATGAAGGTAATGGTGAAAGTAAGTAATTTATTTCTATATTGTTTTGCTATTCTGCAGAAAACCATGCGCCATGTTTCAATCTATGGGTACCAGTCCAAAGAGTTTATCTTATTTAAAGACTCTTTAACATCAAGGTCATATAATAATAATAATAGCTTTATTTTACCTGGCAGAGTTAAGGCCTTAAGGCCTTGTCTACCACTCAACCAACGGCTTAGGACCTATAGATTTAACCGCAGACTGTGCGTTGAGACGATATTTACGCCATTATTTTTATCAAATATTAGTATGTTTTAAAAAATCAATTGGGTAAAATATACCTTTTAGAATGCAACATATTTTCTAAAGCTTGTTTTACAAAAATATAAAGGAATAATTCAGAACTAAAAATACACAAAATAATGGACTTAATAAGAAGACATCAAGACAATTGGAAAGAGCACTTACAACGTATGCCAGAAACATCAATTGCCAAAACAGTACACAACTACGATCCTCGGGGAAGAAGAAACCGAGGATGGCCTACAAAAAATATGTGAGATCAGTTTTGATTGAAGCCTGAACGGACCTTATGGGTCATACCGTAATACAGATGATGATGATAAAGGATTAATTAGGAATATGTAACCATAGCATTTGATCTAGAACTTGAGAAATCAGATATTAAATATTTCATTAATTAGATAATATCAATCCTCAAAAAACATGACAAAAACATAAAAATTGCCTACAGAACAAATTAAAAACTAAATAATATAATTTCAAATAAAATAGAAGAAACAAACATACATCAAACTAAAGAAGTTTACAAATTAAATTGTAATAGCTATAACAAATTGTACATAGGAAGAACCACTAAAAACTTCACGACAAGATTTGATGAACATTTTAGAGATTTCATAAAGAATGAAGGTAATCCCAATTTTTGAAAACATATAGTAGAAGCAGGGCATCAATTCAACACAATAGACAACGTATTATCGATCCTACATAGAGAAAACGATGTATCGAAAATCAACGTTCTCGAAGCATTAGAAATCATCAAGGAAACCACAAATAAACACCTGCTGAACGAGAATATACCCAGCATAAACCCTCTGTACAAAATAATTACCAACAACAGTCAGTACCAAAATGAAAGCAGAAGATCATACATAAGTTATCGAAAGCCTCCTATAAAATAACACCGCAAATTATTGAGGACGACTGAGATATCAGGTACTGTTTTACAATTATTAAATCTTTAATTAGATAATATTAGACATAAAATGTCCACCGCTGTGGTCTCGGGGTAGCGTGCTGCCTTGACACGCAGCGGGCCCGGGTTCGATCCCCGGTCGGGACAGTTTTTCTGGGTGAGGTTTTTATCGGGGTTTTTCCTCACCTGTAAGACAAATGTCAGGAAAACTTTAAGGCCTAAATGGTCCCCGAAATCATGTGGCCATCGCAATCATCATCATTCACATTCATCTTAGGTTAAGCTTAGGATTAGGGACTCTCCTGGCGCACCATTATCATCATCATCATCACCCATCATATCATCGGGGCAACGTATCCCCGCCTTCCAGACGCCCCAACCTCAGAAGTGGGTTACAAGTACGCCATGCCAGGAGAGAAAACCAGGAATGTCGAAAGACAAATCTGGGGCATTTGAAAAAAAAAGACAAACTATTCATTAATGATTCTGTAGCTTATTGCAAGCTTCGGCAGTTCTAGTTATTTTCCTATTTTTACTTATGTCCTGTAGTTCATTCTCCACTCATGGCGTCCAGTGTTTTTGTGTTTCCTCTCCCAGTATCGAATCACCTAATTAGAAGTAGGATGTTAACAGATGTGCAAGTACATTTTGTTTCACTCTGTATTTTTAAAATTTTATAACTGTACTTGCCAAGTAAATCTCAATATCTACTTATATATTTTTTATTAGTTCACTTCAATTTTAACACAAGTAATTCCATCACATCTAGTTTTACTAACCGTAATTTCCTTCTTGGAGCAAATAATATTTCCGAGTTACAGCTACGTGCTTAGAGAGTAAATACGTCACAGGATCAAACCCACGTCTATCCGGTTCCATTATATAAAATATGATTTCCTATCTTTGCGATACATGTCACATATATAACCTGGATCGTATCGTAAGAATTTTTCCCCTTTTCATAAAAAAATATATGTGCACTACAGAATTTAATATGGACAACGCAACTCTCCCCATTCAAACATGGTGGATGGATATGTTAGTGGCGTATGAGGGAGAAAGAGAGAGAGAATAGGGTCTCATAAATATTGAAATATAGCCTTGGATGTTTGGTTTGCCATGGGCTTTGCTTCGTATCACCCCTTTACAATGTTATTACAGCTTGCCTCTGCTAAAATTTAAAGAAAACATCCATTTTAAAGTTGTTTACATCATTTAATATTAAGGAACGTTCAGAAATTGTGTTGGTGTCGTTCTTAAAAGCGTATACGTATATAAAATTATTATAATTAAAATTAATTTAAAGCATTTCGGTTTATTTAATATATTCTATTATAAATAAAATATAGACAGACACAAACAGAATATTTTATTTATTTATTTATTTATTTTCTTGATTGAGTTAAGACCGTAACGTCTTCTCTTCCACTTCACCAGGGTTAAATTATACATACAATAAAGATATTCCTTCAAAGAAGAAATTTTAGAGTAATTTCAATTTTTGGGAATCACTTCTAACACTTCTAAGCAATTAAATAATATTCACCTAAAATAATAAAATAAAAATATGTGTTTTTGATGAAAATTTGAAAAGGTTTTTAAATTGCATTTTTTTTTTTTGTGTTTAGTCCTAAAAATTCTAATTTTATAAATATGTTTGAATTTGTTTTTAGCACACTTCTTTTATATGACAATTTTAAATCTTATTCTTGGAATTTCTTGGGATCGAATAAGCAATAAAAATAAATATATTGGTAATAACACGTCAGAGGCATTAATTGATATAAAAAGTAAGATCAATGAAATTCTTAAGCATTTATAGCCATCGTGATAAGCGTCCCATAATAATAATAATAATAATAATAATAATAATAATAATAATAATAATAATAATAATAATAATAATAATAATAATAATACAAATAATAATAATGATAATAATAATTGCACTGAGCAACAAAAAATAAACTCTATTCTTGTCTCAAAAATAAAAATATGTGACTCTGATAGTATTTGTTCTCCTGAATTCAAATATGATATCGGTTTTTCTCCATCACGCAAAGTTTCTGAGAGACAGGCATTTATAATTTCAAACACTTTAATATTTTGTACATTCGTAACTGCACAATATTCGAACATTCGGACTCACCTAGAAACTAAAAAATGACGATTTTCAGCTATATTTCGCCTGTGGAGCATCCCTCTTGGTGGTCCAACAATAATCGGCCAGCATATTAGGATTCCATTTGCCTTTATACGATATCTCTTTTCCATAGCAGAAATCTCCTGATGAAAGTGTTCCCCGTTTTATTTTACAATGGATAAATGGACGAAAAAACGTTCATTAAAAAATAATTATTTAAATCCATTAATTGAAATTGAAATAAAAAAACTGTGGATGATGGAGAAATTGGGAATACATATTTGAAAACACGATAAAAAACTGCATTAAGTACAACTATTACTACTCATGAGACAAAAATCATGTTAACCAGTGCAATTAGCGGCAGTAAATATAACAAATAAGCTAAAAATGCACACAACAAATCGTATACATAGGCATAGCTAACTATCTAACTCATTGGCTATATCGAATCCGTAAGTTCATGTCCTTGCGGACATAAGCTCTCCATTCATCCCTATCCTCAGCTAATGCTTTCCAATCATTCCCTGTATAATCTACTTCCCTCAAATCATGAATAGTGTTATTCTCCCACCTCATTCTTGGTCTACCAACTGGGCGTTTTTCTTCTGGCTTTCCTACTACAGCTTCCATGCACCTCTTTCGCTTCCCATACGTGTCTCATTTCGTTTTTCCCCTTTTTTGAATAACCAACGCTTTCTGATGCTGACAATTTAATAGTATCTCTTATAGTCTCCCATTCTTTATACATAGCCATACATAATGATATATATTATCTAGATGTCTAAAAAATAAAGTTTCTACAGGTCTATTTCGAATGTAGGTATTATGTATCTTCCGCCCTATATTTTCTTTTTCTCTTCTCAATATTTATTTTCACTTTAGTTCATTTCCTATGTCCTAACTTTGCACATATATTAAAATTATTCGCTTGTTTAGCCACTTTGTTTCCCTCCTTGCTTCCCTCATGTTGGCTGTGACACCTCATTGAAATATACTGTTTTCCCTCTATCCCTTGACGAGAAGTGATTGCACCTCGTCAAGCCCAAACATCGTCGACTGCAGGAAACAACCCTCACTTAAGTCGCCCCAATGCTATAATCAAATTTGATGTCGTGTCCATTCGATCTGCGTCTTTCCAATGAGATTATTCGTGATTGTATTTACTTAGGAATCTATTGTAGTTTTAACCACCAGCGCATCTGTAAATGCAACCTGTACCCACTTTCAGATCCAGCAGACAAACATTTATTTAATTAGCTATGTTAATTTAATCAACAGAAATTATAAATGAGACGGTCAGAGGATAAGGGGTACAAGTGATAAAAAATAATTTGGAGAAAATTAAGTTTAAAAATCAATGAGAATATAAAATTCCAGAAATATTTGACAAGTCTCAAATTGAGTCTGTGTTCCTTATCTTATCTTAGACGTTTAAAGAATTTTCTCCCAGTTTCGTTAAAACAAATCCTAGTGCAGAATCTTGTGTTACCACACTTCGATTATTGTGACATTATATATAATGATCTAAACTATGCCTTGTCGCAAACGCTGCAGCGTGTTCATAATGCTTGCGTTCGATTCATTTTCAATATCCGCCGTTATGACCATATTTCCGAACACTTTAATAACCTCTCTTGGCTCCGTCTTACTGACAGACGTAAATTGCACTCTCTTTCGCTACTTTTCAAGCTTCTGAATTCCTACATTCCTATTTACCTGGCGTCCAGATTTGAGAAGTTATCCTCATACCACAATATTGACACTAGGTCACAAGATAGCAGTCTGCTAACAATTCCTCTTCATAGCACTTCCTCCTATTCTACTTCCTTCAGAGTAGTCTCTGCCCGCTCCTGGAATCTCCTTCCTCAAGATATCAGGGGTTGCCGCACACTTGGCACCTTTAAGTCACGCTTATACAGTTACCTGTTGTCTAATAATTAATTTTTCTCTATTTATTTAATTTTATACTATGTCATTAATCTTTTCCTCGTTTTTTATATATCTTGTGCATATCATATATTTAATTCGTTAAATTTAGAGTAAATCAAAATACATTATAAATAATATATTGTAATTTAGATTTAAGACTTTTCTTTTGTATTTTTTTAAACCTGGTTTAGTGGTAGACAAGGCCTTAAGGCCTTAACCCTGCCAGGTAAAATAAAGCTATTATTATTATTATTATTATGTATGAGTCAATTTATCCGAAAATTATGAACAGATTCAATATAAACATTAGTCCATACAATATATTTTTTGTATTAAGAGTCACTTGTACTCCTTGTCTTCCAAGCCATATCTTAAAATAAATTATCGTATGTAATACCACGAGTGATTTCCAAATAATCGATAAATTCTCGACTCACAAAGTGAGGAGTGAATTTATCTAGAGAATTTGGAAATCAAGAGTGGCATTTGTTCAGACTATTTAACGAATAAAATTAAGCTGTTTACTCACAAATCATTATTTAACTAGAGTTACTTTAAAATATTTATATATTAATGTAAACGGCAATGTTTGAAAACAAATGAGAAACGTTTGGTACACTTCATTTGCTTCTTTTGTTCATCACTGCAAACAGATCATATAATTTATTGCCAAAGGATCGCAATATTGTAAGAATTCACCCTAGTGGAGAAATTTATAACAAACATTACACTGGGGAACAGTGATTTTGGTGCCTTAATGTTTTCACCTATTTATGGGTATATTTGGGTCACTGATTCCAAAGATGATTTCAGTTTCGTCCTATCAGCTCTAGTTTTTGAGATAGAGTTTATTCAAATTATATACCAGTTCAAAAATACTGGTCCACATATACAACTATATTACTCGCATACAATTAAATACAAAAGAACAAATACTTTCTTTTTCATGAAACAACTGTATCTATATAACTACCATAATTTATTTACACATTAGTCTCGTTAGAATCATTAATTTTCCTCCATCAGGTCGCAGAATCCCCGTTTCTGTGATTTCCTCCGATGCAATGATCTTGGACATTCTCGGTGGATGCTCCAACAGTAGTCCGCCATCATATGTATATCCCACCGTCCACGATACCTTTCTTCCATTGTACTTAATTCCTGGTGAAAACGCTCACCCTGTTCCTCACTTACATCTCCAAGATTGTCTGGAAATCGATCCAAATGACTGTGTAGGTAGTGTAATTTGATGCTCATGTTACAACCTAGTGCACAAAAAGCAGTGAGCATATTCTCCACTAGTTCATCACTATTAGGAGACTTATAGTTTCCAAGGAAATTCTTCACTACCATACAGAACGAAGACCATGCGGCTGCTTCAGTATCATTCATTGAGTCTTGAAATTGATGGTCATTAATAAGTTGGCGGATTTGTGGTCCATCCAATATACCTGCTTTTATTTTTCCTTACTCAGTGCAGGAAATTTTGTACATATGTAGCCAAAACATGTTCCATCTCTATTCAACGCCTTGATGAACTGTTTCATTAAACCAAGTTTAATATGCAGTGGTGGCAAGATGATGTTGTTTCTGTCAACCAAAGGTTCTGCAACGATGTTTTTTTCTCCAACGGTCATGCTTTCTCTAAGAGGCCAATGCCTTCTCACCCAATGTTGATCTTTGGCTCTAGAGTCCCATAAACATATAAAGCATGGGTATTTGGTGTACCCACCTTGTTGTCCTAGAAGAAAATTCACCATCTTGAGATCGACACACATTACCCATTGGTGATCACGGTAAGAGATCTTCTCTAGCACTGTAGCTATTGTATGTTGATTTTCACGCATAGAAACTGAGTGACCAATTGGGATTGACCTGTATATGTTCCCATTATGCAAAAGAACACATTTTAGGCTGCGTTTGGAGCTATATATAAATAACCGCCATTCACTTGGTGTGTATTTTCTTACACCCAGCTTCATTAACAGTCCTTCAACATTCATACAAAAAACAAATTGATTTTCTACTGTGAAGAATGGCAGGAAGTCTGTTTCTCTTTTGCGATAGACTGTGACCTTTGTTCCCGGTAACAGACATTGTTTCTCTGCCAGCCTGGAAGCTAACAACTCAGATGACTTCTTTGGAAGACTTAGATCCCTTATGAGGTCGTTCAGTTCCGCTTGACTAAAACCGGATGAAACTGATGAAGGTCCTGGGAAATCGCTGTCATTTCCCTCAGAATAGCTTTCAGTTGAATCATCCTCTTCTTCTGGTGACTCTGGAAGACTGGTAAAAATTGGAACAGGTATCTCCTCTGAATGTGGAACAGGGCGTCTTGCGGAGCGTAGATTGGGATATACCCATCTATTCCGGTTTTTGCTATTGATGCCCTTTACATTGACTGAACAAAAATAGCAGTCATCACTATGGTTAATTTGTTCTCGCCAGATCATTGGTTCCCCAAATTTCAAGCATTTCCGTTTCCCATTTGTCCATTGTCGTAGATGCTCTGTGCACGTTTTACATACAATGTGAGGTGCCCAAGGCTTATCTTGATCTCCCAGTTGTACTTTGAAATAGGCCAAATAAGCTCTTCTTACAAAGTCAGTTATAGGTTTTCTTTGTTGAGTGAATGTGTACTCCCCACAGATGAAACAAAACACATCAGGATTATTCACACATTTTCTTCGTGTTGAAGCCATGTCAGTCTAGAAAAAGGATAAACAATTGTCAAATTAGTAAAATTACATATGCAAACGGCAACAACAACATGAATATAACTTGGATTAAATCAATTAGTATTATGCAAACAATCGATTTACAATGGTGGTACATAAGAGCAGTATCATCAATATCTTGCAAACTAGAGCTGCTGCAACAAAATGGATGACATTTTTGGAATCAGCAGTGCCGAAATACCCAGAATCAGGTGAAAAATTTCAGGCACCAAGAAAAAAATATTTTTTTGTTCCCCAGTGTTATAGGTATTAATTAATTTCTGATGTCCTATGTTGTAAATATGTCAATTATATTTTTCTGCAACGTCATTTGCTGGAAAATAATTCGTTTAAGAAAGTTCAAAGATTGGTTTCTTTTTTTGTAGTATAATCAATTGCTACAAATGTTTTATATTATCTCCCGCATGCACTATCTGCTGATATTCATGCACTATATATACAATCTGGTAGCCGTATTTGAACAGTTGATTCCTGCCGCACTTTGCGTTGTTGGTGTCCAGCGTTCGCGTCTTCAGCTCCTTTCTGGTCTTGCTCTACTCTCGGTCTTAAGATCATTCTTCAGGGGAGCAGAATGAATAGAATAGAATAGAATAGAATAGAATGAAGCACTGTGAGTTACTGATGTTTGTTTGTTATGGTACCGGCCTTTTCAGGCCTTGACCCAATCTTTATTGTGTTAGACAACTTCAAAAAACCAGCTATCAAAACGGATCCAGAATCAAGACTGCCATTCCAGTTTTAATTCTGATCTTCAGTCAACGATCTAACTTCATGACAAAAATCGTTCAACTTACAGATATCTTCAATGTAAAAATCAAACTTGAAACTTACAGAACACCAGCGGGAGGAATTCAATGCTATAACTGTCAAGGCTTCGGACATCTAGCAATATGCTGTTCTAGAACTCAGAAATGAGTTAGATGTGCAGGCAATCACAATGTAAAAGATTGCAAAGAAACAAAATTAAAATGCACTAACTGCAATGAAACTCATGCTGCAAGCTACAGACAATGCCCTATCTACAAGAATTATGCAAACTCTAGACTGCAATATATATCAAAGACTTCACAACATACACCAAAGCCTGAAAAGACAAAAGTCAACATTACAGCAACAAAAATGGATATTCCAACAACCCGTCACTCTCGCTATAAGGTGAGATAAGTCGTAACAAAGTAGGTGTACTGGAAGGTGTAGCTAGAATGGTTAAATAGGTTAATAATTTTGTAAAGAAGGGGGAAAGAAAGAAGGACTGGCAAGTTATTCTAATTCCTACTCCTACTACTACAAATCCTGAAAACCTAGTTCATCAATTTCTATCCCTCCTATCCAAAATCCTTATGAATCCAGAACTCCTAAAAACCACTGTAATGCTACTTACAAGTCTAGTAACTTCACGTCCTTAAATAAATCCACAAAAACTACTTCAAGAATATATTTAAGACCAAGAAGCTTAAGCACAAGAAGAACACAACATCACATCTTCAGAAAACAACTAGGAGAAGATTATTTTCTTCAGCTCAAAATATAATTGCAGAAGACTTCAAGACAAGCACAAATCCTAGTGCAGAATCTTGTGTTACCACACTTCGATTATTGTGACATTATATATAATGATCTAAACTATGCCTTGTCGCAGAGACTGCAGCATGTTCATAATGCTTGCATTCGATTCATTTTCAATATCCGCCGTTATGACCATATTTCCGAACACTTTAATAACCTCTCTTGGCTCCGTCTTACTGACAGACGTAAATTGCACTCTCTTTCGCTACTTTTCAAGCTTCTGAATTCCTACATTCCTACTTACCTGGCGTCCAGATTTGAGAAGTTATCCTCCTACCACAATATTGACACTAGGTCACAAGATAGCAGTCTGCTAACAATTCCTCTTCATAGCACTTCCTCCTATTCTACTTCCTTCACAGTAGCCTCCGCCCGCACTTGGAATCTCCTTCCTCAACATATCAGGGGTTGCCGCACACTTGGCACCTTTAAGTCACGCTTATACAGTTACTTGTTGTCTAATAATTAATTTTTCTCTATTTATTTAATTTTATACTATGTCATTAATCTTTTCCTCGTTTTTTATATATCTTGTACATATTATATATTTCATCATCATAGTGCATTCACGAATTTAGGCCATTTGTTGACCTGTTTCGGCCTCAAGAGAAACACCATCCAGAAGTCTTTTGAGTGGACGTCCTGGTTATTATATATTTAATTCGTTAAATTTAGAGTAAATCAAAATACATTATAAATATTAATTGTATTGTATTCATAACTTGTAATCGTTTATATATATATTGTAATTTAGATTTAAGACTTTTCTTTTGTATTTTTTTTAAACCTGGTTGAGTGGTAGACAAGGCCTTAAGGCCTTAACTCTGCCAGGTAAAATAAAGCTATTATTATTATTATTATTATTATTAATAAAGATTGGGTCAAGGCCAGAAAAGGCCGGTACCGTAACAAACAAACATCAATAACTCACAGTGCTTCTTAGAGGGTCAATCATTGCAAAATAATGCTATGAACTATTCAGAATGTTAAAAAGGAAGAGCGTTCTTTAATATGATATACTTCAGTTGATAAATTCGAGGCGAAACACGACTGTGATTGGTTGTAAATCAAAAGTCATTGAAATGTGATTGGTCATTGACTCCCATTTGGGGCATGAGTTAAATAGTCCAAGAAAAGTAGATTCATACCAACATTTTTATTATGACTCGAAATACGTGCTGAGTTACACATTACAAGGTTAATTGACAAAATCAGTCTTAAAGTTCATTGGACTTAAACCTGCATTCATGGATACATTCTCTTCGCCTCTCCACATGCATTTTTGCCTTTTTGTCTACATAGTGTTTGCTTCATTCTTTCCTCTTTTTGTTTATTTTTTTACCGAAGTTTCTAGTTTACTGATCCTCTTTCTGCCAACGTGCAATATTGGAGCATCTTCATCTCTAGGTCCTGTAATGCCGGGTTCTTCAATACCATCTTCATTGGAATCGGTCCAAAAAAAAAGATTAATCTTCATATTAAAAAAACACACCTTTATTATAAACATTATTAGATTGCAAATCCTGTTGATCTAAATCATATTATATCCTTAGATTTTTAAATAATCTCCAATTATCTCATAATGTATTGGTAAAAAGTATTATTTTATAATATACAATTGTGAAAATAATGAAGAAACCAAAAATCTTTGACCGTACATTTTTGTCCCTTAAAAGGACTCCATGGCGCGAAAAGCTTAGGAAGCCCTTGGACTACAATCCGCCTGCTCTTGCATCCTCTATCTATCTATCTTCGGGTTTTTACAGCTGCTGCCGTCTTCCCGTGCCAAACCTCCAAAGCCTACGATCTTGGGCATCTTCTATGCTTAGCCCTCTTGCTTGCATTAATGTCTTCATGTTTTCCTTCCATGTTAACTTCGGTCTCCCTCTCTTCCTCCTTCTGATCGGAAGCCATTGATATAGTTGCTTTGACCATCGCTCATCTTCCATTCTTAAAACATGTCCTAACCTCTTTAATTCCTTCTCCTCAATTTGTTCTTACATCCACTTGTGATAATAACAGCTGGCAATCATCCGGCCATGTTGTCACCTTAGTGATACCGCATTTTGACTACTGCATATTACCTGTCCAGTTCTGTTATTTAGGATTCTACATACTTCGACTCCAAATTATTTAGCCTCTCGTTTGCAGTATCTCCGCCAATCATAATTTAGACACACGATTACAACATAGTATCTTGCTTAATACGCCCCAACGTAGGACATCCCATCACTCCACATCGTATACTATCTTCATTTCCCGCGATTGGAATTCCTACCAAAGGAATTCAAAGACTTCCAGACTTTAGATATCTAAATTTATGCTTGTTTTCAATATTACCTCCACATGTATTGTCCATATATTAATTGGTGTTTCCTGTAGCTTCAAAACATGTCTGACTATAATTGTCTTGGTCTTGCCGGATATCTTCTTTCCTTAGGCCTATAGTACAACATTGTTCTAGTGGTCATCTCTTACGGCATCTATAAACATGCGGTCTCCATACCACATAATTTATAACTGGTTCTTCCTATATATTTTATTGAGAATGTGGACCAAAACAGTACAAACAGCACCTCCTTCCACTCTACAAAACAAAACTGCAGACGGCCATCTTAAATTTGTTAATTCTTCTTTTCTTCTTCATCCTCTCTTTACTTCATATTACCCAAAAGTTGGGGTACTGCTAAGGTAATGGAATTAAAAGAGACTTGATGACTGCAACATTATTTAGGACATATGATTTTATATGATATTTTATCTAAAAGGGTATATAATTTTACTGTTCTTAAGTATTTCATTTCGGCAGCCTGTATTTTGTTTTTATCAGCTTTCGTCAACATCCATGTTTGAGATTCAGTTCTTTGTAAAGCTTCGCTCCTATATATTTTCAAGTTTTAATTTCAAGTCTTCTGTTTATTGTACCACATATTTGTTGGAACATGAGTAATTCTATATTTTTCTTGATGGTTAACACATGTACATGTTGTATGTAAACTGCCTATTAAAATATTTATTTAAATTTATTAAAGTTTTTGTTATTTTGGATCAAGTGTAGAGAAAGATGGGACAATAAATAAATAAATAAATAGCAAATAGGAACAGTAATGGAGAAAAAACCATAGGAATGTTAAACTCTATACTATGGAGTAAAAAATCATTAACAGAACAAAACAACTAATTTAAAAGTCCATCCTAGAAAGTATAATGTTATATGGATCGGAAGTTTGGACAATGCCACAACAACATGCCAACAGAATAACTGCAGTTGAAATGGATTTTTGGAGAAGAGCTACCAGAAAATCTCGACTGGAAAGAATTAGAAATGCAGAAATTAGAAAATGGATTGATGCAGAAAGAAGTATAATGGATGAGATTGAACACAGAAGACTAAAATGGTATGGACACGTAAGAAGAATGCAGGGTAGAAGATTACCAAAGGCCGTCCATGCATGGAAAATTGAAAGAAGGAGAAGAAAAGGAAGACCATGAACAACCAGGAAGAATAACATTCAGAATTCAGTGAGAAAATGTAGTGTAACGGATGAAAACACAGAGGATAGAGAAGAATGGAGAACTTTAATTAAGGGAATTTGTGAATGTGTGTTACAATCTGATAGTCTATAAGTCCGTAGTGATTTATGTATTTTTTAAAAGTATGTTAATTATAAAGATTGATTGGAGAAAATACTCATTGAAGAGGAAAATTCTCAAAATGAATGATTGAAATTTATTATAATTTGTATATTGTATAAGCTATACAGTTTTATTGTAAACCTAAATTTATATATTTTCTGTTTGAATAGAAGAGAAGGCCTTACAGCCTTAACTCTGCCAGAATATATACTATCTATGTTGCAACCTTAATTTTCAGTAATAAAAGTTCTTGTCCTCTTATTTTCATTCATAATTTGTAGGATTTTTCATCCTGTTTATTTCCAAAATCACTCCACGGAGGATGAAATATTGGACGCGCATTCGCTGTCTATCTGAAACTATTTCCAAAATTAAATCTTTAGAATAAAATCCTGCCAAAAAAAGGTATTCCACATAATGCGAAATTAGAAATTATTAAATATCCATTTCTTGGCTGGTCTTCCTCTTGTTCTTCTCCTGTCCATATGTCTATCTTCTTTAGCTCTATTTGCAAGTCGGTTGTCTTTCATTCTTTCTATATCACCTTTCCAATATTTTTGTCTATCTATAATAAATTTGGTTATGTCTTGAATATGACATTTGTCCCTAATTTCTGTGTTGTGTATCTTATCAAGTATTTTTTTCCCCTGAATAGTTCTTAAAATTTCCATTTCACATGTGCTTATTATTTGTTTAGTTTTTGTTGAATCGCCCCTAGTTTCTGCTAGATATACGATAACTGGTCGAAATATCGTTTTGTATATGCGTATATTGTATATGTACATTGGCCTGCTTATTATTATATTTTTAAAACTTGGTTGACAAAGTAGTAGTAATGGGACTTTATTAGACTAATAGTAAGATATATACAATGCTATTTCCAAATATGGGTCGCACGGGCTGTAAGCCGTACTTGCTGTTGACAGTAAAGTAATATTTGGTAATATTATAAAGAAAAACAAAAAGAAAACAATAGTATTATAATTACATAAAGAAAACACATTAATATTACAGTTAGATAATAAAACAAATACATTATACATTAATTAATTTGTGTAGAATTATTAAGAATTAATGGTATTGCATTTTGATAACATGTATTTATTAATGAATGAGTGTTGTTCTCATTTTCCGCATTTTGTCCAGAAATTTACCGAACCTTATCCAATTTTCTGGATTTACTATTAACTCGTAGCATGTCAATCTTTCGCGATTTGAATTTAGAAATCTTTCCGGTAATAACTGACGCCTGCAATATTCTGGCTGACAAAGTAATAAAGAGAGACTAATGGAGACTACATGTTGGAAGAAAGACTGACCAATTTAATATTAAAATACCACCCAGTTGAGAAACGACTTCTGAATGGATAATGAGAACCAAACCTGCACTTAGGCCTTTATCCTATACTACTTGATAATGACGAAGAAGTAGTAGGCCTATATATTACAGTAATAATAATCATTAATTAAATAAAAATAAAACGTAGTTTTATTTGATTTTCATATTTATTATATAATTCAGTGACAGCTGTTTCGGTACACTGTACCTTCTTCAGACATGTTAACAAATTATGAATTGTGTTCCAACTGATATAAGCAACAATACAACAATATTTATTTTAATTTTTAAATTTAACAAAGGGGATTCATTCAAATCAAGTTAGATCAGTTGGAACACAATTCATAATTTGTTAACATGTCTGAAGAAGGTACAGTGTACCGAAACAGCTGTCACTGAATTATATAATAAATATGATAATCAACTAAAACTACGTTTTATTTTTATTTAATTAATAAATATGGATTTTCATCAAGTAAACACCAACTCAATTGATTATGTAATAATAATCATGCAGAATTTCTATTTGTGGTTATAATTAAATGTTCATATCAAATATAATTTAATATTTATATAACTTACTTTGAACCGAATAATTCTAATATTGTAAAAAAAAATATAAACTAACTTAATGCGATTTAATTCCGTATTTGAAATTAAGTTTCTTGTTTGATTTAAGGAATTAAAATTTTAAACTAAATCAAATGACTTTCTGTCAGCTTTCACCATAAATAAACATAATTTACTTTAACTAATTTACTCTCACTAACTCATTCACTCTATACAGTTAGATTTTATGCCGAATTCATAAAGGTTCTCCATTTGTCACTATCCTTAATCAATTGAATCTTGTTCGTATTTCTTGATACCTAATTCCCTAATATCCACCCGAATATTATTTCTAATCTGTCTTACTTAAATATAGAGAAAGGGGTATAGTTACGAACTAACTCAATAGCACTATCGAAACCATAGGTTCATTGCCGCATGGACATAAGCTCTCCATACATCCCTATCCTGAGCTAACGTTTTCCAATCATCCCCTGTATAATCTACTTCCCTCAAATCGTGGATAATGTTATTCTCCCACCACATTCTTGGTTTACCAACTGGGCGTTTTTCCTCTAGTTTTCCTATAAGAAGCTTCTATGCCCTTCTTTCATTCCCCATACGTGCCACATGTCATGCCTATCGCAATCTACGAGACTTAACTGTTCTTATTATATCTGGCTTCTTATACATATAATGTAGCTATTATTCAGTTTTCTCCATTCATCTGTATGTTAATCTCTTTTTCCTAAGAACTTTATTCTCAAATACTTGCAATTTTCTTTCCTCCCTTAAAGTAAGAGTCCATACTTCGCATCCAGTTAATATAACTGGAAGAATAACTGTTTAATATATTTTCAGTTCAATGTTTTTTGAAAGGAGTTGGAATGACAAGTGTCCCTGTAATGCATAATAGCACGCATTTCCAGATTTGAGTCTATGTTTAATTTATATGTGCACATTATTAGGAACACTATGGATCAATAAAGATAGAGTAATATCAAGTTTAAGCAGTATTTAATTGGATAAAGATACCATAAAATTATAAAAACGAACATTTATAATGCAGTTGTTAAAAAGTACAGTAAGTCTTGGAGGCATGAAATTTGGTAGCAAGAAAACTATATAAATTATATCAGACAGAAATTGACTTCTGGCTACTATCAGCAAGGATATCTAGGAGAATAAAATATATAAATATGGTTATAAGAGGAAAAAATAAAGTGCAAGGAACTATTAAAATAACACAAATAAGATGGTTTGAAAATTTTAAAAGAATAATGGAAGATATTTTACCGAAGAAGATTTATGAATTTAATCCAACAGAAAGAAGAAAGGAAGGAAATCAGAACCAACATGCACACAAGAAGTATCAGAACAATGGAAAAAAAGGAGGTTTAGAGAAAGGAGCATGGAAAAATAAAGAAGAATAAAGATTAGCAATATAATCTTGAAATGGGCACAGAACGATTTCAAAGACATTGTAAAACTTGAGATTAAATAAAGGTTTTAGTTATCCCGATAGCAGCGGGCTTGAGTTCGATCCCCGATCGGGATACGTTTTATGAGAGATGTTTTTTTCAGAAGTTTTCCTTACCTGTAAGATATATATCAGGAAACTTTAAGGCCCAAATGTTCCCAGAATATCATCTGGGCATCAAACCATCATTATCATTTTCGCCATCTTAAATATGTATGTGAATGGTGTTTTATTTTCCCGTAGAAGGCCCTAGATTGAGCTGATGACTCATTTGGGAAAGTCATCCAGTTATTGTGTTGTCAAAAAGTATGTGTGTGGTCCAAAGAGTAAAATCCCTCTCTCTACAGGTCGTGCCACTGTAAGGTCCGGGCAGAGTGGGGCATATAAAGTACCTTTGGGTGAGAGGCTAAACTACAATGGACAAGATGGGAAATTATATGAGAACTCTAAACAAAGTATTAAATCAAAGAAGAAGATTTTTATAAAAGCCAATATGGAAAGCTTTGTGTATTGATTGATATCAAGATATATTGTTAACAATTGTAGAACTTTGAATGAAGACGACTGCCGAAGACTTCTGAAGAATGCTAAGGCACACATGTCGCTGTTGTGTCATCAATGATGATAATTTATTTAATGTCAAAATGGTTTGTGAAATAACCTGTAACAAAATCAGTTATTTCAATTATTTATTCATTGTGTTATCTAAACATTTCAAATCTTTGTTCTTTTAACAAATTTAACGAATAAGTACAGTGAACAGATATTATGTATGGGTAACAATTTTGGTTGAAAATAGAATAATAGCTAGTACAAGTGAGATATTCTATATACATAGGAAGTCCACATTTCATTATATGATAACCAAAAAGACATCATCATCATCATCCGGTATCATGGCAGCTGCCGCCGTCTTCCGGAAACCAAACGCCATATCCATTGATCTTCCTCCAATCCTCTGATATACATAGCTGCTTGTACCCCTTCTATCCAAGTTTTCTTTGGTCTTCCTCTCTTCCACCTTTCTATTGGGATCCATTCCATGACAATTTTAGGCAATCTTTGCTCTGGCATTCTTTTGACATGACCATACCACTGCACTATTTTCTTTTCTATAATGTCTATGATGTCCGGCTCCTCTTGTACACCCATAATTTCCCTTATTTCTTTATTTCATCTTCTATCCATTCTAGATTTTCCAGGTGATCAAAAAGACATATATGAAAATTTAATAAAATACAAATTGCTTAAATGGGGATTTTGAGAAGAAATTTTGGAAAATCATTGCGAAAAGATATTCGATTCTGATTTCATAATGTAATATCTCGACCATCTCTTTTATATAGTAGTGAATGTTGGACATACGACACACTGATAAAAGCAGAATCAACACACCACAGAAAAATGAGATTTCTCCGGTCAATAAGAGGTGTTAGCTTGAGAGACCAAATGAAGAGTGATGATATTAGAACTCAATGGGGCGTTGAAGAAATGACTGTGAAATTCCAGCTTCATCATCATAAGTGGAGACAGCACGTTCTTAGAATGCCAGAACATCGTTTACCAAACATTATTAAATTATCATCAGCCTGCAGGGAAACAGAGACTTGGGTCGACCTCATCCCGTTGAACAGATCAGTTTCATTCATAGTTAAATATGGGAAATAACATTATGAGGTTCTTAATTCGTAAATTAATGAGTCATTTTTAACATCTTGCCTCTTATTTTATGTTTCTTCAAACACTGGAACTATTACACATCCAAGTTAACTGTTCACGGGCGGAGGGGAAGAGTTTTGCGCTAGTGTCGCCGATCTACTGAATCTGTGGAAGGGATGTAGGAGAAAAATGTACATCCGATCACGTATTGAAAATTTTCAACTTCAAATGTGGGGGGAGAATATCTAAACACGTGTGAAAGTTCTTAACATGGTTGTCAAATTAGTCATTTAAGCACGGAGCGCTCAAGCGGTCGGATCATTTAAAATCACAGTATTTGTCGTCTGTCTGTTACCAGTCTCACAATAGATCAGAAGTGGCAACATGTAATGAGAAGGGAAAGGAAGGGACAGCTCATTCCTAGACGTAACCCCAAAAGTAATAGGTTGTCAAGTTAGTCATTCTGCCACTGACCGCGCAGAACGACGGATCATTAAAATACATAGTATTTGTCAGTTCTCTACCTGCCAATCAAACAACATAATACAAAGGACAGGAAGTGGCAACATAGTAAGGAATAGAAAGAGAAAGACGGTTTGTTAGTTAACATATTTTCCGCCTGCACACTTGGATGGGTAATAGTTTTCGAGAGAAGGATCTCTCTCATTTTCAACCTAATAATGTCGGTTGGAAATGAGAGAGATGATCCTTCTCTCGAAAACTAGTTCCCGTGTTTGAAGAAACATAAAATATGAGGTGAGATGTTAAAAAATGACTCATTAATTTACGTAAGATCAGTTTCAGCTGTAGTTCACAGAAGGGAATGAACCTAAACCTGTGTTTTTGACAGCAGGAGAAGAAGTGCAGTATTTTCGTATGCGTTACTACCATTGTTAAATTATCAATTTAATTTAAATTTTGCAGATGCCTCTGTGCTAATAAAGCGAATATAATTTCCAAAATACTTCATTATATGGTTGCATTTCAATTAAGATAAATTCTCGTGCATATATTGCCTCCTTTGTAAATTAGAGACAAATATTTGTGTTAGGTTACGTACATCTAATTTATTATGTTTCATAATATTCATATGTTGTTTGTCATCTATTAACATTAATTGATATTTTCAACGTGCATAATGATGTGTGTGTGTGTACTTCTGTACAGTTTGTAACTCAGTTTTACAATAAATTCAACTGTTATTTGGAAATTTGTTTTGGATCTATTTTGTTACTATTATTATTCTATGTAGCAAAGTTCTGTATGTATGTGAATTCTGAAATTCCACACCAAGTTTCACAGATAATAGCAGAAGGTGTGGATATTGGTTAAATAACATCATAGCGCAGTTAAAAATAGACAGATCCTAACATAACATAAGTAATGAAAAACAAATTAGAAAAGTCAGTCCGCAGGAACTTAAGTGTATTCCGCAGGAAGTCGAATGGGGTATGTATTATTTTTCTAGTTCATTGAATATGAATATTTTTGTGAACCCTTACATCGGAGAAGCTCAATTTATTATGATTAGATTAGATTAGATTTATTTATTTAGCCTGGTGGAGTTAAGGCCATGTGACCTTCTCTTCCACTCACCAGGACAAACATATATTACATCAGAATATAACAATCTTAATTAACTCTAATATTAAATACTAAGTAAAAATTTGATCAAAAGATAATATCTAATATACGTATTACGGTCTACAATACAACCAGTTAATATTAGTTAAAATTAAGACTAAAACTAACAATAAAATGTATACAAGCAAGGCATATTAAATTGTCCCTGTCTAGTGTATATAAAAAACAGGAAAATAATGAGATATAGAAAACTAATTTTACGATTATACAATATTTAAAAACAAAACAAATAAAAATATTTGTTATTCTTAATATTATTTTCATAAATAATTAAGTATATTAATATTGCTAAAAGAATACTATCAGTGAGGTGTATAAGTTAGTTTGTTATTAAATAATTCTTTAGTTTATTTTTGAAGGATGTTATAGTTTGACAGTCTCTTACATAGGGGCGGAAGGGAATTCCATGTTTTGGTAAGTGACACCGTAAAAGATAATGAATAATATACAGTGTGGTGAGGCGGGATATAAAGGACAATGTGCTGATGGGATCGAGTGTCAATATTATGTGTGTCGGATAGTCTGATGAAGCGGCGTGATAAATAATTAGGCGATGATGTGTGAAGTATTTTATAGAGAAGGGATAGGGAATTGACAGTTACGATCTCTTAGACGAAGCCACGATAATTGTTCCAGGGACTGTGTAACATGGTCAAATTTGCGAATACCACAAATAAAACGTGCGCAAGAATTATGAACACGTTGAAGTCTTTGAGTCCGTAGCGTAGTGGTTAAGGCACTAGGCTACAAGCCGGAGGGTCGAGGGTTCAAGTCCCGTTGGGGTCAGGATTTTTAAACTGACCCAAACCATCTGGCGGCACTATGGCCCTGGGGTCGACTCAGCCTCTAACGGAAATGAGTACCAGACGCTTGTTCTGGGGTAAAGGCGGCCGTCACGCAGGGCTGACAACCCGGCTGACATCAAGTGCCGATTGTCTAGAAAAAGTGGGAGCCTTAACCTCCTACTACCCCAAAGGCCTCCTGAGGCCTGTTGTGGGATCACTTTACTTTTTGAAGTCTTTGAGTGGAAATAATATTTAAGTCTGTAAAAAGAGTGTCACAATAATCAAAATGGGGCATTGCAAGTGTTTCTACTAACATTTTCCTAAGGGCGAATGGCAAACAATTTCGTACACGATTTAATGAATGTATTATTGAGAAGACTGTTTTGCATGTATGGTTTATTTGTGTATTCCAATTTAAGTTTTTGTCAATAAATACTCCTAGAATTTTTACAGTCTCACTATAAGGGACTATATTATGGCAGCCTATTAAAAAATTTGTCGGACTGCGTTAAAAACAAACCATATATAACCATAAGTTATTATTTATTACATGTTGTATAATCTTGAAACAAATTTAGATAATATATAGGCCTACCGATCCATTATTCCATTGCTTTATTAAAAATATTAAATTAATTAAACCAGCTACATTATCTTTTTAAGAAAATATATATGTCCTATAATAAGAACAGTTAAATCTCGAAGACTGCGACGGGCCGGACATATGGCACTAATGAGGAAGATTCTTGTAGGTGAACCAGAGGAAAATGCCAAAATGTAGATAAAGAAAGAGGTGGGAGAATAATATTAACCTTGATTTGAGGGAAGTAGATTATACAGGGGGTGATTGGATAACATTGGCTCAGGATAGGGGTATATGGAGAGCTTACATCCCCACGGCCATGGATGTACGGGTTTGATAATGCCAGTTAGTTAGTTAATATATTTTATAGGATATATTCTGCATGTTTAAAGGTTAATTGAATTTTATGGCAAACATATAAATGCGAAAAAGCAAACATGGCGGCTGCTATAGTTATTTTTTAAGTTCCAAAGGCCTGATTACTCGTATGTTTGGAGAATCCCTTCCTTGTTTTATCTCAATAGCATATGCTGAGTTTCGTAGCGAAAACTCGAAATTTGTGACAGCTAGATTGATTTTTAAATTTTAACTTCAAGTGAACTCGTTCTTCTAACGACGGTCCGATTTTGCAAATAAACGAAATTCGTCTTCCACTTTTTAATTGATTGCTGTATACCGAGTTTGGTTCCGAGGAAAAATAAAAAAATATCAAAAGATCAGTTGGAATACAATTCATAATTTGTTAACATGTCTGATGAAGGTACAGTGTACCGAAACAGCTGTCACTGAATTATATAATAAATATAAAATCAAATAAAATTACGTTTTATTTTTATTTAATTAATAAATATGGATTTTCATCAAGTAAACACCAACTCAATTGATGAAAAAAATATCAGCCGCTAAACGTTAACACACTTACACCCGCATACACGCATGCACAGCTAATGAATTCTGGCCATTGTAATATTCTAAATAGGATTGGTGAAGATCTGTAAAAAAAAAATCAGAACTCACTTCATGAGAACAACTTTCGAGCTCCATTTCTTAGGAATTGGCTAAAAATGGCGATTCAATCAGAATTATTCTTGTTAATGTTTTTATGTGCTAAAGCTTGCAACATAGTATAATGGGAAGTTAGACTTATGACTGTCTTTTGTTTGGTTTCACATTAAAACAGTTGAATAGTATTATAAAATTCTTCATTGTCTTCTTCACGGCCTTCCTCTGGTGCATATACACCAAGAACTGTCAAATTACCTCTATTTATTTTCAGTCGAAGCTCTAATATTCTTTCATTCCAGTAAGTGTAGTGTTGAATTTTATTTCTTATGGTTTTATTAATCCAACACTCTTTGCAATTTATATCAATGAAGTAATATGTTGCTGGAACAAAACATATAAATTTGGAATAAGAATATCAGAGAATAGAAAATTAAACACCCTATTGTTTGCAGATGACCAAATAATAATAGCAAATTCCGAAGATAATCTACAGAAAGGTCTGTATGAACTTAACAAAATTACAGAAGAATATGGATTAAAGATATCTACAGAAAAAACAAAAATTATGGCATTTCAAGGTGTAGATCCTGTCAGAAGTAAAATTATACTGGACAATAAAATTTTGGAGCAGGTGAATAATTTTACATATCTAGGATGCAATATCTCATATGAAGAAGAAAAGGATGTAAATGCAAAAATATCTAAATTTTTAAGAATTTTAGGGTTAATAAATTCTATCTTCAAGCCACAGTTAGTCCAAAAGCATTCAAGACTGAAAGTGTATCAAACACTGGCTCTTCCAACTCTTTTGTATGGTAGCGAAGTATGGACGTTGAAACAGAAGGATATACAGAGACTTAGATCTGCTGAAATGAGATATCTTCGGAGGACTGCAGGATACACACTACTAGATCACAAAAAAAAATGAAGACATCTTAGAAGAATTACACATGGAATCTTTAGAAAACAAAATTTCTGATTATAAGTCAAGATGGATACAACATGTTCATCGAATGGAAGATCACAGAATACCCAAACTAATGTTAAGATATCAACCTTGCAGGAAGAAGAAGACCAGGACGTCCACTCAAAAGTCTTCTGGATGGTGTTTCTCTTGAGGCCGAAACAGGTCAACAAATGACCTAAATTCGTGAATGTACTATGATGATGATGATGATGATGAATAGTATTATTATGAGAAGTAAGGCTTCTGAACAGTCTTTTATCTTGGTTTCACACACAAACAGTTGAATAATATATACCGTACTATCTGTATTGCAATCTTATCTTTTATCACAAGAAATCCTGTCTCTAGATAAGAGAAATATCAGTGTTATATCGAAACGTATATTGAAGTTTTCTTAACAAAATGGTCATCTAGCATGAGTGCTATGTACCTAAAATCAGCTGCGAGTGGAAGTACGCATTGAAACCAAATTCATTTTCTTCATTGTCACCAGTTTGTGCAATAATTGATATTTTCTGGCTTACCATACAGGGACTCTTTTCATCCCAACTTCTATAAAATTTGACAGATAATTAATTGTTTAGTATGTACTATTATTGTGTTTTTTTGTATTTAAATGTAACATATGTTTGTCCTCGTGAGTGGAATATGAGGCCACATGGCCTTAACTCCTCCAGGCTAAATAAATCTATCCATCTATCTAAATCTATCTATCTATAAAAACACGTTAAACTAAAAATATATAGAACGGATACCTGTTTTTCCAATTACTTTATATCGATGCGAAATATGTCCCTTATATGAAGGAAAAAGAAAAAGTTGTGAATATTTAGAACAAAATTCTTAGGAAATTTTTTGAACCAAAGAGAGACGAACAGACAGATAAATGGAGAAGACTATATAACAGTGAGCTACATTATCAATATGGGAAACCAGATATAACAAGAAGAGTTAAGTATCGTAGACTCCGATTGGCTTGACATATGGCACTAATGCGCAATGGAAGAGGGGCATCAATATTTCCGGTAGGGAAACTGGAGAGAAAAGCGCCAGTAGGTACTGCCAAAAAAATAAATATATTCATTTGTTTAAATATTGTGTAACCGTAAAATTAGTTTTCTATATCTTATTATTTTTCTTTTGTTTTTTATAGGCCCCTACATCAGACAGGACGGTCTGCCAAAAATTTAATTTATCTTGCTAGAATACATTTTATTATTAGTTTTAGTCTTAATCTTAACTCTCATTAACTGGTTGTATTATAGATCGTAGTATAATATATATTATCTTATTGATCAAATCTTCATTTAGTATTTAATATATAAGAGTTAATTGAGATTGTTATATTCTGATGTAACATATGTTTGTCCTGGTGAGTGAAAGAGAAGGCCACATGGCATTAACTCCACCAGGCTAAATAAATAAATAAATAAAAATAAAAAAGAATGGGATGGGCGAATAACAGTAACCATCATATGAAGAGATGAATTACACATGGTATGATGGAAAACGTTAGCTCGGGATCGGAATATGGAGTACTTATGTCCGCGCTGTCCTGAATTTCCGAGTTCGATAGTACCAGTGAGTTATTTATTATTATTATTATTATTATTATTATTATTATTATTACTATTATTGTCACATAAGGACCTGAAGAATGGAAATTCAACAAAAACTTACAAAAAGTCATGTGTATAGAAATGGATTTCTTGAGGAGAGCAGCTAGATGTTCAAGATTTAAAAAAAAAGAAGAAGAAATAAGGTCATGCGGGAAAAAAAGAATATTAAAAATTCAATAGTAGATTATAAGGATACCTGTGAAAATAACAGAAACAATCCTGAAATAAAAAATATAATATATCCATCTATCCATCCATAGTATTGCTGCCCGAGGGCAGATCTTTCACTGCAATCATAGCATTTTCATGCTATGCTTTGCAGCTTTACTAGGGAATTATACGTGTGGTAGCTTCCCGTTGCTTTCCACACCAGTGAAGGATGATGATAATGATAAAGTGATGATGATGATGATGATGATGATGATGATGGCCGGATGATTTTCGGAGACCATTGGGCCCTAAGCTTCCTGATATTTGTCTTACAGGTGCGGAAAAACCCCGAACAAAACCTCGTCTAGGAGCCTGTCCCTACCGGGAATCGAACCCGGGCTCGCTGCGTGACAAGGCAGCACGCTACCTCCAGACCACAGCGGTCGACATATAATATATATGGGCATATAAGACGAATGCAAGAAGAAAAATTACCCAGAAATATATTGAAATGGTGTCCACTTGGAAGGAGAACGAAAGGGAGATTTCGAAACTAATGGTTGGAAGAAATATGAACTGAAATGAGAATCAGAGGATAGGAGGGTATGGAGTGGATGAATAGGGACGAGTGAAGAAGGAAAATAAAACTTCAAGTACAGAAAGATGTATCATCATTATCATCGTCATCATCATAGGGCATTTACAAATTTAGGCTATTTGTTGACCTGTTTCGGCCTGAAGAGAAACAGCATCCAGAAGTCTTTTGAGTGGACTTCCTGGTCTTCTTCTTCCTGCAGGTTGATATCTTAACATTTGTTTCTCAACACGAAGAAATCCACGAAGAAAGATGTGAAAACATTGGAAATCTATAAATATTTATTTATTATTATTTTTTAAATTGTATTTTTAAAGTATCTGCCAGTGAAAGCATGCTTTAGAAGCCTATAGAATAATAAATTGTAGCGAAGAGTGACCTGCTGAAGATGGAACGGATGTTCTGAAAGGCCTACAGGCAAAAATATTACATATTTTATAAGTTGAGGACGACGGATTTTACCTAAGAAGGTATATTTTAACTTAATTTATTTTATGTCTCTCCACCTCAACGGTTTTAACAATGAATTTTATTAGTATTGACCCTATAGAATAACTTATAAAATATATACCAGAGTATATATATATATATATTTATTTTTCCGTAAAAATGAAGACCTCTGTGTGGAATGCTTCTGGCAATATTTTGATTAGAGTTAGCAAGATGTTGAATCTAGTTGCTCTTTGAGTTAAAGGCTCTTAACTGAAAATCTCCCTGAAGCAGTGACGTGCATTTTCGTTCCTCGGGAGGACGAATAAGTTTTGAGGACTACGGCGTCTGCTCAAGTGGACATGGTTATGATGTAACATTCTCAAGGGAGATGTGACAACTTTAAAGGGGAATCAAGTTACTGGACAACGCAAACAGCCATCTTCTCTCTCTCTCTCTCTCTCTCTCTCTCTCTCTCTCTCTCTCTCTCTCTCTCTCTCTCTCTCTCTCTGTCTTTCATATATTCAAATTGAAAGACTAGATCTACTCTTGCATATTTACATAATACTTTGTTCATAGGTTTCTACTGCCTCCAGGAATACTATGCTATTTTTTATTCCAGGTACTTTAAAAGTCTTTGATATGCCAATGTTTACAATTGCTACCGTAAAATACACCTTTTGTGGGAGATAGTTGTTTCATACTTGTTGTGTTTCACTTTTTATCTCGTTCATGTATTTGCTAATTAATTCATTCTAGTTTTACCTCACTTGCTTCCGGGAAAAATAATGAATTAAATCAGTACAAACAAAGCTATAAAGTCAAAATGATATTTCAGTTTTAAAATTAAATATCTCACTATACTCTAAATTAAATAAACGACGATGATGATGATAACAATAATATTTATTTACTAAGTAAAACTATCAAAGTTTGTATGGCTTTCATAAATATTTATTTTACTCATCATTCGTAACAGCTGTTTGGCTTTCGTCTGAAGAAGATATAGTGTATTGAAACGAATGATAAATTGAATTAATATTTATAAAAACAATGTAAACTTTGATGGTTATATTTAGTTAAATAAAAAATCATGATTTTTCTTAAAGTAAACAACAAATCAATTGATTAAATAATAATGATAATAATAATAATAATAATAATAATAATAATAATACTACTAATAATAATAATAATAATAAAATCATGATTTTTCATAAAGTAAACAACAAATCAATTGATTAAATAATAATGATAATAATAATAATAATAATAATAATAATAATAATAACAAATTAAACATAGGTTCAATTCGGGAAATGCGTGTTATTATTCATTACAGAGGCTCTTGAGGTCCCAACTGCTTTCAAAAAACGTTAAATTGAAAATATATAAAACTATTATTCTACCAATTATATTATGTGGATGCGAAACATGTACTCTTACTTTAAGGGAGGAATGGATATTACGAGTATTTGAGAATAAAGTTCTTAGGAAAATTTTTGGGCCAACGGGAGATGAACAGACAGGTGAATGGAGAAGACTTACATAACAGTGAACTACATGGTCATTATAGGAAACCAGATATAATAAGAACAGTTAATTCTCGTAGACTGCGATGGGCAGGACATGTGGCACGAATGGGGAATGAAAGACTGACATGGAAGCTTCTTGTAGGAAAACCAGAGGGAAAACGTCCAGTTGGTAGACCAATATAATGAGGGAGGAGAATAATATTAATTTGATTTGAGGGAAGTAGATTATGCAGGGAATGAATGCAAATCATTAGCTCAGGATAGAGACATATGGAGAGCTTATGTCCGCGCGGCTATGAACCTACCGGTGCAATAGTGCCAGTGAGTTAGTTATAATAATAATAATAATAATAATAATAATAATAAAAGTAAAGTGATCCCACAACAGACCCGGAGGCCCTTGGGGTAGTAGGATGTTAAGGCTCCCACTTTTTCTAGACAATCGGCACTTTATGTCAGCCCTTCGTGACGGCCGCCTTTACCCCCAGAACAAGCGTCTGGTACTCATTTCCGTTTGAGGCTGAGTCGACTCCAGAGCCATAGTGCCGTCAGAGGGTTTGGGTCAGTTTAAAAATCCTGACCGCAACGGGACTTGAACCCTCGACCCTCCGGGTTGTAGCTCAGTGCCTTAACCGCTACGCTACGACGTGCCCCCAATAATAATAATATAATAATAATAATAATAATAATAATAATAATAATAATAATAGCAATAATAATAATAATAATAATAATAATAATAATAATAATAATAATAATAATAATAATAATAATAATAATAATAATAATAATAATAATAATAATAATAATAATAGTAATAATAATAATAGTAATAATAATAATACTAATAATAATAACAATTTTAGTAATAATAATAATAATAATAATAATAATAATAATAATAATAATAATAATAATAATAATAATAATAATAATAATATGGATGAGACGATGTACTCACAACCATGTACTCGCAGTGCGTGACGCTGAAGGGGAGAAAAGTGCAGCTTTATGAAATGGCAGGGGTTGTAGACAGATGACACTCAGGGGGTTATACTACCCGCCGCATGCGACAAGTCATGGTCCTAAAGTATGACCGCCAATATAATATCAGATGACAGCTAACACTTTGTTACTTTCACAGAAAACCTGATTAACATATCGTGCGGTCTGTAAATTACTAACATCATTAATATAAACATTTTAATTTCTTCAAATCTCACCCGTTTCACAAAAACTACTAACTAGGAACAGATTTGTTTAAAATTTTGTTTTAGGAAAGTATATAACGTTGTCTATATATAAGAAATCCAACAATTCTTTTGAGACTCACAGTGGCCAACCTGAGGAAGTTGACTCTGAAAAGAAAGCCATATATGAGCCAACAATTGACTATTACAAAGATAAATACCAACTAGATAGTATAACTGTCACAGGATTGATGATCGGGGCAAGAGGTACTATACCAGGATTCTTAGCCAAATTTTGGAATTCCTTAGATTTGGACAGGGTGTATCTTTCTAGAATTGCCATCGCTGCCATTAGAGGATCAATTTCAATTTTAAGAAACCATATTTACAAAATTACTTTATAGTATGTATACTTCAATTAGGCCTATAAGTTGAATTTTTAAAAAATATATTTACAAAATGTATTTCATCAGTTACAAAAATTAATTGTCTGTATCACTTTGTCCTTGAGGCAATACTCTAATGAGGAAAGTTTTATATAATAAAAAAAATGATTGGACGGGGATTTGAACCCGGACCTCTGAATTGATACTACACTGCGCTACGGATTATGCTACCCAAACAAATCTAGTACAAACATTTATTTATCTTTATATACATTCTCTAATACGAGAGGTAGCGGAAACTCTTGTCTGCACGGCCCTGTAGTTTGTCCTATAACAAGTAAGCAAATTGAGACATTTTTTATTACATGATAGCAGTGACGCTCCTTTATTTCGATGTTATAATTAAATTTTTGATATTGAGCAATGCAAGCTTAATATGGCGTGATAGGAAAAATAAATGCTTGGACGGGGATTTGAACCCGGGTCTCGAAATTGATACTTCAATGCTCTACCGATTACGCTACCCAAGAAAAATTCTAGTACAAACATTTATTTTTCTTTATACAGTAAAACTTGCTCAACGCAGAATCGCATGGGACCAACTTTTTTTCCACATTAGACAAAATTCCGCATTATAAAGAAACTAAAACTTATTAATAATCTTATATTATAGAGTACCATATATGTCTTTTTATGTATCTTGGATTAATTGTAATTCCGTTGTGTTAAAATTTTTATGAGCGACTTCGACGGTAAGGAGCGAAAAAAACAGTCCCGTTTCGTTAGCGTTAAAAATGTCTCTTAGGCGCGTATCCTGAAAATAAAGTATGCAGTTTCGGTTTCCGCTCAGTAACTACACTTTCCTCCACATCCTTTGATTCCCCGCAAATTTCAATCCACACTACATTGTGTCGTCTTTTTAAACTGTCCAGTCAACCTGTAGTTGCCTTGAAATCGTTATTCCCTAGGCATTTAGCAATAGCTAGAGCTTGACTTTCGAGCATCGGTCCGGAAATTTGGAGAATTATCTTCAATCACTTTCACTTTTTTGTTAATTCAAAATTATACATAACTTTTAGCCATCTTTATTTCGTAAATTCAGAACGCTACCTGTGAAAGATTAGTCTTAGAACGTAAACTAATTTAAGATTTTATAGTGCAATAGTTATTTGTAAGACAGGTATCTGTATTTCGCATAAAGGATGTGGAACGAGGTCGAAATAAAATTTCAGGTACAGATAGAATCTGTAATTCACACGGCAGCAGGAATCATTCCTTATTTTGTTGGCTTAATGAGAATTCAATGAAGTGGAAATTAACTTATTTCTCTGTCTTTCCGCTTCATAAGTTTGTTCATGAATTGTGTAGAAATGCCCTTCCGTTTCCAAGTTGGACATATTCCGTTTTATGCAAAATAAATACACGTAAAATTACTATTATTTCGCCGGAACCAATAAATTTGTTCACATTGGACAGATTTTCGTATTATTCACGTTCCGGACTAAACAAGTTTTACTATATATTGTCTATTACGAGAGATAGCGGGAACTCGGTCTCCACTGCCCTCTAGTAGCTCCTATAACAAGTAAGCAAATGAAAGATATATATATATATATATATATATATATATATATTTTAAATTTATAGCACTGACACCTCTTTCTTTCGATGTTATAATTAAATTTTTGACATTGAGCAATGCAAGCTTAATATAACATGATAAGGAAAATAAATTCTTGGACGGGGATTTGAACCCGGACCGATGAATTCATACTTCAGTGCGCTACCCGGTCCCCGAAAAATCATTCGGCCATCATCATCATCATTCTTATCATTATCATCATCATCATCCTTCACCGATGTGGAAAGCAAGGGAAACTACCCACCTCTAATTCCCTAGTAAAGCTGCATAGCATGAAAATGCTATTATTGTAGTGAAAGATCTGCCCTTGGCTGAAATACTATGCATGAATAAATAATTGACTTACGTTAACAGTGTGGGCAATGTTTATTAGTTGAAACATCAGGAGGCCGTGAGACCAATTTAGTGGAAAAATGGCGGCAATTATGTATTTATTGTTTTATATTGTTTCAAATTAAGTTCATTTAATTTAAAATGCAGTGATTTGTTTCGTATAATGTGTATTATCACTACTTTTGGATACTTTTTGTATATACATTGTATGTAGTATGCGTAGAGGGCAGTGGTTTTACTTCCCACACGCGTGTTTGTAATATGTAATATTACAGTATAGTTATTTTATTACAGTATAGTTATTTAGGTTGGCAACCCCGAAATGTAGGAAGTTGAACTTTCAATCATGATCGCCATTGCTGTAAGTGCGACAACACACACTATCGCGCTAAAAAAGTATATTAGTATATCCCATAATACATTAAAAAACCTCTTTCTGCCTGTTCATTTTATTTACTAAATTTTTCAAAGGGTGGATCATAATTATTAATGAAACTTTGCTTACCCTACGGTTAAGGTGCCTGTCTATAGTTCACCGGCTCCATGCTTCAAGTCATTCAGTTATTATTTCTTTAACCCTTAAATTGGTAAAACACAAATTTCTTCTGTTAGTTATTTGAATGTGGCGGACCGCAGTGAAAACGGAATCTTGTATAACTGCTATTATTATGTATATTGTATAATTATACACACAATTAAGTGGTTTCTTTTTGTTCGTTTTATTCTGATTTATTCAAAATATTAAATTAACTGAACCAACCGACGTATTCAAAGGGATACACTACGAATTTAAGGGTTAAGTCTATATAGGCCTACCGATATGACTCGAAACTGACTTTCAATACAAATAGCAATTTTACAGACATTCGGTTTTTCTGTTCAAAAACATGTCTTTACATGAAGTCATCCTTATACCATTAGTCCAGAATTGAATTTGTATATACAATAACATAACTAACTCACTGGCACTATCGAACCCGTAGATTCAAGGCGCGCGGACTTAAGCTCTCCATATATATCTAATGGTTTTCAATCTTTCCCTGTATAATCTACTTCCCTCAAACAATGGTTAATTTTATAGATAAAACAAAATATTATTACTAATTATTTAAATAATCTCCTAATAAATTCACATTCATACTTCATATGACAAATATATAATTTTTATGTTAATTTTTATTACCTGTTATTTATCATAGTCCAAATTATTTTTTATTCATTCTGCAAATTTTTATTTAATCATACACTTAATTGGCGCATTATTAAGAGCGTCTTATAATTGAAGAGTACAAGGGAAAAACAATCAGAGTCCACTTTTTAACATTTTGCAGTAATTGAATTTTAAGTTTAGAAACGCAGCAGATCGAGCGCTTTAGACATACAGAAAACTTTTTTTTCCCAGAACTGTTCTCAAGGTGTTTTTCTAACAGACTCTTCTTTCGAAATAAGTGTCATGTATTATACAGTCCTGTTTTTCAGCAATGAAAAGTCAAGGTGCACATGTTTGTAAACAAAAACAATCATAGTTCACTTAATTTACAGAATGTTACACATAACTGTTACATTATACATAACTGTTTGCCTTATAAAATGTAATAATAAAAATAATAATGAAATTAATTAATTTTTTACACCAAGTTACTCATTGTTGAATATGAGTAATCTTGAAAAATAGATTTGAGCATTTTCAGACAGAATTTCTTCAAGGATTGGAGGTCGTCGTATTTTCCCTTGGAGAGTGGAATTAAACTTGAATACGAATGTTCTGGCTGATTTTCAGTCTGTGCATGGCACACTGTATGTAATAAATTAAGAGTTTCTAGCCGCTTCATTTCTTTATTTATGTCTTCAGCACTGCTGCTATCGTTAAGTTTCTTTGCAAGTAGAGACTACTTTTTTTGCTTTGAATTCATCACATGCAGAGCAAGTATCTGACCTAGGATATCCAAGAGCAATATTAAATTTTGTCTGAAATAAGTTCCGATAAAATTCATAAGACACTGGAAACTCTGGAAATATCTCTGTGTACATTTGATGCAATATTTTAATGTTTAATTCTTCAGGTAGGTACATTTTAGATGTTTTGTGAAGACTGTAGTGAGAAGGGCGGTCTTGAAGGGAACTGATATGTTTGATAACATTTTCAACGGCCTCAATTGTCTTTTCATGGGTCTATTAGAATGAGAACCTCTCCGGTCAATAGGAGCATGCCCAATAGTAGAAAGGGATTTCTTGACTGTTAACATATTCTGGTTTGTTATACCATACACACTCATGAAGGCTTTGTAAAAAACTGGAATTTCAACAGCTTTTCCATTCCTCTGTACACGTACCTTGTAAGAGTAAGAGGTTGCTATCTTCTTCTGGTTTCCGTGGTCTTCTTCATTTCACTGGCAAAACTGAAATTAGTGAACACATGTGTGCACTCTGTACATTCTTATCTCCCAGTAAATTGAATTCACGAATTAATACATTACGTTCATGTTTTGAAATGTTCGTGTAACACTGTTTCTTGCATTTGCAATCTTCACCAGGAACATGACTCATCGCTCTTATGCGTTTATTCGCATCATGGATTCTACCATGTTTAGGTCTTTTCTTTCCTCTACTCTGATGAGCTGTACGAGTAACATTAACACTTGATTTCATGTTGAAAAATAAACTGCTTGTCTTCACACCAGTAAAATAGGCTTCATTGAACAACAATGCAGTTTGGTACCAGTAAAAATAAATGCCACAACAATGCATAGGTATGTAACAAATTAAAACACCCCAAGCTGACCAACATATAAAAAGTTCATACTCTCCGGAAGGAGTCCAAAAATACTCTCATTTAAATTGTATGTGGACTCTGATTGTTTTTCCATTTCACAGTGGACTACGATTGTTTTTCCCCTGGACACTTTATTTCAATGCTGATTTTTTAATGGATTATGAGTTAGTTTTTCCATGTATGAACCTCTTGGAATATAGTACTAGGTACATACAATCCACTGGTACCAGAATCTCAAATTTCACCAAAAGTGGACTTTGATTGTTTTCCCCCTGTACTCTTCAATTGTTTTGCACTATGTAACTAATATTGTATGCTTACTGTTATTGTTGATGTGCATCGTAATTTGACATTCCCGCATACAATCTTGGTTGCTGTGAAAACAAAAGAAATCTCAATATTTTAAAAATAACCGAAAGCACTAGTGCGGTAAGTAAAAACATTTATTTTGAAATATTGATAGTGATACTGCAATTTGTATTAGTTTCGGCATTAATTCATCACAACCAGCATTTCATGCCTCTTCTATTTCATTATCACTGTACACATCGTCTAAAATTTTCTCCATAATCAAAAATAAATCCAAAATCAAATTGGTTTTACAGTTTTAACAAATATAAGATGGCGACATGACCAACAATACTTATTATTTCTCCATTGCAACACATATAGCCGATTCACCTTCTGATATCTAACATTTATCTTCAATTATATTCATTACTATTGTAGCTAATGTCTTAATTACTAAAATAAATACGCATAGTGCAAAAAATAATACTCATGTGATAAACACATAACGGGGATCTCGGAAATTAAAAAAAAAAAACTAGGCGCATGCGCCTCGTTTTTACACGCTTTATATTAACTTGCCCTGTATCTGTCTATCTATGTAACTGAATCTTTCAACACGATTTTCACCCACTTAAAAGCATTGGATCGACTTGAAACTTTGTATACTTGTAAAGGACCAATAACAATTCAATAAGTTTATATTTGTTCTAAGATCCTGGCCAGGATCATCAAGACATCAAAAAAATAAAGACCGGTATTATAGGTTGCGGACTTATCGACTCTTTAGTCCATCGTTGTATAGGTCGCTGGTTCAAATCCGGCCCGGAGGATTTTTTAGAAGAGTATTAATTTTAGCTCATACTACAATAGTATCGAATTTAAAGATATTTACAATTTTATCTCATTCTGTAAAAATATTATTAACAATTTTGTAAACTTACCACATTGTAATTTATCGAAAAAATATGAGGATACGATTAACTGTAACTATTTATCTATGCCTATATTAAAATATTAAATAATAATAATATGTTAGATGATAATTTAAAAAAATATAATTATATTCGTGCTTAGACACTAAAAATATCGTAAACAATTAAATTTTCATGGGATTCCGGTTTACGACAATCAATTAAACTAAAAAATAAAAAATAAATAATAGATTTAAAAAACTAAAACAGCACGCTTTATTAGAAAACCGAACTAAATAATGAAAAATAATTTTAATTTCCAGCACGCTTGGGATAAAATTAAAGTGGTCAACAAAAAAATCATCTCTAACACATCTAAATTAAAACTAGAGTTGTCTACAAAAAAAATAATTTTACCATCAAAAGCGTGGAGTGCTCTATATCAATTGATATATTTGATAATAAACAGATATTGGTAAAAGTAAAATCTATAAGAAGAAAACGTAAAAACCATAAAAGCACCCCACGGTTTTGATGGTAAAATGATTTTGTTTGTAGATAACTCTAGTTTTATTCTAGATGTGTTGGAAATGATTTTTTTGTTGACCACTTTATTTGCAAGCGCGTTGGAAAGTAAAATTATTTATCATTTTTAGTTCGGTTTTCTAATAGAGCGTGTTGTTTTAGTTTTTTAAACTATTATTTATTTTTAAACTTTTTCTCGATCCGTATCAAGTGATTTCCACACTCGTATCGCCATATACTGACAAAGCGTGTCTTAACATTGTCATCATCACCATCATGATCCTGCCAGGTATTAGTCCTAGAAGAACTGTTACGGCCTGAGAAAGCGGTTTTCGTGCCATGTTTTCATAGGTCGACCAAGTGACCGTTTCCCATTTGGACAGTAGTTCATTATTGCCTTGGGGATCCTAGATCTAGCCATTCTTGAGACATGTTCCTTCCAGTTTAGCTGATATCTGGAGATGTAGTCCAGTATAGATGACACATTAACTTCTTGAAGGATTTCTACATTTTTCTTTCGATCCCATTCGGCGCATAAATCTCATCTTACAAGCCGTAGTCTGTTTTCATCTCTCGTCCTTATAGTCCACGCTTCACTCCCATAACATAGGACTGGTCGAGCCATTATTTGATAAAGACGAGTACGAGTTGATTTTTGCACTAAAGAAGGTTTTAAAACTCTATTAATGATTCCCATTGATTTGTTGAATTTCACAATTTTCTCTGATAAATCCAAATTTTCAACAAAAGAGAGTTTATATCCCAAATAAGTAAACTCATTAACTCTCTCTAAAATGCTGTTATTTAGACAAATTTTAACAATTGTAGTTATGTTTTGTCATAATATATTCTATTTCAATGTTATGTACGTTACAATAAGACAGTTGCACATTTAATACAAGTATATTAGTTTAATAATGACATCTAAAAATAACTTGTTTACTTTCTAAAGTTTTGCTAATGGAAAGTCAAATCATTGTCATAAAGTATTATGCTACATTATGAATATTTAAATGCACACGCAAACATATAGTTATTTGTCTCCGGTCACGAACGATTCATTGTATAAAAGGTTCTGCACAGAGCATAATACGGAACTCTACTAACAAACTTTCAGAGTTTGCTGAGAGATGTTGGCGGAGTATTTTAATAAGTGGAAACCCATGGTCTCTAGTGGCATTACTGTGTAATCATCTCGGTATACGCGTAGCTAGCCCACGCAGTTGACACGACTGGAATCCCAGGTTCGAATCCTGGCGGTTCAAGAATGGTATTGATGGTGGGCCATTACCTGGATTTTTCTAGTTTTTCTTGGGGTTCACCCGTCTCCCGAACTTCATTCCACCAACACACTCTATTCATTCTTCCCTTCCCTTCAGCGCATTTCATTTTTCATTCAATCATTTTATATCACCCTTCACCTCATTTGTTGTTAGAGAAACTAGTTTGGTTGTCACATACAGTGTTGAAAATATGTGATTGCAGGGATCTTATGGGGTGCCCAACAAGGTACCGGCATAAATAATAAAAAAGCATAAATAACAAAAAAAAAGTTGTAGAAGAGGTCAGTGGGAGGGTTGTAGTCCCTCCTCGTGGCCACGGGCTTTACCAAAAAATGGCGGTATGGGTCGTGAGAGATGAACCTGATATGCCAGACCTGGAAGACGACCTACAACTCACATAAGACCTATAGTAGACATAATTCAATTCATCCATAATATACCTGGATAGCGCAATATATATTTCAGGTCTTGCTGCTTAGGGCAGTTACCGCTCCCTAAAAATTCTCAACCCTAATACAATTCATGAAAATGGCAATTCCATTTACAGTTCGAATAAAGAAATAAAGAAATATTACTTTCTAGCAATATAATTAATTATCATTTTGGAAAAAAAACGCTAAGTACATATGTATATACATATATATACATTTACATTATCAGTGCGCACGGTTCGTTTTAACACTTAGTGTCTATTTACGTTCTACGAATGAAGAAGAAAAAAATATATATAGTATACATATTATACAAACGTACGATATACATCCATCCATCCATCCATAGTAATTCTGCCCGAGGGCAGGTCTTTCGCTGAGTCACAGCATTTTATGCTACGCTTTGCAGCTTTACTAGGGAATTATAGGTGTGGTAGCTTCCCGTTGTTTTCCACACACGTGCAGGATGATGATGATAATGATAAGGATGATGATAATGACCGGATGATTTTCGGGGACCGTTGGGCCCTAAGCTTCCTGACATTTGTCTTACAGGCGAGGAACCCCCCCCCCCCGAGAAAAAACCTCACCCAGGAGCCTGTCCCGACCGGGAATCGAACCCGAGCCCGCTGCGTGAGAAGGCAGCACGCTACCTCGAGACCACAGCGGTGGACTGCGATGTTATATTATTCGCTAAATAGACACTCCAAATCCAACACGAGGTAGAGTTTTTCATTAGACAAAATCACTCGCAGCTTCGTCGCTCGTGTTTTTTTTTCAGAAAAAACACAACCTCTTGTTAGATTATTGTTGATAATCGGGTTTAATGACCTCCGAAAGTAGTCACAAGCGAGAGAACAAAATGTGGAGTGAATTGTAAAGAACCTATTCATTTTCTTTAATAAAAAACATATAGTTGTTTTACTTCCTACAATTTTGTGACTAAATTAAATGAAAAATATGTAGTGCTACTTCCTACAATTTTGTGTTTAAATTTGGGAATTCCTGAATTATAACCCAGTATTGGTATAATTCGCAATAGAGTGATAAACTGATGTAACTACAGATACCGAATAGTGGTTATTGATACGAAAATAAATATAATACCATGATGTAAATATCATATATCGTGGTCATGCTAAACTTGTGATACATTTCTGTTGGAACAGCGATATGCCTGATGATTGATGGACGAGATTGACTTTATTTTCATCCAAGCATTTTGCCACACATCAGATTATTTTACTAGATTTTCCAAACTAATTGTCTAATCTGTTGCAAGCTGAGATATTGACGCTACAATTTGAATATCCGAGTTCAATCCTCATCAGTTACGTAATATAGGGTTTATCTTTGAACTCTATTCATCATTTCGGAGATTACTTGCCGAGAGTGGTTATAATTTGTATTTCAACTGTTCGTTTAATATCAACCAACATTGTGAAATTGTTTCAGATTATCTGACAGCGAATGAAGAAGATTAATAATTTATGTAAGCCTAATAGGATTATAGTTTTTGGGGTAAAAATATGTGATTTTATATGTGATTTTATACTCTATTCCTTACAGCATTTTGATTAAGAGTATCATCATCATCATCATCATCATCATCATCATCATCAACAATCACGGATTAAGCCCATGTGGCTTGTTCCGGTCTCATAGATTCTCATTCAAAAAGTTGAATCCACCTCTTTTTCGGTCTACCAATATTCCTGTCTCCTCTTGGTTTGTAATTACGTGATTAAGCGTATTTTACAACGAATTAAACAGCATTTGTCTAATATAGTAAATTGGGCAATACCAGTCACTATTTACCTCATGCTCCAAATGGGAGCAAATGACCAATCACGTTTCAATGAATTTTGTTTACAATCAGTGGCAGTCGTGCTTCACCTCGCTATTTATCGAATTTTGTTTAGAAAAATAAAGAAAACTCCTCCTTTTTAATATTCTGAACAGGTCAGATCATTATTTAGCAGTGACTGACTCTTGAACAAATACGTTGAATATTGCAAATTATGCCGTTTGAACTGTTTCATTTCTTCTCCACTAGGGTGCAATACATAATACGATTAAGTTGCAGTGATGAACAAATGAAACATAACCAAACAAGCCAAATGCTCTCCATACACCCATATCCTCAGCTAATGTTTTCCAATCTTTCCCTGTATAATTTACTTCCCTCAAATCATAGTTAATGTTATTCTCCCACTTCATTCTTGGTCTACCAACTGGGCTTTTTCCCTCTGGTTTTCCTACAAGAAGCTTCCATGCAGGCCTTTCATTCCTCATTCGTGCCACTTTTCCTGCCCATGCGCAGTCTACGAGACTTAACTGTTCTTATTATATCTGGCTTCCTATAAAGACCATGTAGTTCACTGTTAGGTAGTCTTCTCCATTCACCTATCTATTTATCTCTCTTTGGTCCAAAAATTTGCCTGAGAACTATATTCTCAAACACTCGTAATCTCCTTTCCTCCCTTAAAGTAAGAGTCCATGTAACGCATCTATATAATATAACTGGTAGAATAATAATTTTATATATCTTCATTTTAAGATTTTGAAAGGAGTTGGGGCGTCAAGAGTCTCTGTAATACATAAATAAAACGCATTTTCAGAATTGAGCCTATGTTTAATTTCTTTGTGCATCTCATTCCTATTTGTGATTATTGTTCCTAGATATTTGAATTCAGCCACTTTCTCAAAATTTCCCTCATTTGTCATTAGCTGTCCATTCCCATTATATAATTTATTTCTACGTGTGACCATACATTTGGTTTTATTGATATTTACTTCCAGTCCCAATTTCGTAGTGTTATTCAATAGAGTGTGCGTGTTGACCTTTAGTATTTACACCGCTATCGCCCAATGGTACTACATCATCAAACCCGTAACGACTTCTATGCTATGTTCTCTGGTAATGATACCTGATATATACGATTTTCAAATGAAATAAATATCATCATCTTCCTGGGATTAAGCCTATTGGCTCGTTCCGGTTTCATGAAAGCTAGAATTGTTAAAATTGTTCAGACCACCTTCTGTGTGGGCGTCCAACATTTCTCCTTCCTTGCGGTTTATAATCTAGCAATAATTTTGGAAATATTTCTTCTGGCATTCTATCAATATGTTCTTTCCAGTCTTTCCTATATTTAATTATTCGGTCTGTAAGTATGAAAATTTTAGCCTTTAGCTTCGGACTCAAACGAAGCTATTAACCCCAGCTCAGTGTAAACAGGGAGCTTAGTCTGTAACTGTTTACAACTGAGTAATACCTGACAGGCGCGTTCTCGTCGCGGGGGTGAACACTAATATATTAGTGACTAAGTCCTGTCAGGGACCCAGTCTCTTGGGCCATATCGAGAGCCCCTGCCCAGGGATACGGGCGAAGACCTTAACGGCAAGAACAACAAGATCGAACAAGCTTTCAAATGTTGTAATTGGCGGAAGAGGCAACCCTCTCCTTAGGGCGAAATATAAGGTCCCATATCCGGGGTAACAACGGGAAAGCCCTCAACGGTCTGAGAAGAGCGGAAGAGGCAAGCCTCCCACTAGGACTGATATAATAGGTTATGTCGATGAACCTTAAGAAGGCAGCCCCTTCAATCATCTTACCCTGCGAGGTGACAGTAACACCTTCAGAGGACAATCTCTCCTGCTTAATATTTATAGTATGTATTGAAACAATTAGAAACATAATTCGACCCGGGACCTTATCATAGGACATCACATCACTCCATGTCATATACCATCTTCACTTCTTGCAACTGGAATTCCCTACCACAAGAAATAAAGGACTGCCGAACATTGGCATATTTTAAAAGAAATCTAAATTTATATTTGCTCTAACCTCGACTTCATTATTACCCAGTGTATGGTATATATATTAATTGGCGTTTCTCGTATAATTTATCATATTATTATTATTATTATTATTATTATTATTATTATTATTATTATTATTATTATTATTATCGTAAGTATCATTATTGTTATTATCGTATAAAATGTTTGTGCATGAAATTTACATTGCTACATCTAATGTATCTTGAACTGTTTATAATTAGTATAGTGTATATCTATATTTGTCAAATATTTATTTGTATTTGTGCTGGTTGAGTGGAAGAGAAGGCCTTATGGCCTTAACTCTGCCAGAATAAAAATGAAGTATATTATTATTATTATTATTATTATTATTATTATTACCACAGGGAAGGAAAAAGAAGGCTAGACCAAATATTACGTGGATTCAGGGAATCAATGAAACTAAGAGGAATGGGAAATAGAAGAAGATATGGATGAACAGACAAGAATGGAAAAATGTGTTGAAACAAATGTGTAGTTAATTGTGAACATGGGTACCGGAAAAATGTATATTCATTGTAAAAGCCGGAATAATAATAAAAAATATTATTATTATTATTATTATTATTATTATTACATTACTAAATCTTCTCATGAAAGCAACCGGACTGACCATATGAAGACAACTGAAGCAAGAAAAAGGATTAAAGATTTAGGTATATCTGAAATAATGAAATAAATATAAATTCCATAAATCGGACCATAAATTCAATTTACTGTGGATTTAGTTTAGTTTACTCAATTCCTGTGACGGATTCTTTCTAGACTCTGTATGTGGAAAGATTGTACAAGAGTACTTCCTCACGGCAAACCTTTAATACCAGTGGGTTTAATAATTCCACAAACCTCCCTTTACAATCACATTAAAATCCATATGATATTAATGGAACAGACTCTAAGCCATATGTTCACATAATACATGTAGTTTTTAATTTCAGTAATGTCTGGCGTAATATAAATAACTACATAATTTTATAAATAGAGATATTGCTTTATTTAGCATGTGTATATTTAAACTAGAATATTTACACTTTGTGAATACAAATTGAGTTAGTGTAATTATAAAGTTAGTATAATTGCAACATGTGCTCATTATATGCAATAAAGAGTATCCTCATTAAACTGGTATATTGTCATGTTTATGAAGTACATTGATCTTTTTATGCCCTTTGAAATTCTGTATGTAAATACTACATAGTGCAATGTAACTATTCATATTTGTATTGTAACACATGATGGAATTAATGTATTATTGTTTATTATGATTAATTATAAATATTACTAAATAAGCTCGTAGAATTTGATATAATTAACTGCTAAAATATTTTGCATTTGTTGTATGAAACCACGATGTCAGCTAGTAATTATGCTTACCATGATTTAAAATGTATATTTGAAAGTGAAATTAGTCTAATGGACGGGGATGAGGCGCGGAAAGAAGTTGAACATAAGCTGAACTCAAGAGTTGCCAGTTTCTTCGCCAGATATTGTTTTTTTTTTTATAAAATTAGACCTACTAAAAAGAGTGCATTATGTGCTAATTTTTGCAAGCATAATAATAGCTTAAACATAAAAGACTCAAAGTAGAACATTAATAATAAAGATGAAAGGTTCAACAGAATGGGTATTTTTTTTTATTTCAATTCACTTTATAATAAGAAAAAAACATGTAGAGATAAGAGCATATAACACTGGTCTACAAAAATTTACTTTTTTTCTTTCACAAGAATAAAACTAATCCAGTCTAGATGTGTTTCTCATGCTGAATTCAAATATAATTTAAGTTTTCCCCCATCAAGTAGGAGTTTTGTGTGATATTCATTTGAAATGTTTTTATAATACTACTCATATATTTTAATAATACTACCGAGAAATGGTAGTAGATAGTGATTTTCGGGCATAGTTTGCATCTGGAATATCTCTCTTCTCAGTCCAACAGTAGTCAGCCAGCATATTAGAACTCCACTTTCCTTGGTACCTGCTTTCCATTGTAGGAATTTGGTGATGAAAACTCTCACCGGGCTCATCGCTGATAACCCCCAAAATTTTCCAGGAATAAGTGAGAGTCTAAGAAGTGAATTTTTAAAGACATGTTGCATCCCATGTTTATAAGAATGCAAGCCACTAGGCCACTAAATGTTTCTGCTCTGTAGTTTCCAAAGAACATACATTTAAGAAAGACTCTCAGGTTGCTTTTTCAAGTGGATTTAACAGTTTTTAAAATTTTCATCAGTCATTAATGACCGTATTTGTGGTCCTATAAAAATTCATTCTTTCAGTTTAGCATTACCAACGTTGGGTAATTTAGATTTAAAGTACAATAATCCACCAGAAAGTTTATCCATAGCTTTGACGAAATTTTTCATTGCCTCTAATTTAATATGCAATGGAGGTAAATATATTTTTTCAGGATTCACTAAATGTTTCTGCTCTGTAGTTTCCAAAGAACATACATTTTTGAAAGACTCTCAGGTTGCTTTTTCAAGTGGATTTAACAGTTTTTCAAATTTTCATCAGCCATTAATGACCGTATTTTTTGTGGTCCTATAAAAATTCATTCTTTCAGTTTAGCATTACCGACGTTGGATAATTTAGATTTCAAGTACAATAATCCACCAGAAAGTTTATCCATAGCTTTGACGAAATTTTTCATTACCTCTAATTTAATATGCAATGGAGGTAAATATATTTTTTTCAGGATTCACTAAATTTTTCATTACCTCTAATTTAATATGCAATGGAGGTAAATATATTTTTTCAGGATTCACTAAAGGGAGATGTGATACATTTTCTGGTCAGGGATACGAAATTCACGTTTAGGCCATGATTTTCCAACGTAGTGAGACGGGTACATCATAATGACAGGTTATCATATTTTAGCGTGTCAAAACATGAATTAACGTGTACAGTCTTGTATTTTGGTACTTCAGCATGATGTTATACATATTTCCTTAAATACATCTTGAATAAAATTGCTTCATATAAGGTAAAGGTTCCTAAGACAGGTTAAAGATAATACTAAAATCAGATTTTAAAAAGTAGCTGTTACAAAAAAGACAATGCCTAATGGAAAAATTCTGACTACATTTCTGAATTCAGTATGAAATATTGCACTAGATTCACTAATTAGATTTCTTGTGAAGAAAACCTTGTTGACCTGTGTAATCAAATGAATAAATTGTTCTTATCTTATTGGTATTTAGCTGACTTTACAATATCTTCCATAATTCATGTGTTTTTAAAGTAATTTTTTCCTCTCTGGAGAAACACTGAAATAATAATAATAATAATAATATTAATAATAATAATAATTATTATTATTATTATTATGTTTTATTTATTATGGCATATTTAAGTCCATTAGGCCTTCACTTCTACTCAACCAGCACAAATACATACATATGTATTTACAGAATTGATTATATGTAAGCTAGATTATACTAATTATAAGTGATATAAAATATAAAAACATTAAAAATTGCAATATAAATTTCATGTACATACAATATTTTATACGTAATAATAATAATAATAATAATAATAATAATAATAATACATATAATACTGATAATAATAGTACTGATGATAATAATCTCCCACTTATATTGCATGGATGCGAAACTCGACTCGTACTTTAAGGGAGGAAAGGAGATTGCGAAAATTTGTGAATAAAGTTCTCAGGAACATTTTTGGATCAAAGTAAGATGAACAATTAGGCGAATAGAGAGAACTTCATAACAGTAAGCTACTTGATCTTTAGAAGAAAATAGATATAATAAGAATAGTTATGTCTCGTAGAATGTGATGGTCAAGACATGTCACACGAATGCGATTTGAAAGAAGGACATGGACATTTCTTGTAGGAAAATCAGTGGGAGTATTGGTAAACAAAGAATATGGTGGGAGAATAAAATTAACCATGATTTGAGGGAAGTATTTTATACAGGAGATGATTGAAAAACATTAACTCAAGATAGAGATGTATGGAGAACGTATGTCCACGCAGCCTTGAATCTAATTTTTGGGTGGTGCCAATGAGTTTATATATATATATATATATATATGCAGTTTTTACAATGTAGACACATTTTTCCGGCACCAATGATTTGTCTTCAATTTCGGTCTATAATTTTCCTATTATAACACAGTTCTTCCCCAGTCCTTCAAAGTTTCTCTAATCCCTTGGATTCACATGAGATTTGGTCGTCCTTTCCTTCTCGTTCCTGATGGTGTCCATTCCATTATTTATTTATTTATTTATTTTTTGGTAATCTTTCATCCTCCATTCGGTAAATATGCCCGTACCATTTTAGTTGCTTTTCTTAGACTATTTAACTCATGCCACAAATGCTAGTCAATGACAATCACGTTTCAATGAATGTTGTTTTACAACCAATGACAGTCGTGTTTCACCTCGCTCTTTATCGATTTCTCTTTATCAGCTCCTGCTTTTGTGATAAAGAAAGCTCCTCCTTTTTAATGTTCTGAATAGGTCAAAGCATTATTTTTCTCCAACAAACACATTGAATATAGCAAATAATGAAAAGATTCCTTGATTTTACTGAGTTGTTGACTAAAAAAATAAATGAATAACCCGTAATGTTGATTATGATATATAGTTTGATGTGTTTCATTATTTCTCCACTTGGGTGCACTCTTAAAATATTGCGGTCTTATTTGGCAATAAATAATATGATCAAGCACCAGTGAATGAACATAACCTCACATTTCTGATTTGTTTTCAAACATCGCCGTTTACATTAAATATATAAATATTTTAAAATAACTATAGTTAAACAATGATTTGTGAGTAAACAGCTTAATTTTATTCGTTAAATAGTCCTAACAAATGCCACTCTTGATTTCCAAATTCTCTAGATAAATTCACTCCTCACTTCGTGAGTCGTGAATTTATCGATAATTTGGAAATCACTCGTGGCATTACTTATGATAAATTCTAAAATCGAATTTTGCACATTTATGTTCTGTTTTATAACTTCATTTCTAATTTTCTCTCTCCTTGATATCCTAGCAGATCTTCTCCAATAGTCAATTTCTGTTACCATTAGTTTTCCTTTCATCTGATAATTTAAAGTCCAAACCTCTGAATCATAAGTCATAATACTTCTAACTATTGTTTTAAAAATGTCAACTTTAGTTTATTTTTTGATATGTTTATCCCATAATATTCCATTCAGGGCAGATATTACATATTTTCCTGAATTTATCTTTGATATTATTTACTTTTCCTGCTTCCCAGCTTATGTAATTTTTACTCCCAAATATTTCTATTCCTCTAAGTGTTTAATTACCCAATTTCATCTTCCAGTATCAAATCTTGATGAACGTCTCCTATGGCCATATACTTAGTTTTTTTTCCTGACCTACTGGAAATATACTGTAGGAATTGGGGATTGACTGTAAATGCTAGTAAGACAAAAACAATGACATTTAAAAATGGGACGGTTTATGGTAGAACAGAGGAATGGAAATACAGAGATCAAGTTCTTCAAAACGTGAAACATTTCGAATATCTTGGTACGACGTTGAAAATGAACGGAAAGTGGAAAAAACACATTGATATAGCATTATTTAAAGGGAGGGGACAACTTAACAGTGTACTCGGTATTCTGGGTCGAGTGCCTGATATTCCAGTCAGCACATTAGAAAAAATGTATGGAGCTATGGTCAGGCCAGTCATGCACTATAGTAGTGAGATTTGGGGTTTCCAAAGAACGGAAATACTAAATAAGGTATATACGCATTTTCTAAAGTATATTACAGGACTTAGTAAGGCCGTTTCTAACTGTGCGAATTTGATATGAATTAGGGTCCATCCAGGAACGATATTAACTGTAAAATTCTTGTACTAAATTACTGGTTGCGAGTAAGCCAAGGTGAACAAACAATGCTTAGAGCAATTTGTTACGACCACCAAATTAAAAACATAGATGTTAAATTTTGGGCAGACGAGGTTAGGAGAGAACTCCAAAAGATTGGGATGGGCTGGATATGGGAAAAAGGGACTGAAAATCGCAAGAACGTGTGGAGAAAAATAAGGAGGAGGTACTTAGATGTAAACCAACAAGATACCTTCGCCGAATGTACAGGAAAAACGCTCACTGTGTTTACAAAGAGACCTAAAACACGTCTGGGGAAAAGAATCGTATATACTCAACCTAGGATTTAAGGAGAGATCAGGGCTTGCTTGGTTTAGGCTAGGGGCATGGAAATTTCTTAAAATTAGCGACGATCACGATATGCGAATATGTCCAATGTGCGGGAACTTTGAAGATGAGATACATATATTAGGAAAAATGTAATGATTTAGAATATTGGAGACGTCAGTTATTACCGGAAAGATTTCTAAATTCAAATCGGGAAAGATTGGCATGCTACGAGTTATTGGTAAATCCAGAAAATTGGATAAACCTCGGTAAATTTCTGGACAAAACGCGAAAAATAAGGACAACACTCATTCATGAATAAATATATGTTATCAAAATGCAATACCATTAATTATTAACAATTATATATAAATTAATTAGTGTATAATGCTGTTGTGTTATTATTTAATTGTAATATTAATGTGTTTTCTTTATGTAATTGTAATGTTAATGTTTTTTTTAGTGTATAATGCTATTGTGTTATTACTTAATTGTAATATTATTGTGTTTTCTTTATGTAATTGTAAGGTTAATGTTTTTAGTGTATAATGCTATTGTGTTATTATTTAATTGTAATATTATTATTGTGTTTTCCTTATGTAATTGTAATGTTATTGCTATTGTGTTATTACTTAATTGTAATATTATTGTGTTTTCTTTATGTAATTGTAATGTCAATGTTTTTAGTGTATAATGCTATTGTGTTATTATTTAATGGTAATATTTTTATTGTGTTTTCTTTATGTAATTGTAATGTTATTGCTGTTTTTGTTTATTTTTCTTTACACTAGTACCAATTATTACTTTATTGTAACGGACTGTCAACAGCACGTACGGCTTACTGCCCGTGCGACCCATATTTGTAAATAATATTGTAAATATCTTACTTTTTGTCTAATAAAGTCCTACTACTACTACTAGTTTTTTCTATATTCACCTTTAGTCCCCATTTATTATATTCTTGAATCAATTTTCGGGTAATATATTCTATGTCTTCATAATCTTGTGTCAAAATACGTTGATCATCCGCAAATTGGAGGGAATATATTGTTGATTCCTCATCTATTGGAATTCGCATAGATTTACATTTGTTTTTCCAACTTTATGTATCTTTTTCTGCGTAGATTGTATATAATGTGGGGAATATGCTGCATCCCTGGCGTAATCCCTTGTTGGTTTCAAATCCTTTTGACAAATATTTCCCTATTTTTACTCTCACATACGAGTTTTTATGTAACATTTTAATAACTTTTGTCAAAATAGGATTTATTTTGCTTGATTTCAAAGTTAGCCATAATTGAGGTAATGGAATATTATTAATTAGTTAATTAATAACAATAATAATAGTATTATTAATAATAAATTAAAATACACAGGGCACCCAATAATTTAAGCACTATAATCGTATTTTCCGTTTATTAAGCACAAATATATTCTACGTCATTCACTGTTGAATTTACATTGCGACTTTTGTTTCTTTTGAACTGGTAACGGTACTTTCACTTGCTTCACTATCTGATGATGAAATCACGTTTCAAAATATTTCACTCTACTGAAAAATGTAAAAACTGTTAAGTGTAAATTGAGATATGAATAATATATCTTTGCCACTGGAGATCAATTAAGAAATTTATATAGGCTAATCCCGACAGGTTTTAATCGGGATCGAGGGTCCGCATGGAAATCGGGAGAATTCCGCCTAAATCGGGAGCCAATATTTTCAGGTTACATGTTATTTTGGGATACACGTTATTATGCTTACAGGGAGTCTTGTCATTCCAAATATATAAAAAACGGTTATTCTTCAGTCACATGTATCCGATATATGGGCTCTTACTACGTATAAGGGAGGAAAAATTAATATGAGTATCTGAAAATTAAGTTCCTGTAAAAAAAAAATCGACTTGAGAGAGACGAACAGACAGGTTCGTGGAGAAAAATATACTGTAATGGAATTTACTCGTATTAACATTTTGAAAGAAAGGGAATGCATTTTCATTTACATTACGCACACCGGCCTGCTGGACCGTACGTTCATATTTTTTTCCACGAATAAAATAAAAAATAAGAATAAATAAACAAATATATATATATATATATATATATATATATATATATATATATGATATGAAAAGAAAAATGAATGCTTGAGCCTGGATTTGAACTCGAGTCTCTAAAGTCTGTACCTTTAGCGCTCTAACCAACTGAGCTACCCAAGAATTCCGACACAAACATACAATTTTCTTATACATGTAGTATTCTCAATTCACACAAGAGGTAGCGGAAATTTGTTCCAACTGACATCTAGCGGCTAACATAACAGTTAAGCAAATTTTTAATGAGAATATTTACTTTATAGCAGTAACGCTTGTATATATAGATATTATAAATATATTTTTGACATATATACAAGCGTTACTGCTATAAAGTAAATATTCTCTTTAAAAATTTGCTTAACTGTTATGTTAGCCGCTAGATGTCAGTTGGAACAAATTTCCGCTATCTCTTGTGTGAATTGAGAATACTACATGTATAAGAAAATTGTATGTTTGTGTTGGAATTCTTGGGTAGCTCAGTTGGTTAGAGCGTTAAAGGTACAGACTTTAGAGACTCGAGTTCAAATCCCGACTCAAGCATTCATTTTTCTTTTCATATCATATTTGCCTTCATTGTCAAATGTCAAAAATATATTTATAATATATATATATATATATATATATATATATATATAATATGGCTACATACTTATTATAATACGCAAAGAAAACATAAAAACAATGAATATATTTATATAAGTCTACGTCTACAGTATTGCCTTTGAAAAAAACTGATGACGGAACTCTTGATGATGGAAAGCTAAGATTTTTCAAGAGCGATTCACGCCAGCATGTTGTTGCATGTGCTGTCTTCTTTGAGTTCAAATCGGGAGGTGTAAGTCTTTCTTCATGGCAGTATTCTTATCGTGCGCATCAGTGGAGCAGTCGGTAAGGTTCGGGCCCAGGATCGATCCTGGTAAGGAGAACTTATTTTCAATAACGTCGTTAATTTTCAAAATCCCACAAGGCTTCGTTAAATAAATATATTTGTGTGTATATAGTATAATGTTCACCGCTGTGGTCTAGAGGTAGCGTGCTCTCTTGTCATTCAGCGGGCCCGGGTTCGATTCCCGGTGAGGACAGACTCCTGGGTGAGGTTTTTTCGGGTTTTTTCCTCACCTGTAAGACAAATATCAGGACGTTTAGGGCTCAATGGTCCCCGAAAATTATCCGGGCGTCATCATGATTATCATCGTCATGCTTCACCGGTGGGGAAAGAAACGGGAAGCTACCACACCTATAATACCCTAGTAAAGCTGCAATGCATAGCATGAAAATACTACGATTGCAGGGAAAGACCTGCTCTCGGGCAGATTTACTATGGATGGAGATATATATGGGGAAATAAATAAATAAATAAAATATAAAATGTCATATATGCAGAAAATGAATAACGATTTAACTTTTCATTACTTCGTTTACTAACACATGACATAATAAGATTAATCAATTAATTCGGTATTTACTTGATGAAAATCCATATTGTATATTTATTAATTAAAACTATATAAGTTTTATTGATTTTCATAAATATTTATTTTAATCAACATTCATAACAGCTGCTTCGATACACTGTATCTTCTTCAGATGAAAGACACAAATTCAAATAAATAATAAAATATATTTGTGTTTGTGGCATTCATCTGAAGAAGATAGAGTGTACCGAAGCAGCTGTTATGAATGTCGATTAAAATAAATATTTATGAAAATCAACAAAACTTTGATAGTTTTATTCAATAAATAAACATAATAAGATTATTTATTTCAATAACTAATGCAAAACTAATCTAAGTCAAGTTAAAATCTAATTTTAATATACAAGTAAGTCCTGGAGTACTGCATCGTTTCATACAGAGTACTTCTAGCATGGACGGTCGTCTAATGGAGAACGTCTGTTTCCCATACATGACGCCGCGTGTTCGATCCCGCTCTCATGCCTTTCTTTCTCTCTCTCTCTCGTCCTTATTTCAATTCATTTTGTTTGTTTTCTTTTATTTGTTTTGCTTTGTTTTATTTACAGCATTTGCCGCACTACTTATGTTTTCCTTGCACGACACACAACGAAATAGAACGAATTTTAATTTCTTAAATAGTTTTGCACTTGTGAATCAAGTAGCTGATATCTGATCATGCGTAATGGCTTAGTTCTGGAACGTAAAAATTATCGGTATGTCATCAATTGTTTCAAGGGCTGTACATTCACAGCAATACACATCTACACTCATATGTAAAAAAGGAGAAAACTATATAACAATGACTATATGTTCTTTATAGGTAGTTTTATGTAACATAAACAATAGTTATTTACTTACTTACTCACTGGCACTATCGAACCCGTAGGTTCATGGCCGCGCGGACATAAGCTCTCCATACATCCCTATCTTCAGCTAATGCTTTTCAATCATTCCCTGTATAATCTACTTCCCTCAAACCATAGTTAACGTTATTCTCCCACCTCATTCTTGGTCTACCAACTGGGCGCCTTCCCTCTGGCTTTCCTACAAGAAGCTTCCATGCAAGTCTTTCATTCCCCATACGTGCAACATGTCCTGCCCATCGCAGTCTGCGAGACTTAACTGTTCTCATTATATCTGGCTTCCTATACAGAGCATGTAGTTCATTGTTATGCAGTCTTTTCCATTCACCTGTCTGTTCATCTCTCTTTGGTTCAAAAATTTTCCTAAGTACTTTATTCACAAATACTTGTAATTTCCTTTCCTCCGTCAAAGTAAGAGTCCATGTTTCGCACCCATATAATATGACTAGTAGAATAATTGTTTCATATGTTTTCAGTTTAACGTTTTTTGAAAGGAGTTGGGACATCAAGAGTCTCTGGAATGCATAATAGCATGCATTTCCAGAATTGAGCCTATGTTTAATTTCTTTGTGCATCTCATTCCTATTTGTGATTATTGTTCCTAGGTATTTGAATTCAGCGTAATATAAACAATTATTAATTAAAATAAATTAAAAGTAAAGCGACTTTTAGCAGGGAGGGTAAATCAGACATCGAAATATATTTTTAATGTAAGTGATAGTGGTATTGTATCTGTCGTATTTATATTTATCAGGCATTTGCATGAAAATATCTTTAAAAATGTATTTCTAGTAGATCGATCAAATTCTTTGTCTAGGACTGTACATATAGTATTTCTTTGGCTACTATGGATTTTGTATTGTTGACAGATTGAAATAACAGTTAATCTGCACCGCCTCCTCCGCCACCTCCACCGCTTGGGTATCCACCGCCTCCTCCCATCATTCCGCCTCCACAGCCGCCTCCTCCTCCACCTCCACCGCCGCCGCCACCGCATCCTCCTCCGCCGCCTTTCATAAGGCTACCGATAAAGGACATCTTCGTCATCATCAAGGAAATCATACCAGTCATCATGCCCTTGAAGGCCATCATCTTCATCATTCCTAACATCATTGGTACCATCATGCCCTTTGCAACCATCGCCATTTTCATCATGGCTGCTCCCATTTTCATAGCTCCGCCGCCTCCTCCCTTTTTTCCTCTACCTGAAAATAATCACAATATTTATTATTTTAATAAATAGGATATTTTCGGTGATAGTAAAGTTGTGTTATACGTTATCAATGAAACCCAAATAGTTTTTTTAGACTAGTTATTGATTAAGTAAAAACAAACTAAAATGTTCAAACATAATCAGTTACAGTTCCGATTACGTCACATGACACAATTTCAAATTATTTATTGATTTCATGAATATAATCCCCCCATCATTTAATTAAAGAAAAGAAGGCGTTAATCGGAATAGGGCTCGTGTCGTTATTCATATTTTTTGTTTTTTATATAATAATAATAATAATAATAATAATAATAATACTTTTATTTTTTCTTCTTCTTCACTTCCTGGTTTAGGCATTAGTGGCCTGATAATTTTACTTTACCTGGCATAATTAAGGCCTTAAGACTTGTCTGCCACTCAAACAAAATTATTCTTACACCTAATGTTATAATAAACAAAATATAACATGGTATGTCTACAACATAATTATTATTTATGAAATATTTTGATTTAATCTAGATTAAACGAATTAAATATAAAATTTACAAGCTATAAAAATGAGAAGGAAATAAAACTATTAATGACATAAAATAAATTTAATTCTCGTGGAAAATTAATTATTTAACAACAGATAATTACATAAGCATGATTTAAAAGTGTCAAGTATGCTGCAATCCTAGATATTTTGAGGAACAGAATTCCAGGAACGGACAGGCTACTGTGAAAGAAGTAGAATAAGAGAAAGTGCTATGAAGAGGGATTGTTACCAGACTGTTATGTTGTGACCTAGTGTCCATATTGATGTAAAAATATAACTTCTCAAATCAGGACGCCAGGTAACTAGGAGTGTAGGAATTCTGAAGCATGAAAATAAGTGAAAGAGAGTGCAATGTACGCCTGTCACTGACACTGAGCAAAGAGTCTCCAAACTCTCAAGGACATCAAAGAATTTAAAGCCAATGACCAATCTAACCAGTCTAAGGCTACTTTTATCAATAACATGACCATAATTAATAATATATTTAGCAACCAAAGATGTTATGTAAACATGAGTAAATCCTTCTTACATTTATCGTAATCCTGTCGAATTTATAATGATTTAATTAATTATTTAAGTACCTAGATCATATTTTATTATATAAGACATTATTATAATTTTTTTTTTATTTTTCCCCATCATTGAGGGTTTTCTCCAACCAATCTTCGTAATTAACACGAACTAATAAAATTAATAAATATAAATGAATACGGACTTATAGACTATCAGTTTGCAACAAACATTCACAATTTTCCCGTAATTAAAGTTCTCCATCGTTCTCTGTCCTCTGTGCCTTCATCTGTTACACCAAATTTCCACATTGAATTTTGAATGTTGTTCTTCCAGCTTGTTCTTGGTCTTTCTTTTCTGTTCCTTCTTTCAATTTTCCATACATAGACGGCCTTTGGTACTCTTCTATACTGCATTCTTCTTACGTGGACATACAATTTTAGCCTTCTGTGTTCAATCTCACCCATTACATTTCTTTCTGCATTCATCCATTTTCTAATTATTATAACTTGATGCGAGAAATAAGGCCCACTGCTAGCGCGATTCCCGTCGAGCGTATATCCTTTTCTCCGGCACTTTAGTTTCATCGCATCAGGTTACATTAATGTCTCTATATTTTTAGAGGATTTTATCAACAATTACGTAAGTTTGATAGGTGACGGTTTAACTAAAGTAAAAAAAAAACACACACTCACACACAAATTGACAATATATTTTAAAACTTGGGACTTTTGAGTACGCTGAAGTCTAAATGATGGATTATTAGCCTTTTGCAAAACCCGTAACCTGGAGGTCCAGAATTTGATTTTGGAGAATTTTTTTTCATAGATAAATTGAATTTCATGGCTAAGGAGTCTCATCTACCCCGAAAATCTGGATTTTGATGCCAGAGACTCGCCATATATTTTAAGAAATTTAAAAAGCAAAACATTTAGCTAAACTTTTATAAAGTAATGAAAGTGTCTATAATAATATTATCCATTATTGGAACAGTGTTAAAATAACAGTATTGGAAAATGTTAAATAGCGTCTGTAATGTTATAGGAAAATAAAACGTGAACCTTAACTAAAAAGGACCGCCTAGAATACAAAATTCTGAAATAAAATTTCTGAAAGCAGTGGCAGGTTATAAATTAATGAATAATAAATAAAGTGACGAAATGAGGCAAAAATGAAATACGAGTACATTTAACTTAAAAAAAAATTAAATATAGGACAACAAACCGACCATTTAAAGAGGATAACCAATAGATAATATAGAAAACGGGCACTGTTATGCATAGCCATAAGACGGAGGAATCAAGGGCAACCATTGATAAGATAGATGGATCGAAGCACCTAATACTTTTGGGCCCCACAACACGCAGAAATGTCGAATCCCTGAGTAGATAGAAAATAAGTATTTCTGAAAACTCTAAACTGGCCTCGCTTAGTATTCTAACATATTCCAGTATCATCATCATCATCATCCGGTATCTAAACGCCATTCTTCTCTGTCTATCCATTGATCTTCCTCCAAACCTCTATGTTCATAGCCGCTTGTACCCCTTCTATTCAAGTTCTATCCTTTCCATTGGGATCCATTCCACAACAATTTTAGGCAATCTTTGCTCTGGCATTCTTTTGACATGGCCATAGTACTGTAATCTTTTCTTTTTAACAATGTCCATGATATCCGGCTCCTCTTGTACACCCATAATTTCTGTTATTTCTTTATTTCGTATTCTATCCATTCTAGATTTTCCAGCTGATCTTCTTAAAACATCCGTTTCTATACTTAAAATTCTTTTCATTTCCCTGGTAGGAATTTACCAAACTTCAGCGCCATCTTCCAGTAATTTGTTAAATTATAATTACTTTACACATTTATTTATAATTGATTTAGCATTTCAATCTACTATATTTATTTTAAGAAAATTTTAGTAATATTAATTTGAGTTAATTACAGAGTATAAGTACATATGTTTACACTATATGAACGGGTAAAAACTTACAGACGTGTAAGTCTTTTTCGTCAGTGGTAAAATTGAAAACATTGAATACCTTAAATGCAATTCAATTTAACTTAAGTCTGCTTAATTTCTTAATCTAAATTGCATCCTTAAAATAACATTACAATATCTCTCTTCCCTAACTTATAATAATACCCTTTGCATTATGTTAATTTATAGACAAGAAAGAAAATTGACTTAAACCCAGTAGTTTTGTTTGAGGACTGGGAGCGAACGCTGGGGTCGGCATCCCCACAACTATTTGTGGGTGGTTTATAAGTCTATTTCCTTATGACATACTATTGCAATTTTACCGGAATTATCTGTATGTAAATAGATTTTTTTGGTCAAAATATATTTAAATCCATCCTTCTATATATAGTATAGAATATGTAGTTTACATGGAAAATCTTTATTGAAGCTCATATATTGGTGACTCCCAAAATTTTTTTTTTTCCAACTAAAGCACTGCTTACGTCGCTTTTACCCGTCCATATTTCACTTCACTGATTGCGTAGAAGATAAAGCCATGAGGCGTTAACTCTTCCGTTTAAAATAATAATGGTATTATTATTATTATTATTATCATTATTATTATTATTATTATTATTATGAATAATAAATACAGTTAAGTTTCGTAAACTGAGTTCGCAGGACATGTGGCACGAACGGGGAATGAAATATGGGCATTGAAAATCCTTGTAGGAAAACCAGATCGAAAATGCCCAGTAGGTGGCCAACAAGAGGTAGGTGAATGACATTAATCACTATTTATGGGAGAAAAGTTGTACTGGGAATGATTGTAATACATTAACTGAGATTTGGGCTGTATGGAGAGCTTATATCCGCGGTGGCTCTGAACCTATAGGTTTAATAAGTTCCGGTGAGTTACGTAGTTATCAGTTAGAGTGTAGTAAAATGTATGTATGTAACACATTACAAATATTTACCTTATCATTCATCTGGACATTTTTCAGTTACGTAACTACAGTGTGATTATAAAGTCCCAGTACATTTTAAAGAAATCGCTTACATATATTTCTGTTACAACCATTCGAAAGATACAAATATGTTCACCATTGAAGAGCGGATAGAGATTGTTGCTGCGCGTTTAAGAGGTCAGTCGTACGAAGAAGTTAGAAACTGATTCCAAAGGAAACCCTCACGGGAGACGTGTATCTTGATATGTTGCAACTTTTCTTACAGCCACAGTTACAGCAAGATGGTATCATTGATACAGTGGTGATGCAACAAGATGGAGCACCACCACACTTTGCTCTGGCTATACGCGGGTACCTCAATGACACGTTTTCCAAAAGGTGGATTGGAAGGAAATCTCCTCGTATCTGGGAACCTCGTTCGCCAGACCTCGCACCCCTGGACTTTTTTGCTTGGGGGTTCGTCAAGCAACAGGTGTAAAGAACCAAGTTTCCTAATCTGCAAGTGCTGAAAGAACGCATACGCCAAGCGAGTGAAATGATTACAGAGGATATGTTGGTACATGTTTTCCGGGCGAAGGTGCGTCGTTGGTAAACATGTTTTGAGATTGATGGAGGTTATGTTGACCACTAACCTGATAGTAGAAACTAACTTATAATTTTTGTTTTATTTGCGCTACGTTATACACAAAATGTTCTGGGACTTTATAATCACACTGTAGTATACTGTATATTGAACAAAAGAATATCTTACCTTCTGCTGAATTTCCGAGGCTAAAGTCAACAGCCGCGTCTTCTCTGGCAGATTCTCCACTTCCGGCCACTGCAACCGCAGACCACGAAGGTAGTTTAACTCGGAGAACATGACTCCTAAAGAATCCAATTATTGCGTCATCAAGCAAAGAATCTAACGTTGCTACGTCATTGAGACTTCTGACATCAATTCTCGATGATGAATCAACATTTCTCGTAACTCTGACGACTGAAATTCGATCTCCAATTAAGTCATATCTTTCCAGAGCACTTACTCTTCTTATATATGACAAAATTTTCCTCTGAATGCAAGTGTACGAAAATTTTGATACACATTCAGAATAGAAACCAGATAACTCTTCTTCCGGATCTCCTATCTCTTCAATTTCGCCCTTGTGTCTGTTCTTTTGAAAATAATCGGTAACTCTAAATGAATTTTGAACAGGTATTGAAATTGTATCCCAAGTTTCAGATGACACGTCATTATTATGATCTTTTATATCACTAATTACTATATTTTGGTATTTATGTTTAGCGTCAAATGATCTATATCTATCTGCTGTTGAATTATACACACTACTATTTATATTTGTGTCATTATTATTATTTTGGATAATATTTTTATAATATCCATAATGTATATGCTCAGGGTGCAGCAAATCTATATTATTCCTTTCTGAAACTTTGAAGGTATGAACAGATATCGTGAGATATCCTAGAAATATTTGCAGTACAATATGCAGATTAATTTTTATACAAGTTTTCATGATTTTTCTGTGTCAAAGCATTCGAATTTGAAGTAAATTGAAAGGAAAGTCTTTACGGAATAAAGTATTTCTACTGAGTATGTTACCAAATGAGCGTAAACTTAGATGTTGAAATTTCTTTCCCATCAAGCTTCTATAACTTTGTTGCTTGTACTTTGATTACCTTCTTCAAGCAACTCTGTTAGAAGTTGTATTGACTTTAGCAAAAAAAAGTCTCATATAAGTTGAAACTAGTTGTACTCTTTGACTGAGACTTAAGACTGAACCGTCAGACGAGTTCCACAAGAGTTTTATGTATAACTGTTTGAAATATAACGGTTTTATTAAATTGGTTATTATCGAATGCCATTAACTTGCGTGGAATATTTGAAATTGATTTCGTGAAGTACGAATAATCGAAACTTGAATATTTCCCCTGTTAACAGGGTTTTTGTACTCGTATACCGTGAAAGTAAACACTTGTCAATGAAACAAAAGAAGGTTTTTGTGTTAGTCGTTTATAGATTTATTATGTAACCATATACCTGATTTTAAAATCGTGAGATTCTGTAGCTTTCACAATTCTATTTATAAATCTCATTTCCTCTACGATCGATTATCATTCTTCCATTTATATTCATTTTCGGCGTGATGCCAGTTCGAAGAATTCGATAAGTTGTATTCTCTAATATAGAGGGTAAAAGGTGTTACGGAATTAAATTACCGCTTAAAATATAGATTTCAGTAACCTCGCGTAAAATTGGGTTCAATATTCAGAATGAGGCTACCTACGAGTTTGACGTTTTTTAATTATAAATTATGACTTTTCTTAAATTATTATATAGAAGAAAACTTTAATATCCTATTAAAAGTTCCATAATTCCATAAATAAAATATTGCATTATTATTATTTATTTAACATGCTCAGCCTTTTTTTAGATATAGGTTAATTTGCACAATTTAAATTGACTTAAGTTTCTCAATTTTTAGAGCAATTAAATTTATTTTAAATGCACCATTCTTTAGAAGAACTTTTACAAGATATAGATAGATAGATAATTGGTTGATTAATGTCTTTAACATCGTCTTATTCCTAATACCCAATTTTGTCGGTCCATCCAATCTCCTGGTTGTAGATGTTTGTCCTTCAAATACAAACATATTCCCTGACTCCAGGAGGTTTTAGGTCTTCCTCTGCTTCGTCTTCCCTCAGGTTTCCATTCCAAAACAGATTTTGGTAGTCGATCCTCTTCCATTCGCTGGACATGTCCGTACCATCTTAATTTTTTAGTTTTAATATAATATAAAATAGTGTCTTCAATCTTTCTATTTCCTATAAAACTTCTAACAATATATAATTATTGATTTTCTATAATTGTACAGAAATCATAGAATATATAAATTTGTTTCATAATTTTCATTGAAGCGTGATGAAAGTTAAAAAAATATTATTTTTAATCTCTTGGACTAGAAGAATAAAAATAGGAATAAAACGATAGTAATGAAAAAAACAACAATGGTGCACGTTTAGAAGTACTGAGTGAGTACATAATGTTAAAAATATAATCACATCAGTTGACAGAGTATAGTTTTTACAATTTTTCTCGTCAGATTTTAAATTTCCGATTTGGAATTTAACAAAAGGTAAAGTGATCCCACTACAGGCCTTTAGAGGTCCATGGGGTGGTAGGAGGTTACGGCTCCCACTTTTTAGACAATGAGGACGAGATGTCAGCCCTGCGTAAAAGCCGTCTTTACCTCCAGAAAAAGTGTCTGTTACTCATTTCCATTAAAGGCTGAGTCGACACCAGGACCATTGTGCCACTTGGAGATCTGTGACAGTTTAAAAATGCTGATCCCTTTTTGGAATATAATCTCTTACCCTCCGGCCAGTAGCGTATTGCCTTAATCGATTAAGATACGGCGTGTCCCCTCTACTATTAGGCCAATTGAGGGTCTATGATGTAAAAGGATGCTGGATAACCAGGCCTCTCGCACGATGACATGGGCAGATGAAATTAAATGGAACTAAATGGGAGACATAAGTATGAAGTGGTGGAATGAAGATTTTTCAGAGGAAAATTGGAAAAAAAAAACTTGCTGGCTCCTATTTGTTCAACAAGAACTTCTTGCTCATGGAATGGACGGGACGTGAACTCGGGACCCAGAAATGAAGGGCGAGTGTGTAGCTATCTATAACACGGAGCTGCCCTCTTATTCATGATGATACCTAAAATTATTTCATGTGAGTTAATAAAACAGAAATTAATTTTACTGTTGTTTGTCATTTTATACATGAATTATACTAATTAATTATAAAATTACTCTCACGTTTAATAAGTAATTAAAATATCATTAAACTTAAATTTCGCTTTTTCTCCTCTTTGGGTTGTCCATGTGTTTGAATGTGTTAACGAACTTGGTTTTGCAGTTGTTTAAACAATAGAAAAGCCCTTATCGTCCGATAAGACCAACGCCTTCCAACTTCAAACGGGGTTAACTAACCACTGCTTCTATCGAACCGGATAATAAGATGGCCGTGCGCACAGAAGATCCCCATACATCCCTATCCTGAGCAAATGCTTTTCAATCATCGCCTGAAAAATTTATCTCTCTCCCGTGGTTAAATTCTATACTCCCAGCTTATTCTTTGGTCACCTACTGGGCATTTTCTCTGTAGTTTTCCTAAAAAGAGATTCCATGTTCCTTTTCACTCCCCATTCATGTAACATGCCCTGCCCATCGCAATATACAAGACTTAATTCTTCTAATTACATCTGGTTTCCCATAGAGATGAAGCAGTAACTCATTGTACTGCAAGCCTTCTCTATTCACCCGTCTGTTCTTCCCTCTTTGGTCTAAATTATTTCTTAAAATCTTAATTCTCAAATACTCGTTCATTTTTCGTCTTCCTTAAAGTAAGAGTCCATGTTTTGTATTCAAATAATACAGGAAATCCATTTTAAGAGGAAATCTCGCATCATTCTGCCACCGCGACCAGACTGCTAAAATTGCTCAAATAAATATCTAATAAACAGTGAGTAATAAGCCTCTCTGTGTAGGCCTATTTTTATAACAATCTAATTAGATGAGTTATTTGTATTTTGTATCTTCTCACTCTCTTCATTTGCTGGTAGTAACGGAACACGCTCCCCGCCGGTGCATGTAAAATAGGTGGCAAAGTGAGAGCCACTGCAACGCTGTAAAAAGGTTTCCGCTTAAAGCGGATTCTCTGTATAATTAAAAAAATAACATTTTTTTTAATTCAACTTTTTTGAGACAAGTTGGGATGATAAGAGTCAATGTAATGCATAATAATATGCAATTCCAGAATTTTAAAAAACAAAAGCTCCATGACGCGAAAGGCCTAGAAGGCCCTTGGCCTACCATCCAGCTGCTGCCCTGACACCCACTTGTATTAATAACAAAGGTAGAAGACCATCCACCCCAGTGTAGGGATTATGTGGTCAGCATGTCGAGTCCACCATCCGTTATTACTGGTTTTCCAACCAACAGCTGCTATTTACTGTAGGTGCCCAAATTCCTCATCATCCTGAATGACTTCCGGTCCCATATTGACCGAAATCCTATGAGAAACTTTATTCCTCCATAGGGATTTGAACAAGCGCAATTGAGCATATGTTAAATATCTTTCTGCATCTCATTCCTGCTTGTAAATTATTGTTTCTATGTCACTCAAGTAGAGCTGTTCTAGTAACAGTAGAACTTAAAAAATGCAGTAGAAAATATAATTATTTACAAATGGACCGCAGGGTCAACAAACTACAAGTGATTTTGACAGTCCGCATATGTCTAATCTTTATTTACCGTATATAATTCTTCTGTACGTGTGTATGTCACTGAACACCTCCTAAACGATTGGACATACTTTGATGAATTTTTGTGTATGTTTGAGTGGGTCCCTGGACTGTTTAGATTTGCAAATGAATCCTCTAAAATGATAAGCGTAGGAGTTCATGTGAAGTTAAAATTTAAAAATCACTCTAGCGGTCACAATTTTCTACGTTTAACAACGGAACTCTGTATATCGTATTAAAATAAACATAGGTAGGTATTTGATGAAAGTTAAAAATTAAATTGTACCTATACTTGAGGACGACGCCACCTACCAACAGGTACAATTTAATTTTTAACTTTCTTCATATGACTTCACCTCAACGGAATTTGATATGAATTTTACTAGTATTGATGGGTAGGTATTTTCAAAAAATGAGCGATCCAATAATTAGAAGTGGAGGTTTATGTGAAATCCAAAATTAAAAACTGCCTAAATGACTGGACTGATTTTTATGAGTTTTTTTTGTGTGTTTGAGTAGGTTCCTGGATGGTTAAGATTCACAACTGGACCCTCTAACACCATTAGGTGTAGGAGTTCACTTGAAGTGAAAATTTAAAAATCGTTCCAGCGGTAACAATTTTCAACGTTTCACAACAAAACTATTAAAATAAACCTTGGTATGTATTATCCAAAAATGAGCGAAATCCGACAATTAGAAGTGAAAGTTTAGCTGAAATCCGAAATTGAAAACTGATTAGCAACCGCTATGTTTGGTTCGTCTCAGAGTATACATAGGCCTACCATTTATTTAACCTGTAATATTTCATTTATTTAGGCGTAGCAACGCACGCCGGGTATTAGGTAGTAATCATATAAAATAAAAAAAAACTACATCATAAATTAATTTTGGTTGCAAATTGAAAATTAGGCTAATAAATATTGTTATCATTATCTAACAATTATATAAATGAAAATATATAAAATTACAATTATATTGCAAATTAAAAATTAGGCTAAGCGATGTTATTATTTAACATTATGAAATAGCCACAATAAGTACATCTTGTTTATAAATGTATTTTAATGTTGAGTGATTCCGGGTTATGTGGCCGTGGTCCATAGTTGGTGTTGATACCAGACGTTTCGCCCTCAACTGCGGAGGGCATCTTCAGTGGCGAGTGCTTCTAGGCGTGTGGTGAAGATGCCCTCCGCAGTTGAGGGCGAAACGTCTGGTATCAACACCAACTATGGACCACGGCCACATAACCCGGAATCACTCAACATTATGATTACCGGCCGTGAAAGCCTGCATTCAACTATAAATGTATTTGTTCAGGAATGAGTGTTGTCCAGAAATCTGTCAATGTATAACCTATTTTCAGGTTTTACCATGGACACTTGTTTTTCGTTAGTTTTAATATAGCCACAGGGTAAGCTGATCCCGTAGCCATATTTCCCCATGATATCTTACTCCTATATTTATAACTCTAAGGTTTTATTTACTAACAGTAATATTTTCTCTTTCAGGTAATTATAATCCAACGTTTGTTTCATCCATTTTGTAAGTACCTGTTTTAAATTATATAACACTGTTTTAACTTTAAGAAATACTGTTTTATATTGATTATGATTTATGTTCTGCTAACTCATGACTCGTAGTCTGAGCAAATATAGAAGGGTAGAAGAGACCAACGGGAGGGTTGTAGATCCTTCTCGAGGCCACGGGCCCAACCCAAAAATGGCGGATTGAGTCACGAGAAAAGAACTAGTATGCTGGACTCGGAAGACGAACTATAATTCACATAACACCGTAGAGTGGAAAGGTTAAGTCAAGTAATCACATAAGAGACAAGAGATATTTCAGGTCGCGATGCTCCGACAATCTGCCCGTCCAGTCCAAATAAATAACTGACTAAACAACTAATTAGTACTCATTTCTTCCTGGCTTCATAGAAGTTCAGTCATGCACAAAATGTTTTTATATTGGATTTTACTGCTGTTTAGGAAATTATTTATGAATTTATGTAGCAGTTATTATATTTGTTAAGTCAAGTGCAGTATTTAAAACTTTTAGAAATCGATTAACTTTTAACATTACGTGAAATTTTGTTGTTATAAATATAATGAAAGAGATTTAAGAAAATTTAAATACGTTTGTAAGAAACATGTTCTGACATACGAAATTAGGAGTATTTAATAATAATGTTATTAATTGGACCTATATAAATCTATCTTTTTTTAATTTCGGAGTTAGTACTTTGGAAGAATTATGACCACATATAATTACAAAGAAATTAGACAAATTCAAATAATAGTTTATCTTCAATCAAGCACCATAATTTATAACATTTACAATTAACACTTTTAAAATTCATATTATGCACCGTTGAGAGTATGTAATTAGATATTAAATATAAAATTGGTACCTGGTAAGTCAGTCGTCCTCAACTTAAGTATTAAACTTCATCAAGTAGTTCCAATATGGAGGCCTATCAAAAACAATGTTTCATCTTCTGCATTTTAACTGGTACTGATGTTTGTACAACGGGTTTAGGTCTGCGGGTGTATTATCACTGAGTAGATATAAACCCGTTGTACAAGTTATACAACATCAGTACCAGTAATAATACAGAAGATGAAATATTGCTTTTGAAAGGCCTCCATATTGGAACTATTTGATAACGTTTAATAATTTAGTGGAGTACGACTGACTTACCAGGTACAAATTTTATATTTACTATCTTATTTTCAATTAAAATATAATCTAATAATATTTTACAAAAGAGCCTAATTCAGACTAATTGTTTTAAATTATAATGACGTGAAATATTTAACTTTACAATGGGACGTTAAACACAAGAATCGTTGTAATTTATTTAATCCAGACGTTATGTAATCTTAAACATGTTAATAAACTAACCTTGAAACTGGAATTTCATTTTCTTTAAGGTTAGTGTGTTCTCTTCACGTGTTAATTATTTTATAGGACAGCAACTCCGGTCCTACTCTCGTGACTATTATTTTGTCGTGACTTTCTCGGTTTTAATACCGGCTATAAAAAACTACAGTTCAACGTGTAAAAGCGAGAACATTTTAAGAATATAAATTTAATAATTTGCATTTTTTATTCACTAATATAATTAATGAACATTGTTAAAAATGAAATAAACAGCATATTATAGACTGCCTAAAACTTAACGTATTTAAAAGTATACCAAAATTGATGTGTTAATATAATACCATTATAGTTGTTATTTTCCATTTGATAAGTGAGTTTTTTTCACGAAACGTATCAGCCATTTTCATAAATTTGTAGAAGTCGTAATTTTTCTGTAAACAGCAGGTTTTTGAGATCATATGACCACTAGCAAACTTTCATTAATATTTTTAAAACCATAAATAAATAAATTTAATAGCTCCAAATACCTCGAGAATAATTTTATCAAAATATATATTTTAATTAATCCTGATACACAAGGTACAAAAACAATATAAAATTTTAAAATAAATAATAGTTAGGGGTACTAGGTTAGATAAATTTTAAAAATAGGATATTTTTGTGCGTTTTTATTTTATTATTATAAAAATAAGTATATAAGAAATTAATTAAATGTAATATCATTAGTGAAAATGATTTACTATTATAGAGACCAACGAATTGAACACCTGGAAAGAATATCTGTTAACCATCTAGATCCTCAACTCTAGTTGTATCAAAAAACAAGCTTGGCATTTAGCAATCAATTGAATAGTAAGGTAAAGTTCGTTAACTAGCAAAATCAGAGTAAATTGTTTTATGAACTTTGTATCCGAGGCTCGAGTGCAATTTTATTGATATCGATAGCATATATGAGGCGGTCAGAGGACAAGGGATACAAGTGACATTTTTTAAAAAATGAGTAAAGTACAGAAATGGTTAATATGCCCGTCGTGTCACTTTAGTGGGGTGTCAGTACCGACTAACTTTCGGAGTCATGGCCCTTTCAACTTAGTTGTTTTTCTGTGTGTGGTTTGGCAATTTTGTATTGCTAAAAAAATAATTTCATTTCTTAGCTCTTGTTTTTTAAGTGTGTGTTTAGATTTTCAAGTATTTAAATGCCAGAGAAACGAGAAAAGGCTTAAGCTTTTTGGTCTTAAAAGATCTGAAATTGATGTATGTAATTGTCAATTTATTGTATTTTTTTAAGGATTTTTGTGAACATTAGTATTTATTAAGGCAGAGAGTAATGTTATTATGGTGTTTATTAGCTCTGGATTTTCTAAAACTTTATTTGTGACAAACTGTTCGGTGCCCAAGAGGTATATGTGTGAGATTGACAGGTTCTGACATATAGTGGAGTCTTAGAAAACCACTCAAAGAAACTGCTCTTCTACTTGGAGGACAAGGGGTACGTCTGTAGTAGTACTCTTTCACTTCCAACATCTAAGTGCCATCAAGCTGAGAGCGATGTATTTTTTAATGTTTCTAACAAATCTTACGTGAAGATTATTACTGTATTATTAGTGTTTAATATAGTGCTGGTGATTCTTCGAGGTTTGTTGATTTATCGGATATTATTATGTCTGAATCAGAATGTGATGAACGTAACCTAGCCTTCATGGTAAGTAAAATGTTTTTACTACTTTATTTACATTTTCACAATTGTATATTATAAAATAATACGTCTAGCAATACATTTTGAGATAATTGGAAATTATTTAACAATCTAAATATATAATAAGATTTAAATCTACAGGATTTGCAATCTAATAATGTTTTTAACAAAGGTGTGTGTGTTTTTTTAATATGAAGATCAATCATTGGTGTTGTTTTTGTTTTCTTGTCAGATTCCAATGAAGATGGCATTGAAGAACCGGCATTACAGGACGTCCAGAAGAAGAAGAAAAAGATGCTGCAGAATTGCACGTTGGCAGAAAGAGGAATAGTAAACCAGAAAATTGGATTAAAAGAAAGCAATAAGAGGAAGGAATGAAGGCAAACCGCATACATTCATGTGGAGAAACGAATGTATCCATGAATGCAGGTTCAAGTGCAATGAATTTTAAGACGATTTTGTCAATTAATATTTTCGTAATATGTAACTCTTTGGATGAGTATGTAGTATTTCCAATCATAATAAAAGTTTTGATATGAATATATTTTTCTTGGATAATTTATTTCAAAATATACTTTGGAGGACAAGGGGCACAAGTGACTCTTAAGCAAAGAAAAGTTATAGTATGAGCTAATGATGAAATTCAATCTGTTCATATTTTGTGGATAAATGGACTCGTATATAAGGAACACAAACACAAATTATAAAACTTGTCACGTATTCCTGGAATTTTATATTCTCACTGATCTCCAAACTTAATTTCCTGCAAACTAAGTTTTTGTCACTTGTACCTCTTGTCCTCTGACAGCCTCATATATATCAGCATACTGGATTTTTCTGCTATGTGTAATAAGCCTATGTGTTTTTCGAAATTGAATGTAATGTCCAATATTTTGCCCAGATATGTCAAGTACTTACGGAGCAGAACTTTGGCCATCAACAACAAAAATAAATAAGATCTTTTGGCAACGGAAATGGATTTTATACGAAGGGCAGCAAGAATTTCGAGAAGAGAAAAAATTAGGAACTCAGTTTTAAGGGATATAAATGAAGATTGAAGACACCATTTTAGATTATATTAAAACTCAGCTATTAAGACGGTACGGACATGTCCAGCGAATGGGAGAGGATCGGTTACCAAAATTTGTTTTGTAATGGAAACCTGAGGGAAGACGAGGCAGAGGAAGACCTAAAACCTCCTGGAGTCAGGGAATATATTTATACCTGAAGGAGATACATATACAACCAGGAGATTGGATGGACCGACAAAATTGACTATTAGGAATCGGACGATGTTAAAGGCATTAATCAACCGATGATCTATTTATATGCTAAGTTTTTAACGTTCTCCAGTCATTTATTGTCAATATATATATATTTTTCTTTTGTTGATAATTCGGTTTGTGATATTAGTAGAGCTTTCGGTTTTGTTTCGTTGAACTGAATTTTGTTAGATTTGGCCTACTTCCCTATTTTCTTGGATTCTGGTTGGCATACATTTCGGGATCAATTTTATTATCTCCTTTGAACTATAGAATTAGATATTTTAAACACCAACAAAACCAATAGAATTCTTAACACTTATCTGGCGAAACACTGCTGCTGCTGAGTGATGGCAATGACTATGCATCGCCCAGGGTGCTGCTCTGGAGCTATATTGGCCCCATGGCAACCAAATTCCCTAGTGTTTATCAATATAGGGTTCACTCACTAGTTCAGCTCCATTGTTATAATTTCTCGTGCCAATTATTTAAGTATGTCGAACCGCAATGAAAATAAAATAATGTGTAACTGTAAAATATTACTGTAGGCCTATATGATGTAATTCAACAAAAATTTAAGATTAATTTATACTCATTCGTTTGTCTACTGTTTTATTGAATATAATTTAAACCAATGTATCTGATGAGATACATTGCCAATTTAAAAGGTAATAAGATTTTTAATTAATCCAGTCTCAATTACTTTACTAATTATATTTCAAATGTAATATTATAATTAATCCCGGTTTAAGCGGAAATATTTCTCTTTAGTTGTATTAATTATATTTCATATTGATTTATCACATAACGACTTTACTTGCTTGAGTACATTATTTATTGCAAGGGAATTGGTTTCAATGTAAATACAGGGAAAAAAAAGAGAAGCAAATATGTACTTCATAACAGGAGAAGACTAGATTTTGACAAATTACATTGAGCAACAAAAAAGGAACTTTTTTTTGTTTCAGAAAGAAAAATATGTGATTCTGATAGTATTTTTTGTCCTGAATTCAAATGTGATATCGATTTTTCTCCATCACGTAGGTTTCCGAGAGATAGGCATTTATAATTTCAAACACTCTAATATTTTCTACATTCGTAACTACATAATATTCGAACATTCGGACTCACCTAAAAAATATGAAATTACGATTTTCTGCTATATTTCGCCTGTGGAGCATCCCGCTTGATAGTCCAACAATAATCGGCCAGCATATTAGGATTCCATTTACCTTGATATCTCTTTCCCATAGCTGAAAACATTTGAGTTAGCTCATTTGGTTTTATTTTACAATGGACAAACGGACGAAAAGAGTTTATTAAAAAAATATTTAAATTCATTAATTGAAATTGAAATAAAGAAAATGTGGGTGATGGGGAAATTCCGAATACATATTTTTGAAAACACCATAAAAAACTGTATTAAGTACAACTATTGGTACTCATGAGACAAAAATTATGTTGACTAGTGTTATTAACCAATAGATAAAATAGACATTTATGTGCACAGTTAAACTTTTATATATGATATAAATTTTCATGAAACGTGTAAGTGCATTATTTATTTATATTTATTATTTAAAGAATAATGGACACAAAATCTAAAATCCGAGATGTAATATTTGTTTTACTTTATTTATTTTACCTGATGGAGTTAAGACCATAAATTATCTACATGTTGATTAATAATACATAATAGGCATACACCATACAATGTAGAGTTGACAAGAAAAGAACAAATAATAATAATAATAATAATAATAATAATAATAATAATAATAATCATCATCATAATACCAATAAAGTAGTAATAATACCCTCAGGGGTCCTCATCTAGGGGATATGTGGATGGCGACCACAAGGTGCCCAAGCTGTGCAAAACATTTCTTCCACTTACTTGTGTTTTGCACTCTTTTAACTTTACTATCTAACCTCTCTTGGTTAACTCTTGTTTTTTTTCGACCCCGACGCTATTAGGGCATCCGAGGGCTAGGGAGTCTTTCCTTTCTTTCCTTTATTTTCTTTTCTTCTCCAGAAAAGCCTGACTAGAGGCTATAAGATGGCAGCCCCATCACTGGTCTTGCCTTCCTTTGGCCAGCAACCAATCGAAGGGACTATTATTATGCTTTCAAGTCTTATACGAGAATTTCCCGGGGAGGGAAAATTTTCTATAGGATCGTAACAGGCCTTGGCCTAATACTTGGAAGGAAGAAGAAGAAGAAGAAGAAGTAATAATAAAAATAATAATAATCATCATCATTCTCCTATCGTGTTCTCATTTCGGAAGGTCGATTCCAAATATGTCTCCAACCATCTCTATCTTCCCATACTTTCCTTCTTTTTTAGGTTTTCTCAGTCGTATTTTCTTTTTGTTAAACTTTTCTTCACCTGATCAATCCATCTTTCACGTGGTACACCTCGTGGTCGTTTGCTTGTATCTTGAGATTTAACAGTCTTCGTAATAGTCTTTCCTTTTCCAGTCTTTTTAAATGTCTATAAACCATTTTCAAATATGTTTTATACATTGCCATTTTACTACCGATGGGTATATTTTTATTCCAGATTAATTGTTTAGTTAAATTATAGACTCTTAAACTTTTATCTATTATTTTACTGATTTCAGTCTGTATTTTCCCATTTGAATTTATTACTGCTCCTAAATATGTACATTTTCCCACTTTTGTAGATTTAAGCCTGAGAATTTAATATTCCAATCATCAATCTGGTTTCTACATATTTTCATGGCAATAATAATAATAATAATAATAATAATAATAATAATAATAATAATAATCATCATCTTCATCACGGTTTAGGCTTATTTACTAGCCTGTTCCGGCTCCAAATTGCTGCTGTTTCCATCTTTTTTTTTTTGGTATTCCCAAACTTCTTCTTCCTCGTGGTTAAAAGCTGTATGCTCCTTTTGGTATTCTATTCTTAGTCATCCTTGCTAAGTATTCTTTCCAGTTTGTTCTGTATTTCACTTTTGTTGTATTTAATTCCTCTACTTTCAGTTGTTGTCTTATTTCTGTGTTATGTTTTTTGTCTGTTCTTTGATATCCTGTTATTGGTTTGTATCAATAATAATAATAATAATAATAATAATAATAATAATAATAATATCAATGATAATATATAATTTAATTGACTAAGTTATTTATCTCTTAGAATAGTTATGTATAGTTCTGATGTCTCTGGCCAATCTCTGATATGAAGAGGGAGTGAATTTCCATATAACCATGAGAATAAACTGTCATCAATATCTTTGAATGGTAATTAACCCGAATTGCATTCCCTGAATCGAACTCAGATGACGAGGATTGAAGTTGGAAACAGCGAATCCCACATCAGCACTGTGGGACAGCTGTTATAGTGTTCCAATTAATGGATCATCCCCGAGAGCTTATTTTCGCTTGGCTTATAGATGTTGTGTCTTGGATGTTAATTACTTGCTCCAGGTACCTGAATCAGCTCGTCCTGATAAATGTCTCTCCCTACGTGTTAATTACGTTACGAACTAACTAATGGTATCGAAAAATATTAGCTACATAATTCTAATCTGGTAATGGGTTACTGATTCGTCAAACATTCATTTCAGGCTTATATCATAAGTAGGACAAGGATTTTAATTCACTAAAAGTTAAAATTGCAACACAGATAGTTCTTATTCAATTGTTTCTGATTGAAACAAAAGTCAGTCAGAAGTCTAACTTCTCATTATATTATTCAACTGTTTGTGTGTGAAAACCAAGACAAAAGACAGTGAGAAGTCTAACTTCATTATAAGTATACTATGTTACAACCTTAGCTTTTACTGCATTAAAATCGTTGCCTAATCATAAGTGATGTCAGGAGTAATTTCCAAATCATCGATAAATTCACGAGTCACGAAATCAGTGAATAAACAATGAAACATAACCATACATTTCTGATTTTTTTTAAACATCGCCATTTACATCAAATATATAAATATTTGAAAATACCGGTAACTATATTTAAATAATGATTTTTGAGTAAATATATTAATTTCATTCGTTACAGAGTCCTAACAAATGCCACTTCTGATTTCCAAATCCTCTAGATAAAGTCATCAAGTGACTCATGAATTTATCTAGAGGATTTGGAAATCAGAAGTGTCATTTGTTATAGTTAGCAACTTACATGTTTACTTGTTGTAATTAGCTACCAGATGGCAGTGAAGACCGAGTTCTCACTACATCTAGTAATAATGGAGAATATGTGTGTATATATATATATATATATATATATATATATATATATATAAGAAAAATAAATGTTTATATTGGATTTGCCCGATGATGTAATGGATAGCACGCTGGGGTACCAACCCAGATGTCCGGGTTCAAATCCGTCCAGGCATTTATTTGTCTTATCATGTCGTATGTATATATATATATATATATATATATATATATAGAATCAAGGTTCCATATCTTATACGTTAAATAGTCTGTACTTAAGAATAAAAAATAAATAGAAAATAGTAAAAAATTAGGAAATATTACTCCTATTCAGAACATGAACTTTAAATCCCCGATGAAAAAACTCCATGTTTGTTGGCCGTTATAAACTTCAAGTGATGTAGTTACATTCTCGTTGGAAAACCAACCACAGACCATCAATTAATATTTATTGCACTGGTGTATAAAACAATATAAGTTTATTTCATTATAGAGGAGCGGCATATATTGGTTGAAATCAGCTGAATCAATTATAATATAGAAATAATTGTAAATCTCTTCGCGGGAACACTGCAGTCTCCTGCTCGTGTCTTGGCACTTGCGGTATATGAGAACCAGACTACATTTTTCTCTTGGACTTATCTATTACTTGGAGCCTTTTTGTCAACTTAGGGCAGAATTGGTCAAGAGGAGGTTTATAGTTCCTGTTCGAAGTTTGTACCCAACCCAACTAAATGGCGATATGAGCCGTGAGTGAATGCTTGATATGATGTGCAAACCAGAATCACCTTAACCCTGAAATTTGCAACGTACCCTAAAGGATACATCGATTGTTTTAATTTATCTACAGTTTCAATAAGACAGAAGAAAGCTAACAATACGAAATTACTGAAATGTATGTGTAATTACACTATATACTTAATAATAGCAACAGTCATGCACGATTTCTTTTTCAGTGCGGTCCGCCACAGTTAAATAAACGATAAGGGAAATTACTCTTTTGCCAATTTAAGGGTAAATAAAAATAAATATTGATAATACAATTAACCAAAATAAAATGACCACGTTCAGGTCTTGAAAACCGAACCCATTTGTATTAACCGAAACTAATCTAATTTAAGAAAGAAAAATTAATATTTGAACCCTGTACCTCTAGTACAACGTACTAGTGTGCTATCCATTACACCATTGAAACGACCATATAAACATTAACATTTCTTTCAACTTATACAATTCTCGTCACGCCAACTGACGTCTTCTATTCAGAAGTGCTTTTATTGAGAATACATACATATATATATATATATATATATATATATATATATATATATATTACTTTTTAGCGGTAAAGATTCATGTTTTTATTTTTGAGGATTGGAAAATGTTAATTCAAATAAAAACATCTAAATTAATCTAATCTATTTCTGAAAATTAATGTATCATATTATAAAATATTTACCTAAAAAGTCTGTTTCCTCAACTTTATTAGTTATTTATCTGTAGCGCTACAGATAAATAACTAATAAAGTCGAGGAGACGGCCTTTTAGGTAAATATTTCATAATTTTATATATTAATTTTGAATAATATCTCAACGGAACTTCACCATGAATCTTACTAATGTTGACTATTTCTGAGAACTATGCCTTATATGGGAATATATTTTCTTCTAACATGATAAACTATAAAGGCAATAAAATTCAAATAACTTTCTGTAAATATTAAGAACATTTGATAATTTTCGTTGTGTAAGCTTATACTTTAATAACACAGCATCTTGTTTTCTTTACATTCAGATTTTGTGAGCATAAATATAATTCATTATTGGTGAATGATTACTAAATTTATTTGATGATCCTACTGGGGAAAGTATACACTGCGTAGTTGTATTGAGAGTTATTACTCCCACATAGGTGAGTTTCGCAGGAAATAACTAAATTTAATTTGAGTGCTGGGAGTCATATTAATTGATAAATGCTGTGAATCCATGCACTCTTCACATACCTTTAACACCTTCACATTGTTTTCTAGCCACAGCTAACTCGTTACTGCATCCAGTTCATATGTAGTATTATTGTTAATAGTAGCAGTACTAGAAGTAGCAGTAGTTGCAGGAGCAGTAAAAAAGAATCTACATACTTCCTCTCCCAATTATTTAGCCTCTCGTTATCTATCCTCCAACCATAATTTAAATATACGATCACAATATAATATCTTGCTTAATATACCACAACATAGGACATCCTATCACTCCACGTCATATACTATCTCCACTTCTCGCAACTGGAATTCTCTACCACAGTAAATCAGGGGCTGCCGGACGTTAGGATATTTTGAAAGAAATCTAAATTTATATTTGCTCTAACCTTGGCCTTATCATTACCCAGTGTAAGGTACAAGTATTAATTGGTGTTTCTCGTTTAATTATAATTTCTATTCTTCTTCTTCTTCTTCTTCTTCTTCTTCTTCTTATTATTATTATTATTATTATTATTATTATTATTATTATTATTATTATTATTATTATTATTATTATCAATAAAAAAACATTCTATATGAGATGTGGAGCCGAAACCGAAGATTTAATATTCCATCCATCCGTAGTAATTCCGCCCGAAGGCAGGTCTTTCACTGCAATCATAGCATTTTCATGCTATGCTTTGCAGCTTTACTAGGGAATTGTAGGTGTGGTAGCTTCCCGTTGCTTTGCACACCCGTGAAGGATGATGATGATGATAATGATAAGGATGATGATGGCCATATGATTTAGGGGACCGTTTGGGCCTTAAAGTTTTCCTGACATTTGTCTTACAGGTGAGGAAAAACCCCGATAAAAACGTCACCCAGAAAAACTGTCCCGACCGGGGTTCGAACCCGGGCCCGCTGCGTGACAAGGCAGCACACTACATCGAGACCACAGCAGTGGACTGATTTAATAATAGAAGATCAAAAGGGATATATTAGAGGATGTGAATAATTTGAATACCTGGGAGAGAATGTAGACAAACAGGGTAAATACGAAAGTGATATTAAGGTCAGAACAAATAAAGGTACATCAAAAACAGCAATGATTTGATTGAATTGAAAAATCGAAATAAATAAATAATATATATCCATATCCATCCGTTAACGCTTTAGCGCCTAAAATTTTGTTTTATTCAAACAAAACTTAGCATATATCAATTAATTAAAACGATTAAGATCCAGATAGAAGATAGAAGCATGGCTTCATAGCATTTGGTGGATGGGAATTACAATGTATATAGAGAAAGATTTGCGTTTAGATCGGTACTTGCTCAGGTAGCTCAGTTGGTAGAGCACTTGGTCTAGAGAACCAAGGGTCCCGGGTTCAAGTCCCGGTCTGAGCGTATAATTTTTCTCTTCAAATATAATTAAGATCCAGTTCATTAATCAGCAAAATAGAACCATTAGGTCTAGGAGTTTACCTCAAACAAATTTTAAAAATTCCCTTAGCGGTCGCAATATTCCATTATTCACAAGGAAATTCAATACATTCTTTTGCAATAAACCAACGAAAATATTCTCCAGAAATCAACCTTAATGCACCCGTTAAGAGTGAAGTTTTGTTCGAAATCCTAAATTACAAATTGACTATTGCAACTGCAATATTTATTTCATCGAAATTTATAGCATAGGATTAATATTACTTATTCAAACTACATTTATTTCAATATTAACAGGGTTAACCTATCAATCATTCTGATTTTCATATATTTTATTTTTAATTTTCTTAGGGGGTATACTTGTTCTATTTATTTATGTAACAAGATTAGCATCAAATGAAATATTTAAACTATCCACAAAACTAATATTAATTACATCTATTATAATTCCTATAATAATATTATTATTCTATAATTTCCCTTTCCCCATTTATAGACAAGAGACATTAAATTTAATTCCCATTAACAATCTAACAACCTTACCATTAATTAAACTCTATAATTTTCCTTATACAATTTAATTAACCCTTAACTTGAAAATATATCTAATAAGATAAAGTAGTTTGAATATTTTAATGAAGCGATGGAAAAGTGAATCGGTAGATTATACCGAAATTGGTGAAAAAATCAGAGAGTAGTATGTAAATTAAAATATATATACAGTCAATATGCCCATTTCACCAATAAATGTTTAAAATGGTCAACTAGTTTCTACAGCCAAGCTGTCATTCTCAAGACCAGATATTGACTCAATTGAGTCAATATCTGGTCTTGAGAATGACAGCTTGGCTGTAGAAACTAGTTGACCATTTTAAACATTTATTGGTGAAATGGGCATATTGACTGTATATATATTTTAATATTATATCACCAAGAAGATCAATTGTGTACTAAATAGTATGTAAATAGTCAACATTAATAAAATTCATGATAAAGTTCCGTTGAGGTATTATTCAAAATTATGAAATATTGACAATAATGACAATTATATTGTCATATTAATAGGACAATAATGCACAGAGAAAATAATCCAGCTAAGATAAACGTACTTGAGAAGATGGAAATTTTGAAGGCAGTTAACAAGACCGTCTGATAAATGAAAACGCACCCAGTACGTGTAACCCCCTCTACCAGATCTTCAGTGAAACACCAGTATTGAATCCTGCTGATGATTAAGGCGTCTAGTCCCGAAATCGCTACAGGTAAGTAATCTTTAAGTTGAGGAGACGGATCTTTTAGGTAAATATTTCTTTTAATTTTAATTTTAAGTATGTAAATAGGTTGTGAACTTAATTTTTCTCTACAGTCCGACACTTTTAAATAAGCTAACATAAAAAATTGAGTTTCTTCAATGTAACAAAAGAAATATATTATCCGTAAACCATCAAAATCAGACCATAAATTCGACTTCCTGAGGAATTCGTTTAGTTGTGCAGTTCCTGCGTGACGGACTTTTTATAAGTAGCATCTTTCACCACGTAAAATGATCTTTTTTTTTATTTTTCAGCTGATACATTCTTCAAGTAATTTTCTGCTATTAATTTGAAGTTATATAATGACCTTTGAAAATCATCCTCTGATGTAGTCAATTTATTTATATACAGATTTTTCAATGTGTACACTTCTTTTCTGTGCCTAAAGTTTTATTTTCCTTCTCCACTCGTCTCTATCCACTCACTCCATATTCTCCAGTCCTATTGTTCTCATTCTAGTTCTTATTTCTTGCACCCACAATTTCGATGTCTTCCTTTCTTTCTTCTTCCAGGTGTACACTATTCCAAAGATTTTCTGTGTTGCATTCGTCGTAATGCCCATACCAATTTAATTGCTTGTATCATATATATAATCCACTATTGAATATTTAATTTTTTTGTTGCTGTAGAAAGCTGTGTGACTTTATCCATCATATTTTTAAGAGACTTTTAGTTAGTTTTTTTCGGGTTTGTCAATTAATTAATTAATTTGTTCATATTACGTTATTATGTAACGCTAGAAATTAACCATACTCTAAATTACTGTAAATAATTAATTGTATTGTAACTAAAACTCTAACATACCGCATGGTGAAATAGGGTTCATATTATTGGAGATTCAATAAAAAAATATTAATTTTTTCTCGTATTTTCTTGTAGTCAATAAAACCAATAATAATGATAATAGGCTTGATAATAATAATAATAATAATAATAATAATAATAATAATATTTAAAATATTTATTTAGTATTACATAAAATCTAATTACAACAAATTCTTTCTTTTAAAAGAGTTAATTTCATTTTTACTCATTTGTCCACCAAGTATTTGCCACAACTTCCATAATTTATTTTATTTACAAATAGCATCCCTTTGGTGATGTCATGATGGAATTGTAAAAAAGACAAACATTGCTACCACAAAGTGAAGTTTGTGCTTTAATTTTGAGCAGTGGTTCATTCCCTAGTGTATGAATGGGGGAGGAAACAGGGAAATACATGCTAAAAAGTGTAACATTAGACAGAGCTGTCTTTGCGTGGACTTGGAGCTGATATGCATTACGTATTCTGCCTCCTAGTACAAAGGCAAAAGCAACATTGCATTGCAGATGAGAGACTGCTGTAGGTATCCACTTCGTTTGACGTACTGAAACCGCAAGTTTGTCTCCGCGCAATGAATGTAACCACTGAGTCCCAATCTCTTAGGAGATCACACAAACATGAAAAATGTCGCAGTTGGTAGATTAATCTTTCAAAAGGTTGAAAACTTCTTTCATTGAACTTACATAATCACTGATTTAGCTAATTATTTTCAGAATTTATTTTTCCACAGCAAAGCAATTTTTCTTAAGTCCTGTCGATGATATTTGTACATATGGACAAAGACCCCCAAATGAGGGAAATTTTGATGAAGTGGCTGAATTGAAATACCTAGGAACAATAATCACAAATATAAATGAGATGCACAAGGAAATTAAACATAGGCTCATTTCAGGAAATGCGTGAAATTATGCATTACAGAAAGTCTCTTTATGTCCCAACTCCTTTCAAAAATCTTTAAACTGAAAGTACAAAAAACTGTTATTCTACTATTATTATTTGGATGCGAAACATGGACTCTTAAATTAAGGGAGGAAAGGAGATTACGAGTATTTGAGAATAAAGTTCTTAGGAAAAATTTGGACCAGAGAGAGATGGACAGGTGAATGGAGAATACAGACTACATAACAGTGAACTACATGGTCTTTATAGGAAGCCAGATATAATAAGAACAGTTAAGTCTCGTAGACTGCGATGGGCAGGACATGTGACATGAATGGGGGATGAAAGAGGAGCATGGAAGCTTCTTATAGGAAAACCAGAGGAAAAACGCCCGATAGGTAGACCAAGAATGAGTTGGGAGATTAACATTAACTACGATTTGAGGGAAGTATATTATGCAGGGAATGATTGGAAAACATTAGCTCAGGATAGGGATGTATGGAGAGCTTATTTCCACGCGGCCATGAACCTACGGGTTCAATAATGCCAGTGAGTTAGTTAGTATATGAGCAAAGGCTAGGGGACTCTATGCCACCACCATAAATTCAAATAAAAAAGGGAAAACCTCATAATGTATTGTCTCAGAATGAAAATAATTACCCGAGAAAAATATATATGTTGATTTTTCACCAAAAAAATGAGAAGTGCCTTAAAATAAAGTGACAAGTTGAGCACAAAGCAACCTAAAATCAGCATTTTGCAATGAAAAATGTGTATTAGTCATTAATCAGACAGTATTGCCAACTTATTACTAAACCCATTAACAAAGAAGTGAACGCTAAACTATTCTGGTATATTTTCTCACCCTAATTTTCTCAAACTAACACTAACTTATCCATCTAATATTAACTTCTCATTTTCTCACCAAAGTACGTGAACTCGTAGGAATAAAAAATTCCCTTATATGTGAGCAAAGATCAAATCATCTTCGTTAGGTTTACCGTCACAGGCCACATGGCCTAAAACTAATTTTTCCATCATGATGATGATATGTGAGCACGCATGTTGGCAAATGACTCTACCGGGAACATGTATTACCACATGGACCAACACGACGCTAAAATCACATCTTCTCCGATCGTATATTCACTGGTAGCACGGTGACATAAAGTAGCCCGAGCCTGTTTTAAAATAGAAATTACGTTAATTATAATTGAGTTGTTGGAAATTTAGATTAACGGGAAAAATTAGTCAAATAAATGAAATTAATAAATAATAATATCAGCAATGATACAATATGTAGACTACAAAAAGGCATACGACTCAATTAAGAGGTAGAAGTTGTACAGTATCCTTCCGAACATCATAAAAAGTTAGACTTATTCGAATGTGTGTAAATGGCACAAATAATAAGTTGCGGGTTTGCAAACAGTTTTCAGATAAAAGGTAAAGTGATCCCACAACAGGCCTCAGGAGGCCCTTGGGGTAGTAGGAGGTTAAGGCTCACTTTTTCTAGACAATCGGCACTTTATGTCAGCCGGGTTGTCAGTCCTGAATGACGGCCGCCTTTACCCCATAACAAGCGTATGGTACTCATTTCACTTAGAGGCTGAGTCGACCCCAGGGCCATAGTGCCGCCAGAGGGTTTGGGTCAGTTTAAAAATCCTGACCCCAACGGGACTTGAACCCTCGACCCTCCGGCTTGTAGCTCAGTGCCTTAACCACTACGCTACGGCGTTACCTTTTAAAATTCACATTTACTTAAAACAGGGAGTTGGACTATTTTCTCTATTATTAAGTTTTGTACTAGACCATGCCTTGAAATCTTTAGAGGATCCATCCATAGTAATTCTGTCCGAAGGCAGGTCCTTCACTGCAATCATAGCATTTTCATGCTATACTTTGCAGCTTTACTAGGGAATTGTGTAGGTGTGGTAGCTTCCCGCTGCTTTCCACACCGGTTAAGGATGATCGTGATGATGATGATGATGATAAGGATGATTATGATGGCCATATGATTTCGGAGACCGTTTGGGCCTTAAAGTTTTCCTGACATTTGTCTTACAGGTGAGGAAAAACCCCGATAAAAACCTCACCCAGAAAAACTGCCCATACCGAGGATCGAACCCGGGCCCGCTGCGTGACAAGGCAGCACGCTACCTCGAAACCACAACGGTGGACCTTTAGAGGATAAAGAATGTATTGATAAGCTATTAGTATAATTTGCTGATGATGTAGTGTTATGCTGAGCAAAAAAAAAAAACTTTTTTTTCTCAGAAAGAAAAAAAAAATGTGATTCAGATAGTATTTTTTGTCCTGAATTCAAATATGATATCGGTTTTTCTCCATCACGGAAGGTTTCCTAGAGACAGACATTTATTATTTCAAACACTTTAATAATTTCTCCATTCGTAACTACACAATATTCGAACATTCGGACTCATCTATAAATTAAGAAATGACGGATTTTCTGCTATATTTCGCCTCTGGAGCATCCCTCTTGATGGTCCAACAATAATCGGCCAGCATATTAGCATTCCATTTGCCTTGATATCTTAGAATATATAACATATTTTGTGAATACATTGTAAGACTTTTTTATGGATTATGTATTTATTTTCTTCTTTAAAAGTAAATAATTTTGTATTAAAAATAATTTAAATATTTTATCTATTTAATTTTAATACTAAATTATTTATTTTTGAACAAGAAAATAAATACATAATCCATAAAAAGTCTTACAATGTATTCACAAAATATGTTATATATTTTTCTAATATGTACTTAGGAAAACTTTTGGACCAAAGAGAGATGAATAGACAGGTGAATGGAGAAGATTACATAACAATGAACTACATGGTCTTTATAGGAAGCCAGATATAATAAGAAGAGTTAAGTCTCGTAGACTGCGATGGGCAGGACATGTTGCACGTATGGGGAATGGGAGACTTGCATGGAAGCTTCTTGTAGGAAAGCCAGAGGGAAAACGCCCAGTTGGTAGACCAAGAATGAGGTGGGAGAATAACATTAACTATGATTTGAGGGAAGTAGATTATACAGGCAATGATTGGAAAGCATTAGCTCAGGATAGGGATGTATGGATGGCTTATGTCTGTGCGGCCATGAACCTACGGGTTCGATAGTGCCAGTGAGTAAGCAAGTAAGTATTTTTCTAATATAGGCCTTAACAAACTAAATAATTAGAAGCGAGCATCTTCGAGAGTTAAGGGAATGGATAATTAAGTGTACATATTGTATAAATATTTGATAATGTTAATAAAGTAATATATTATGTATATACATATATCATAATTTAGTAATTTGATTAATCATTTATTTAATTACTTTTTCTTACAAAAATGTTATTCTTTGGTAAAAATTATAGATTAGAAGGTATTATGTGACCTCATGACAACAGATTTTCATTACAGTTTGCAATATGTAGTCTTTTAAATAAATCACATTTTAATGTGCATACGTTTTCTCTCCTTTTTATTTGTTTTTAAAATGTAATAAGCAAATTAAAGAAAAATGAGAATAAACACATATTCCCAAAGATACCACTGATGTTCATAACTTTTTCATTACTTATAACGTATGAAGAAATCAGTAACAATTTTTAGAATAAAAACAATTCAGATAAACAAAATGAATTATACAATTAAGGAGTTGAATAGAATATAAGCATAACTCATGTTTTGTCCTTTTTCCATTCAATGCATGTTTTGGACTCGCCATTTTGTAGTTGGTCAGCCTGAAAAGTTTTGTTTCGATATCTCGATTACAGCAGGTTCAGCAGGTGATTGTATCAATTAAAATAAACAACAATATTGTGTATTTAGTTATACATCAATTGTTATTATCTCAAAACGTATATTTTTTAATTGTGCCCATATTCCATTCAACTCCTCAATTATGTTTCAAGTAAAGTCTACTCATCAAAAATATAACTTGAGAATCCTACATGATGATTAAAAAAATACTCCTATTGAGAAGCTCGTAGGTATTATTGAAATGCACATAAATTGTAAATATAGGCTTGCATAAATTAATTGAATAATAAATTAATTTGAATAAAATTAACTCTTTATTTGATTGCATGCACAAAATTAAAGATTGAACTTTGAAATTTATAAGACCTGCATTGAAATGTCAAAGAAGCATATGTAGGGAAAATACCGTATAGATTTCATTTAAATAAGTGGAATGTCAAAAGACGTTAACTCTATCTAGTGCAGAACTAACTATTACTAAACATTATTAAGCTTTCGTTTTTCTATTAAGTATATTATTATATATAATTTTACATCTGTGCATTTTATATAAGTACTAGCTAATACCCGGCGTACGCTGCTGCGTCTAAATAAATGATGTGTTTTTAAATTTAGTTGAATAAGTGAAAGGAATAATAATTATAAATGTATATAATTGTTTTTAGATACCCCGTGCTGATTAACCGGCATTGCCCGGGAATTTACGTATCCCAATGTATTTGGCATTAATGAGCTGAAAGACAAAACTCGTTATTTCGAGTTATCCGAGCTGCTGCTCTGCTTGCCCGGGAATCTACTTAATCCCGATCTTCTTGGCATCAATGAAAGGCAAAAATGGTTTTTGTGAGTTATCCGTAAGAGATAAACATATGTTGTCGCGGGCTTTTTTGTAGTGTTTTTTGAGATATTCAATTCTGTGTACATTAATTTGGTGTATTTGTTATGTTTTAGGCAGCGTAAGCCATTTAAGCGTACAAAAAGCCACTTTTATTTTACTTTTCACTACAAAGGGCGATTTTTAAGGGTGAAGGGCTTGAGCATTAAAATTCTCTTGTAGCCTAAAACTTTCCCGGGATAATCCTGAATATTTTGCAAAAAGCCCCATCACAACTGGATGGGAGTGCACGCTTGTCCGGCAATCTACTTACCCCGTTCTTCTTGGCATCAATGAAAGACAAAAATGGCTATTGTGAGTTATCCGTAAAAGATAAACATATGCTGTCGCGGACATTTTTGTAGTGTTTTTAGAGATATTCAGTTCTGTGTAAATGAATGCTGTGTATTTGTTATGGTTTAGGCAGCGTAAGCCATTTAAGCGTCAAAAAAACTATTTTTTCCACGTTTTTCACTACAAAGGGTGATTTAAGGGTGTAGGAGTTGACTATCACAACTCTGTTATAGCCTATGTTCATCCCGGGAATCTCCTGAACATGTTGCAAAAAATCCCATCACAATCGGTTCAAAGGTATGGCTGCGCATAAAGTACGGACAAACAAACAAACAAACCAACAAACAAACATTCATTTTTATATATTAGATACTGTATTTATTTCTTGCAATGGGTGATCAGATTTCTGTTGTATGTATACATTTCAGGTTAAAGGTATACTTTCTAGAAAAGCTATAAAATATTTGAAATTGAAAGAAGCACTTAAAATGAAAACTGGAAAAACAAAATGAAATGTAAATGCATTTATTTTTTTTAAAGAAAGAATGGTACGAAACGGTTAAGAAATAGCCAGCATATAATATATTACGGTGAATTTTATAACGTGATGGTAATTCCATGAAACGTATATAGTAACAAGGTAATGGACAGTGACGGGCAGAGATAAAATACGATTTCAAGAACAGAAACGAGATTTATAAAATAAGATTACAAACAGCAGAAATTAGATTTCTCAGGTGAATCTAGGAATGACAAGGTCAGTGGAAGACAACGAAATATAAAAAAGAGAATATCCGAATAGTTTTAGTTTAAAACGGGTAATATAATATAAACAGAATTCGATGCAATGTATATATCGAATGGGACAAATAAATTAGGTATATTTACAATATATTTTGTATAATATCATATCAGAAGGATCTAAAATGATTGATTGGCATAGTAAAATTGGAGAGCCAATTTACAGGGAGATCGTAATAATTCTTCAGAAAAATATTGAAAAAAAATAGAATAAGAATATTAAAAATAAGAAGAAAAACCCTGTTATCAGCCCTTTTTAAATTTTAACAAATAATAATAATAATAATGATAATAATAATAATAATTAATAATAATAAAATAATAATAATAATAATGAAACTATTATTTAAAAAACTCTCATAATGCCTTATGCATTGTACCTTTTAAACTAATGTTAACAACCATCAACATAAAATATCGCTTAATATAAATAACCTTAATTAGTTTCAAATTTTGAAGTAGTTATAAATAAAATTACAAATAATTTGTAAATTACACTGGTCAACATGATGTTTGTCTCATGAGTACCAATAGTTGTACTTAATGCAGTTTTTGTATCGTGTTTTCAAATATGTATTCGACATGTCTCCATCACCCACAGTGTTTTTATTTCAATTTCAATTAATGGATTTAAATAACAATATTTTTAATAAACTTTTTTGTCCATTTGTTCATTGTAAAATAAAACGGGGAACACTTTCATCAGGAGATTTCAGCTATGGAAAAGAGATATCAACGCAAATGGAATTCTAATATGCTGGCCGATTATTGGTGGACCAGCAAGAGGGATGTTCCACAAGCGAAATATAGCAGAAAATCGTAATTTCTTACTTTCTAGGTGAGTCCGAATGTTCGACTATTGTGTAGTTACGAATGTAAAAAGTATTAAAGTGTTTGAAATTATAAATTCCTGTCTCTCGGAAACCTTGCGTGATGGAGAAAAACTGATATCATACTTGAATTCAGGAGAAAAAATACTATCAGAATCACATATTTTCTTTCTGAGACACAAAAAAGTTTAGTTTTTGTTGTTCAGTGTTATTAAATAGTAGGATATCAAAAAACAGACAAAAAACATAACACAGAAATAAGACAACAACTAAAAATAGAGGAATTAAACTCAACAATAGAGAAATACAGAACAAACTGGAAAGAACACTTGGCAAGGATGACTGAGAATAGAATACCAAAAGCAGCATACAACTATTCACCACGAGGAAGAAGAAGCTTGGGAAGACCAAGGAAAAGATGGAAAGAGCAGCAATTTGGAGCCGGAACAGGCTAGTAAATAAGCCTAAACTGTGAAGAAGAAGAAGAAGAAGAAAGTGTTATTAAATTACTAATGGTATTAAAATAAAAATTTGCACTACTGTTTAACTATCAGAAATGCTTACATTTGTTTGACGTAGTTCCTCATTTCAAGTGGTAATACATTATAATAACGGGAAAAAAGATTGAAATAATAATAATAATAATAATAATAATAATAGTAATAATAATAATAATAATAATAATAATAACAATAATGTTGTTGATACTGTGATGCATTGTTGGGCCGCCAAAAAAGTAGCAGGCGACGACGGCGAGAATCAAGATCTCGCCTAATATGGTAAAGTAGGATTCTTAAGGTGACAACTCAGGAGGCAGAGAGGCCCACTGAGAACTTTCCTCATGCGTATACACAGCGATTCTACTAATCGATCTCTTGGATTTTCTATTCGATAGAAATCCAGATAGTTCCGTTCCTCGCAAATATAAAAGAGATGCGAGTTGGTCGACCGACCAGCCGTGTCCTGGTTGTGGACTATAAAAATGACGTAAATGCGAAGACAAGTTAATATATTGAGTGAAGACTCAGAGAGTGTTAAGAACTGAATTATAAAATAAACTGTGAAGAAGAGACTCTTATAGCAGAAAATTAAATATGTGTATACAGTGAAGTAGTGAGAAAGAACTAAAGAAAATTTGGAAATTTTATGTAAATATTTCTTCTTCTTCCTTCCAAGTATTAGGCCAAGGCCTGTTACGATCCTATAGAAAATTTTCCCTCCAGCGTTTCGTAGGACGGCCCAGTGATCTTCATCCTCTTGGTATATAATTATAAACAGCTTTGGGGATCCGATTTGAACTCATTCTTTCAAGATGGTGTTTCCAATTTAGTTGGTACTGTTTAATATATTCCAAAATTGGCGTAGTCTTCAATTATTTTAAGATATCGGTGTTCCTTTTCCGATCCCATCTGGTGTAACCCGCTGTTCTGCGCATGAATCTCATTTCACAAGCCGTTATTCTGCTTTCATGTTGTCTTTTTAGTGTCCATGCTTCACTACCATAGGTCAACACTGGTGACTGTAAATATTAGTGAAGTTAAATTAAAGAAATACCGCCTGTATCCAATCAACGGTGAGATAAAATTAGTAATGTTTAATATTTCATTGAAATTAGATATATTGTTGACGTTATGATTGAGGAATGAAAAGTGAAAGCGAGCTGACATATATCTGGATCTATGGGATGATTCATAAATATGGCTATACGTTTGATCGCGTTGTGTGATGAAAATATTACCATTACAGGAAATATGAAATTACCGTTGGAAAGGCAATTATTCAAATTACAACAATGGAATAAAACAAAACAGCGTAGAACTTACGTCATTAGTCAAAATGGCGTTGAATATGCAACAGCAAATTACAATTGCTGCATGGGCAATAACGCATGCTATTATTGATCGTGAGGCCGCAAGACGGGCAAGACTTGAGTTTAACGTAGCATTGCAGCCGTCGACTGTGGGGAAGTGAAGAAAACGACTGCTGGAAACGGGAAGGATGCAGAAAATCAAACCTTCTGGAAGGCCTCGCATTAGCACGGATGCAGAAACAACGAAGAGAATTGTGGAGGCGTTCGAAGCTAGCCCACAAAAATCAACCCGCCAAGCTGCACGTGAGCAGTGATTTGTTTTGTTTTGTTCTATTGTTGTAATTTGAACGATTCCCTTTCCAATGATAACACCATATTTCCTTTAATAATAATATTTTCGTCACAAAATGCGATCAAACATATAGCCAGCCATATTTCTGAATCACTTTGGAAGAGAACTTTGAGAGAATGCAATGTTCTTCTGTCACCCTGCTGGAGCCAAGATATTGTCAATCGATATATAAAGAAATGACCAGCCTATTGGGCTAGTAGTCTGCGTTCCTGACTACAATACATGAGGTCCCCGGCTCGATTCTTGGTCTGATCATAGAAATGTTTCCCTTATGGGAAAATTATTCCCTAAAGGGAATTATTCCTATGATTACCCATGGTCTGGAATTTAGGTTAAGATTAGGTTAAGGACTTCCCCGGTGCTTCACTTATCACCCATAATATCATCAGGATAATGTAACTCCGCCATCCAGTTGCCCCAACCTAAGAAATGGTTTACAATTCCGCCAATTCCAGGAGAAAAAGCCAGAAATGTCATACAACCCAACCTGATGGCATTGAAAAATACTAATATACACGTGTATTCGGCTATTAGAAATATATGTGATGCAAGCAATATGAAAACTTTGTAGTTTGTTTTATATTATATTTTCATCCTTAAAAAATGTCAATTTACTCAGTACTTTGTTTATATTTAACCAAATCATTAAAATTAATTATGTTAATTGTAGTCCACCGCTGTGGTCACGAGGTAGCGTGCTGCCTTTCCACGCAGCGGGCCCGGGTTCGATCCCCGGTCGGGGTAGTTTTTCTAGGTGAGGTTTTTATCGGGGGTTTTCCTCACCTGTAAGACAAATGTCAGGAAAACTTTAAGGCCCAAACGGTCCCCGAAATCATATGGCCATCATCATCCTCATCTGTATCATTATCATCCTTCACCGATGAGGAAAGCAACGGGAAGCTACCACACCTATAATTCCCTAGTACAGCTGTAAGCATAGCACGAAAATGCTATGATTGCAGTGAAGGACCTGCCTTCGGGCAGAATTACTATGGATGGATGGATATTAATTGTTCTTCTTCTTCTGCTACAAGGGTTTAGGCTATGCAGCCTGTTCCGGCGAAGTTAAAAGTGGAGTCCATCTTCTACGTGGTCGGCCAATATCTCTTGTTCCTCTGGGATTATACAGAAAGGTTCTTTTTGGTATTCTTTCGTTGTTCATTCTCATTAAGTTTTCTGTCCATTTCTTATTATTTTCACTGATTTTATCTTCAATTTTATATATATTTAATTCTTCTCGTATAGTTTCATTCCTTATTCTATCCGCTCTTGTGCATCCTTTCACATTACGTAAAAACAGCATTTCCGCAGTCTGTATCCTGCTTTTATCCCTTGATTTCATTATCCAATTTTCACTTCCATACAACAACAAAGGAACAGCCATTGTTTTATATAATTTAAGTTTCGTATATTTCCTTGTTTTCCGACCTAAGGTTCTTTTTATGGTTCCACAAATTGTTTAAACAATGAATTTTATAGTTGTCTGATGTTTTAACTAAATTTAATCATTGTGTAATGCTCATCGATTTTATGTAATTGAACACTGTTTTAGAAATTTGTAACTTTGTTTACTGTACATGTTCGTGCTTTTGAGTCTGTATACGAAATTGGATAATCTTTATTTACTCTCATAGAAAGTTTAATTTTTTACTCATCTCGTATATTTATTCTTCGTATAGGTCTACGTCATAGTAATTCTGCATAATTAATGTGTCATATTAGTTCATTCATGTGATGAACATAACGGTATCTACTTCGAAGCTATTAGAGTCTACATGGAATAAGCTCATTTACCTATAATTTTACGAGGAATAAGCACTATCAGGAAATGCTTTAACATGTCATAAATCTCCATTGTTCGGAACAGTTACATATACAGGGTGAATCTCGTTTAGGCTAGGAGCATGGAAATTTCTAAAAAAAATAGCGACGGTCACGATATGCGAATATGTCCAATGTACGGTAACTTTGAAGATGAGATACATATATTAGGAAAATGTGATGATTTAGAATATTGGAGACGTCAATTATTACCGGAAAGATTTCTAAATTCAAATCGGGAAAGATTGGCATGCTACGAGTTATTGGTAAATCCAGAAAATTGGATAAACTTGGGTAAATTTCTGGACAAAACGCGGAAAATAAGAACAACACTCATTCATTATATGTTATCAAAATGCAATATCATTAATTTTTAATAATTATACATAACTTAATTATTGCATAATGCTATTGTATTACTATGTAATTGTAATATTATTGTGTTTTCTTTATGTAATTGTAATGTTATTGTTATCGTTTTTGTTTTTCTCTACACTAGTACCAATTATTACTTTATTGTAACGGACTGTCAACAGCACGTACGGCTTACTGCTCGTGCGACCCATATTTGTAAATAATATTGTAAATATCTTACATTTTGTCTAATAAAGTCCTACTACTACTACTATTAAAATTCCCTTTACAGAGTTTGAGGACATATAGTAGGGACCAAGACAATTAAGTTTAGCATAGGAACCGTGTCCGGAAACGTACCGATTTTTCGCTAGACGCAGAATCACCAAACATGCTTTTTCGGCGCCGCTCACGTTTGTACCTGCACAGTACAGTAGTAATCCTTAACGGAATTCAAGGGGTACACATTTCATTGGTACTGTGTTGCTGTTATCCATGGCATACATGCAGACATTATGTTATTGTACAGTGAAGCTCGGTGCAATGGCAGGCCCAATTGCTTGGCCTGCGCATTCTCCCGACTTGACCCCGCTAGACTTCTACCTGTTGGGGTCACATGAAAACTTTAATTTACGAGACACCTGTAGAATCCGAGAAAGACTTATAATACGAGTTATGGTTGCTGCGGATGTTCTAGAACCAGGGATTGGTGATCGTGTGTACGAGAACATGGTACGGAGGTACCGCATCTGTATTTAAGCCGGTGGTTGTCACATTGAGCCTTTCTTGTAAGTGGTTCACAGGCAGCAGGATTCGGAGAGAGCAATATATGTTGTAATGATATTTTGTGTGTAACGGAAAAAAGTATGTTTCCGGACATGGGTTCCTATGTAACATTTAATTGTCTTGATCACCTCTATAACTCCTCAAACTCTGTAAGGGGAATTTAAACTCATCCTGTATACACTAGTTAGTCCACAACACTTAAATGTCAGTCTTGTACAACTAGTAGCAGAAGCTCATCCTGCTGATGATGGAAGTTAAAATCCGAAAGACCTCCAGTTAATAATTTATATACATCATTTTAACAAAGTTGAGGGCGACGGCACCTGCCAACAGCTACATTTTAATTTTTAACTTTTACCAAGGAACAAGTCTTTAAGGAGGAACTGTATGTAAGTTATGGGTCCCGAGACTGAAGATTATTGTATAGAGCTCGTAAAAGAACTTCAAACCTAAATTAGTGCCTTTGAGCAAAATGTAACCTGCCTTCCCCATCCAAGTAGTACCTTAGTTTTCTACCCGATGTCTCATTGAGATAACTTGCTGAAAACATGTCACTCACTGACAGCTGTAGGGAAATAAGGATATATAAATTTCCCTTGATTAAGAAACTCAAGCTAAGGGAGCACCCATGTATCCACGAGGGACGTATGGGGTTTATAAATATACGAAGAAAAGTGCATGTGTAAACTATATGGGTCAAAATGTGACACATCATTCAATGTGGTACAAAACATAAGTAAATTCACTTACAGAATTCTGTAAAATTTAGAGTGAACAAAAAACATACACATTGTGATATTATCTTCCTTATTGTTAAATATACATACATAGGATGTTACGTAGTATTCCACACTTATGGTACGAGTGTTTATAAAGTAGCAAAATACCGCCTCATGCGTGTAGATACATTTTTCTTAAAGATATGAGAAATTACTTAATTTAGTCTTTAATCTAAAATTAATCACCGGATTATAAAAAAAAATTGTGTTTTAAATTGATTATCTGTATGTGGATTATCTGTGCAAGAATAAATAACTTAAAAATATATTTTATTGCAGGTATATAATAATTAAAATATGACCAAAAAATAAAATATTAAATTCATCCTGAAGTCGAAAAATCTTTACGAAATAACAAACTAAATTTTATAACTGTTAAAGAAAATAACTGTGATAAAATTAGAAGACTTGAGTTAATATCATTACATAATTTTTAGAATTATAAATAGTAGACCTACAGTTAGATTAATTTTTAAAAATTTCCTTACCATTAACATAATTTACTATTTTTTACCAGGAACTAATAGGAATCTTTTAATTTTGCGGAAGTTAAATCATAATTACTTTCTTGATTTAATATTAAATGTAAACGATGAGAACTTTCATTATTTTTGCCCAATATGATATAATTTTATTTAATACAATGTTGTTTTGCGTGAAAAGTTTCTATAATTTATTTCAACCAGCTACAAATTTGACGATATCTCACTGCATGCGAGGACTAATCGTGGTATAGTCGCCACTATTTTCTTTATTGACAAGCAAATAGATAAAATGTATAAGTAGAAACATTATGAACAGTCCAGTATTATTTGTCACCAATAAACATTTAGATTACACTGGTCAACATGATTTTTGTCTCATGAGTACCAATAGTTGTACTTAATGCAGTTTTTTATCGTGTTTTCAAATATGTATTCGGAATTTCTCCATCAACCACATTTTGTTTTATTTCAGTTTCAATTAATGGATTTAAATAATAATTTTTTTAATAAACGTTTTTTCGTCCATTTGTCCATTGTAAAATAAAACCAAATGAGGTAACTCAGGAGATTTCAGCTATGGAAAAGAGATATCAAGGCAATTGGATTCCTTATATGCTGGCCGATTATTGTTGGACCATCAAGAAGGATGCTCCACAGGCGAAATATAGCAGAAAATCGTCATTTCTTACTTTCTAGGCGAGTCTGAACGTTCGAATATTGTGTAGTTACGAATGTAAAAACTATTAAAGTGTTTGGAATTATAAAAACCTGTCTCTCGGAAACCTTGCGTGATGGAGAAATTATATTTTAATCAGGAGAAAAATACTATCAGAATCACATATTTTTCTTTTTGAGACAAAAAAAAAGTTTATTTTTCGTTGCTCAGTGTTATCGACCCTAGGAAAGGAATGAATTACCAACCTTACAGTCACATCAGTTTATTTAGGGTCAGTTTCACCAACAGAGGTAACTGTCGATACTAGTAAAATTCAAGTTACGCAAAACATGTAATTCAAGCTGGACACCATATGCATAACATCGATAACACCCTCACAATAGTACATAGAGAAAACATTCCAACGAGAATAAATATACTGGAGAAAATCGCAATCCTAAGAGAAATCAACAACAACCTGATTCTCAATGAATACACACCTAATCCACACAATCCTCTGTACAAAATTCTCACAACTAAGTCAGTGCTTCAACAAGGGTCAACAAGAACGGACCAAATGCATTCTGCTGATGATGGGACTAGTCCCGAAACTTCTACAGAGTTTTAAAAGGTAACTGTATTATAGTTTTTAACCGTACATTATATTACAGAGGTAACTGTATTACGCCAGTTTTCCCCATATATAATACATAGCTTAAACTGGCGTAATACATTTACCTCTATTGGTGAAACCGACCCTTAAACTGATAAATTGAATCGATGCTAGGATATTCGACTCAAAATGACCACTCAATTATTGTATTTATATTGAAACTAAGATTTATTTATTGGTTATAAACATAAACTACAAAATTACAAATTTACACTTATAGGGCCTATCTTTCCTTAACTATTAATCTGTAATTATATTAGCTAACTCTAAATCACTGGCACTTTCGAATCCGTAGGTTCAAGGCCGCGCGGACATGAACTCTCCATACATCCCTATCCTGAGCTAATGTTTTTCCTATCATTCTCTGTATAATCTAGTTCCCTCAAATAATAGTTAATGTTATTCTCCCACCTCATTCTTGGTCTACCAACTGGGCGTTTTCCCTCTGGTTTTCCTACAAGAAGCTTCCATACACGTCTTTCATTCCCCATTCGTGCCACATGTCCTGCCCATCGTAGTCTACGAGACTTAACTGTTCTTATTATATCTGGCTTCCTACCAAGACCATGTAATTCACTGTTATGCAGTCTTCTCCATTTACCTGTCTGTTCATCTCTCTTTGGTCCAAAAATTTTCGTAAGAACTTTATTCTCAAATACTTGTAATCTCCTTTCCTCCCTTAAAGTAAGAGTCCATGTTTCGCACCCATATAATATAACTGGTAGAATAATAGTTTTATATATTTTCAGCTTAACGTTTGTTGAAAGGACTTGGGACATCAAGAGTCTCTGCAATGCATAATAGCACATAATAGCATGCATTTCCAGAATTGAGCCTATGTTTAATTTCTTTGTGTGAATCTCATTCCTATTTGTGATTATTGTTCCTAGGTATTTGAATTCAGCCACTTCCTCAAAATTTCCCTCATTTGTCATTAGCTGTCCATTTCCATTATATAAGGTATTTCTACGTGTGACCATATATTTAGTTTTATTAATATTTACTTCCAGTACTAATTTCTTAGTGTTACTCAATAGTGTGTGCGTGTTGGTCTTCAGTATCTCCTCGCTATCGTCCAATAGTACTTATGCTCAGTACTAATACATTGAATTTAGTTAACCCTTAAATTACCAAAACATTTTCTCGTTTTAAACAGGTAGAACTGTGTACCTAGATATCATCTAGTCAATGTTATTTAGTCCAACAGTAGACATGGATGATATATACTTCGCGCACGAGTGGGGACTGTTACCTATTTTAATGTATTATAGCTTAAAGGTCCACCGCTGTGGTCTCGAGGTAGCGTGCTGCCTTGTCACGCAGCGGGCCCGGGTTTGAATCCCGGTCGGGACAGTTTTTCTGGGTGAGGTTTTTATCGGGTTTTTTCCTCACCTGTAAGACAAATGTCAGGAAAACGTCAAGGTCCAAACGGTCCCCGAAATCATATGGTCATCATCATCATCATCATCCTTATCATTATCATCATCATCCTTCACCGGTGTGGAAATCAACGGGAAGCTACCACACCTACAATTCCCTAGTAAAGCTGCAAAGCATAGCATGAAAATGCTATGATTGCAGTGAAGGATCTGCCCTCGGGCAGAATTACTATGGATGGATAGTTTAAGGGGGGTGATGGGTGAAAAATTGACCATTTGAGATCGAAATTGGCATTTTTTGTTTTTGTGTACTAAAAAATAGCCTATACTATAATGCACATGTTGGCAAAGTTTCAGAGGCCTATGACGCTTCTAAGTGCTCTAAAATGCTTAATAGGCCTGTATGTTACAATTTGCATATAAATTGAATGCAAATCTTTTAACTTGTTTTCCACACTTTTATTATCACTGCATTTTTGTACATTCAAAATTCAATGGAATTCACAAATTTTGTACTAGAAAGTTCAAATTTTTACTGCATGTCCTAAAAACAATTAGCAACGAAGTAGTGCATGGGTTTCATGATTGAAGTAGTATTTTAAGAAATAAAAAAATAAAACTCATGCAGTTATTAATTTTTTTGGAATTCCTCGCAGGTACAACATTATTTTTTCTCCCTTTGTATTCACATTATAAGAATTCTAATGCATGATGTTTTTCTAGTAGTAGTAGGACTTTATTAGACAAAAAGTAAGATATTTACAATATTATTTACAAATATGGGTCGCACGGGCAGTAAGCCGTACGTGCTGTTGACAGTCCGTTACAATAAAGTAATAATTGGTACTAGTGTAAAGAAAAATAAACAAATACAGCAATAACATTACAATTAAATAAAGAAAACACAATAAAACTATTACCATTAAATAATAACACAATAGCATTATTGACTAAAAACATTAACATTACAATTACATAAAGAAAACACAATAATATTACAATTAAGTAATAACACAATAGCAATAACATTACAATTACATAAAGAAAACACAATAATAATATTACAATTAAATAATAACACAATAGCATTATACACTAAAAAAACATTAACATTACAATTACATAAAGAAAACACATTAATATTACAATTAAATAATAACACAACAGCATTATACACTAATTAATTTATATATAATTGTTAATAATTAATGGTATTGCATTTTGATAACATATATTTATTCATGAATGAGTGTTGTCCTTATTTTTCGCGTTTTGTCCAGAAATTTACCGAGGTTTATCCAATTTTCTGGATTTACCAATAACTCGTAGCATGCCAATCTTTCCCGATTTGAATTTAGAAATCTTTCCGGTAATAACTGACGTCTCCAATATTCTAAATAATTACAATATTTGAGGGGTCTTGTAAAAAGCAGACATTTTACTAAAAATTGTGGAACTCATTTAATTATAATATATGCAATTTTTTTAATGTAATATTTAATAACTCATAAAATAAATGTCACACAAGAATGAAACTTACACACATCATTATGTTACACTTACACACATTGAATGTTTGTACGAAACATCAAGTCTCTAGCTCGAAAAATGTAGAAAATAGAAATTTCACCCATCACCCCCCTTAAGGGCTATTTCTCACTGTATATTCCAACCCCTAGTGTAGATTTAAAAGAATACGCTGCCTCTGCTATCAGTGTTGAGACAATTCCTGTCGTGTTCTACGCGCGATAATTTTGCAGTCAGTTGTACGTTTAGTTTACATTATAATCACTTCTAACAAGTGAACAGTCAACCATTGCAAACCGAAACCTACCTTGAAATTTCTCCCAGAGAAGCGTTATGATGTTCCAAGATCGTAAAAATAATCTGCCATTTTAACTGCAAGGCACAGAAATATATGCCGGAATCTAGCAACGGCGACCCACTCTCGAGAAGATGGACTCCGTTAACCCATTCGCTTCAGGTTTAAATGCCCAATGCATTTTCCCAGAAACCGGATTTAAGTTATCGTAAATTATATTGTCTATTTTCGGACATTCATTACAAACAAAAGATAACGGTACTTGAGATGACAATAAGGGTGAAGGCAAAAACACATTCCTCTACTATTCATAAACGTTAACAAAAGATCACTCTGCTAAGGGTTGTACAAAATATCTTCTTCACGGTTTAGGCTTATTTACTAGCCTGTTCCGGCTCCAAATTGCTGTTCTTTCCATATTTTCCTTCGTCTTCCCAAACTTCTTCTTCCTCGTGGTGAATAGTTGTTTGCTGCTTTTGGTATTCTTTTCTCAGTCATCCTTGCCAAGTGTACAAAATATTGCAAAATATATAACAACAGAGTTACGCGAGTGTGCCTTGTCTTCTGAGGTAAAGGCCATTTAACTGCAGACGAGTCTATCTCGTCTTTTGAAGCGAATGGGTTAATGAGGAAGAACGGAGTGGAGTGAGGAGGGACGTGACGCGGACGGCAAGTAGTGACGGTTAGCCTATCTACCAGTTCAGGAATTTTATTACTTTCCTATAGATAAATGAGAAATTTAGAGCTGAATTCTATTGCCTTGCAGTTAACAAAAACAGATATTTTTTTTGGACACTGCCTTAGTACATCACAACGTTTGTTCTTTCCCTTAACAGAGATTTAGACGCTCTCCACCTACAGGGAAGAATTTGAACGATACTAATTTAATTACACTTGTTTTCGTATAGATGTCATTTGAGTGGTCCATGGTCAGCCTTCCGCCTCATACTGATATCTAGGAAACCAAGGTAGTACTAGGACGGGAAAATTCGGTAAATTTTGCTTAGAGGCCTTTTCATTCAGGCTTAAGGATATTTTACGAGCCTGAAAGTCTTCAGTCTCGGGACCCACGGCTTAAAGTCCTCCCGGAGGACTTGCTCCTTGGATTTTTCCACCCTAAAAAAAATCCCGGCCGGGTTTGAACCCGCGACCCTCGGGACCAGAAGGAAGGAGCATAACCACTAGACCACCGCGGCCGACTATTCCAACATTTCTCTGGAAGATATTTCAAGGTAGGTTTCTGCATTAAATAGTTGGTAATTCCGTTATAAGTAAAAATCCACACTTGAAATGCCTTTTCAGTAATAACAGATCGGTAATTTTAAGTCCATTAGTAGTACCAATTCATCTATTTTCCCCCCAAGTACAACAGTGACGCCACGGACTCGACAGTTTTGAGTGCGCGAGCTATAACACACAACGAAATACATCCAATACAATAAATTATATTTGTTGTACATCGATTAGTAAATTTATTTATCTGTTTAGGTCTATACAATAATGATCGAAATTAGTGCCGTGTTTTCACCAGGAGCTCAATACAAACACCACCCAGCAACAAGTTCGAATAGCAGTTTATTCAGAGCAACCGCAAAGCATAAATGTAAACAGCAATGTTGCCTATGTACAAACCACTATTCGATGTTCAAATCTCCAGTTTCTATCTGAATTATCAATATGTTTTATTTCCTCTGGTAGAGCTAGATTATTCCCTAGAACATTAAAATGCTATAATATGTCCGTTATTTTTATTACAATCGCTAGACATAAAAAAGCCTGCTCAACTCGTGTCTTACTCAGGGCCGTATCGAAGGATGGGATGCGATGAAGTCTCTCATTATTCTCGCAAGTTAATCCTGCAGAGCTAGAGGGATAATCCTTAAACATATGAAGGCTATGAAGGAAAAACAAAGTCCACTTTTCACAAAAAGTGAGTTATGGGTATATTACACTGGCCGACATGATTTTTGTCTCATGAGTACCAATAGTTGTATGTAATGCAGCTTTTTATCGTGTTTTCAAATATGTATTCGAAATTTCTCTATCACCCAATTTTTTTTATTCCAATTTCAGTTAATGGATTTAAATAATTATTTTTTTCGTCCATTTGTCCATTGTAAAATAAAACCAAATGAGCTAACTCAAATGGTTTCAGCTATAGAAAAAGAGATATAAAGGCAAATGGAATCCTAATATGCCGGCTGAATATTGTTGGACCATCAAGATTTCTGATGTATTTATATTGAAACAGTAGCGCATTTTTCTATGCGTGTTTCCTATCAGTGTACATTACTATTCCCAATTTTGCAATTTAAAGAAGAAAAAGATGTGGACTTTGATTGTTCTTTCATACAAAAATGTGCTGACAGTGATTCCATTGTTAGCTACTTTTCACAGGACGACACAAATATCAATTCCAATATAATAATATAATACAAACAGTGTTTGATACAATTTGATGCTCATAATACTTTTATTATAAGAGTGTTTTTAATTTTTGTTTCAAATTTACTCAGAATGAGGAATATGTGACTTTGATTGTTTTTCCTTTGTAGTCTTCATATATGAAATAGTTCCCAAATTAGTAATTTAGTTGACGACGTCTGAAGCATCTACAGTGTTTGTCAGCCTTACAAAATTCACAGGGAATGGGAATTGCTGACATGTAATAAGAAAGTCAAAGGCGGGACAGTTCAGTACCCAGTAGTAACATGGTTGCAGGATTATTCATTTGTTCGATGACGGATAACACTGGTCAACGTGATTCTTGTCTCATGAGTACCAATAGTTCTACTTAATGCAGCTTTTTATCGTGTTTTCAAATATGTATTCGGAATTTCTCCATCGCCCACAGTTTTTGTTTATTTCAATTTCAATTAATGGATTTAAATAATTATTTTTTTAATAAACGTTTTTTCGTCCATTTGTCCATTGTAGAATAAAACCAAACGAGCTAACTCGGGAGATTTCAGCTATGGAAAGGAGATATCAAGGCAAATGGAATCCTAATATGCTGGCCGATTATTGTTGGACCATCAAGAGGGATGCTCCACAGGCGAAATATAGTAGAAAATCGTCATTTCTTACTTTCAAGGTGAGTTCGAATGTTCGAATATTGTGTAGTTACGAATGTAGAAAATATTAAAGTGTTTGAAATTATATATTTCTGTTTCTCGGAAACCTTGCGCGATGGAGAAAAATCGATATCTGAATTCAGGAGAAAAAATACTATCAGAATCATTATATTTTTATTTCTGAGACAAAAAACGACTTTATTTTTTGTTGCTCAGTGTTATTTTAAAAAATCAAAGTATTTGCCAGATTTCCCTTCCGGTCAACTAACACAGCACAGGGGACAAGAAGTGACAACGTAGTAAGAGAATGGAGAGAATCGACAGCACATTCATAGAATATTTTCCGCATGTACGAGTAGATTTAACTTGGGCGACTAATACATTTACTGTGTATATACAACATGGTTGCCTGCCGATCACGTCTGACGGATCATCCTAAGGACAGCTGAATTAAGTGAGGCGAACTTAATGAGATGAATGTAAACAAATAGTGGAATGACATTTGTGGCAGGGAGAAACGAGGGAAACTCCGAGAAAAAACCCGCTTCATTCCGTTTCGTACACCACGAAACTCGCTTGGAGTAACCGAGATGCGAACTCGAGACCTCAGCGGTGTGAGGCGATTGCCAATCGCTAGTCATAATAGAGGGCAAAATGTATACAGAATAGCAATTTTCACGAAATTCATCAAATCCCTCACAGATAAAAGTATCATGGGTTACTTGTCTGTGATTACCATTGACTTTTGAATTATTTCGTTACACACATTTTTATAAACATGTATTTTGTAAGGACCATTTGCACAACACTGAGAAAACAGATACAGTTTCTATGGCAGCGTTTTTAGATTTATAATGCTTTAGAGAAAATTCTGGATTCAGATTTTAAATTTAAGGGTCTGATGCCAAAGTGGACCAACTACGTTTTTAATATTTTTCACAATTCAACTTTAAAATACATTTTTAAATATAAAAATGAATAATGGCATGATCTTTTTTTTCCTTATTGGTGACTATCTAACATATGGTGACCAATAAGGAAAAAAAAAAGATCATGCCATTATTCATTTTTATATTTCAAAATATACGTTAAAGTTGAATTGTGAAAAATATTAAAAACGTAGTTGGTTCACTTTGGCATCAGACCCTCCAGTTAATGCCTGAAAGTTTTGTTTCCTTCAGTTACGAAGAACTGAACCATAAAATTTTGTATGTGCCATAACCATTAGTTGATTAATTCCTGAAGCGAATTCAAAATCCTTGCCCCAGAGGCTTTCAACTTAGAAAGCCTATCGCCCTCGAGGAATGCTCCTCAAAATAAACACTGAATGTAAAAAGTTATCATCGTAAATTGATGAATGAATGAATTAACTAATCCTTTAATTTAAAATTACATCTTTTCTGTCCACTCTTCCATAATTTTCTCTTAGGAAATCATGAACTGTGAAACCAGTATCAATATTTCGTATACTAATTTACATTTATTATACAACCCAACAATAATTTGAGATTGTTCTTCTTGTCTGTATATTTTTAAATTAGTTTTTATTTCTATTGTAGCTATGGAACTCACTTCCCAGTCATGTCAGGGACTGTCAATCGCTATCATTATTTAAATCCAAATTAACTGATATCTTAAGTTCGACACAATAAGAACATTAACTGCATAACAACTATATAGAGCATTACTTTAATAATCATGTAGGAAGCTACTCACTTTATTTGATATAATTTTATTATATTCTATGTTTTTGTTAGTATTAGCTAGTATTAGATCACATCATCATTGTATTTTGTTTAGTCTGTATTTTAATAATACCTTAAAATTGTAATATTAAAATACAGACTAAACAAAATACAATGATGATGTGATCTAATACTAGCTAATACTAACAAAAACATAGAATATAATAAAATTAAAATTATATCAAATAAAGTAAGTAGCTTCCTACATGATTATTAAAGTAATGCTCTATATAGTTGTTATGCAGTTAATGTTCTTATTGTGTCGTACTTAAGATATCAGTTAATTTGGATTTAAATAATGATAACGATTGACAGTCCCTGACATGACTGGGAAGTGAGTCCCATGGCTACAAAAGAAATAAAAAAGAATTTTAAAGCATTTTTAAAATTGTGTCCCGCGCCGTAGCCGAGCGGTTAAGGTAGGAAGCCTTGGCGCAGAGCTACGGGACTTGCGCTGGTTTGAGTCTCCATGGGGGAAGAAATTTTCTCATGGTATTTCGGCCAGTATGGGACCGGTGCCCACCCAGCATCGTGAGGCAATTGGGTAGCTACAATAAGTAGCGGCTCCAGGTTGAGGAACCAGCTATAACGGCTGGAGGACTCGACATGCTAACCACATGTCACCCCTGCACTGGCTGTTGATCATCTACCTCTGTGATTGACACATGTGGATGTGAAGGCCAGCAGCCGGCTGGTAAAAGGGCAACCGCTGAAAAGTGGAAAGACCCTCAATCGGACCTTAAAATTGTAATATGTATGTAATTTTTGTATTATTCTACTATTCGCTGGTTAAGTGGAAGAGAATGCCTTATGGCCTTAACTCTGCCAGCTAAAATAAAGCATTATTATTATTATTATTATTATTATTATTATTATTATTATTGATTTTTTTGTATATTCTGCACAACTGTACTATTCATTTTAGGCTATTTTTCTGTCGTTTCTTTTCTTTGTGTTTCGGAGCCATTTAAACGTTTTGTTCATTCTGTACAATTCACCTGTTTATGTTGCTCAGATTGGTAACCTTTAGGTTCTGAAGTCTTTATAAAGGAAGGCGAAGCCGCTGTAAACTTACTTCTTATTCATAGAATGTTATTAATTTTATACTTGTAAAATTTTGTGGCTCATTAGCAATGCAATATAATTTTCTTTATACAAGATGCAGCGTAAGTCAGTGAACCACTGTGCATGGTTGCAAGGAAAAAAATCAGATTAGTTGAAACTGGGGTTTGAATACGGACCTTCAGAATATAATCTAAAACACTACTGCTTAAAACAACAATGGAGGTCACTTTGAACAATTCCGGTAGTTGTTATTTGTATATATACTTTAAGATACAGAAAATAATATATTTGCATTTTCGGTTAACTGATTTATGCTGCAACCTGTATATTAATATTACAGTGACATTAATCAAATTTAAAAAAAAAATATATTTTATACTATCATGTTTATCGCTTTGCAATATTTTGGACTTTTATTAAAAACGTTTAATTGTACAATCACTTTTTACACTCTATATTTTATTTCTCCTTGATATATAAACAATGTTTTTGGAAGATAGATATTTTACCTTGTTTGTTTGATTCCATTTGCCTGGTTGCAACGAGAGCAGTTTAATCTCGATTGTTTACCAGAATTAAATGTTCCTATTGCAAACATACAAATTAAACGAAACAAATGCTAGCTTGTATATTCCTATTTTTATAGATCATTAAACATCTAAGTTCATATCAATTATATTTATTCATTTATTTTATTATATTGGTAGCTTAATACATATCGAAATATATATAGCCTGTCATTTTGGGAAAAACTTTCTTCAAAATTAATATATGTTTGTTTACTACAAAAAATAACACAAATTTGTTTTAATAATATTATGGATAGAGACTTTTTCTTGTTGATATTTCACCATATAATAAACAGCATTTTAAAAATATACATTTTATAGTTGTTTTCCTATTGCACTTGGGTAGCCTATCGATATAATTACATAGTTATGTTGAAGTGATATTATGAAATGGATCCTGCTAAAAAATTGTAACCTAGGGTTTGCTTTGAAGATCGAGAAAAAAAAATTAAAAAATACCTCAGTGAGGTAGGTCCGCATCGAGAATTGAATCCAGGACTTTTCGAATACGAGTCTTAAATGCTATCGCTTGAGCCAACTCGATCGATTAAATTAAATGTTGCATGTAACTGTTATCTGAATTAAGATATTCCCATAGCAATCAAAACAAATAGGCATGTACGAAATTTTATATGCAACTAAAGAAAACCTATTTAAAAAATTAATAAAAAATATAATTAACCCTATAAAATATGTTGTCGATGATGTCACACTTTACACAATAACGGCTAATAATTCTGTTTGTTTTATTTTTTGTAAAATATTTATTTCAAAATATTAAATTTGGCATGTCTGAGTATTTAAAAAAAGTTAAGTTTCATTTTGTTTTATTTCTCGGATATTTCATGTAAGATTCGTGGTGATCGAATCGGAGCTTAGGCAGGTTTTTCCTGAAATTTCTACCTTTTTTCCCTGACATAAATTTCATTCTATCACTTGTCCATACTCATTTAATCTACTTTGTGTTATTTAATTTCACAAATCCTTGTGATGGTCTAACAGGCCTGATCATCCTACAATCTCGTATATCACAGACCTTCAATGATAGGGGCTTCATCTCATCTCATCCTCGATCAGTCATTACACCGGAGTGTTTACTTTTGTTTTATTGTTTAAGAAAAACTATGTATAATAACGTACAGTTTTACAAGTTATTTACAGTTTATTTCACTGAGTGTGCAGATGTGCTCTCCAATTCTGATTAATCTCCACCACCTCCTCCCATCATCATGGAGAACATCCCACATCCACCGCCTCCTCCACCACCTCCTCCTCCTCCTCCTCCCATACAGCCGAAATTCAAACCTCCGCTGTTTTTGAGATTTGTCAGCAACATCATCTTCATCATTATCATGGACATCATACCCATGAAGATTCCTTTCATACCCATGATTTTAGTCATGCCCATCATTACAGGTATCATCATGCCCTTGCCAACCATCATCATTTTCATCATCGAAGCTGCCATCTTCATTGCACCTTTACCATGACCCCTCTCTGAAACAAAACAAGATTAATTAAATTATTTAGGAATATAAAAAAACATATAAAGTACACGGATCACCCACGTGTGGTACATTGTAGCTTGAGGATAGGCTATAGCCACATTAAATGTTAAAGCTGCCATAATATGGAGTATTACATTGTAATTAATGTAAGGTATAAGTAAATGCATATTATTAACATAGTAAGGGATTAATACATTTGTATCTAGAATGGGTTAGATTTTCTCTTTTGAGCAAAGAATTCGAAATATCGTTAATTAAGGGAATAATACATTTGTATATAGAATGGGTTAGATTTTTTCTTTTGAGCAAAGAATTTCATATATCGTTCATCAAGGGAATAATGAATTTGTATCTGGAATGGGTTAGAATTTTTTTTTTTGAGCAAAGATTTCCATATATTGTTCATTGAACATTAACTGTGATCCAAGAATAATTTGCAGAAGAGGAAAACTGAAGTACAAATACGCTCTGTATTCTGGCGTCCCAGTCGGGACAAATTTTCTAAGTGAAGATTTTTTTGGGATTTTTCCTCACCTGTAAGACAAATGTCGGAAAATTTTAAGGCCCAATTAGTTTCCGAAAATCATCTGGAGATCCATATCACTTTCGCTTTGTAAAAGTGAACTGCGTGTCTTATCTTAAAATGCACATGTTGTCTCGGAAGTAGCTTGGCATTGAACTGCTCATTCATTCAGGGAGACCTTCCATATACTTGTATGTTCAAAACAATATGAGTATGATCCAGACTAACGAATCTTCTCCCGACAAATCATCTCTATTTAATACCCTTAAATGACGCGGGGCAAGTAAAAGCATCTATAAATGTGAGATTTCACTTATAAGGGATCTGTTAACCATTGCATGCCGAAAACTATTTGAAATATCTCCTAGAGATACGTTGTGATGTACAAAGACCGTGTCCCAAAAAAATATGTTTTTAACTGCAAGGCACATAAGTCGAAGCAACAAATCAGCAATGGCAACCCACTGTATGGAGCTCTGCCCTTGCTTGAGTAAGAGCGAAGTAGAGTGAGGCAAGATGCGGCGCGGACGGCAAGAAGTGAGGGTTATCCAATCTACCTATTTAGGAGTTGTATTATTTCCCTATGGGGCACTGCGCTACAACCGGATGGTCGAGGGTTCGAGTCTGGTATGGCCAGGATTTTTAAACTGACCCAAATCTTCTGGAGGCACCATGGTCCTAGGTCGACTCAGCCTCTAACGTAAATGAGTACCAGACTCTTGTTCTGGGGGTAAAGGCGGCCGTCACGCACGGCTGACAACCCGACTCACATCAAGTGCCAATTGTCTAGAAAAAGTGGGAGTCTTAACCTCCTATTTCCCCAAGGGTCTCGTGTGGCCTGTTGTGGGATAACTTTACCTTTATTAATTCCCTATAATTGAAATGACAGATTTGGGGTGGATTTTAGTGCCTTGTAGTTAAAAATTGTAGATAATTATTTTTGGACACGGCTTTTGTACATCATAACGCTTCTCTGGATGATATTTCATGGCAGTTTTCGGCATGTAATGGTTGACAGTTCCCTTGTAAGGGTGAAGGGAGAGAATATTTGAAAAATGTAAAACTTTATATTGGATGGAACAGAAAATACAATAATGGAAATATTCTGTAATCGTGCTAACTACCATTTTATTTTTCCTCTTTGCCTGGTGCAGGCCTACACGTGGAAATAAAATAATTAGCTACATCCGCGTGATCAACAATTTAATGATGAACAGAGCTTGTAGCCAAGTTTAGTTAGTATTTAAATAATAAGCTCTCCTCAATAATTGCGCGGTTCGTTCTATGCTGTTAATTAAATATCGTTCAATGCCTCCACAAAAATCGATTCCCCTCTACAAAAATATATAACCACAACAGCGCGCAACGCACGTATATAAACCACTTTGAACCCCTCCTCTCCTCAACTCACTGTTTTGTCGATGCTTCTTTTTTTGTATTTCTCAGAACCAAGTGTTGACCCAGTGGTTGTTTGTAGAGATTATCCCATCAGTTATGTAAAAGAAGTGCTATTTGAAAATCCTATTAAAATATAGTCATATACAGAGTGCTCTAAAATTCCCCTTATAAAATTCTAGGACCTGTAGAGGGGACTTAGTTGATAATATTTAGAATCGGGAACCATGTTTGGAAACTTACAGTTTCCGTGTTACAGCCGTTTGAAAACATGTTTTTAATGCGATCGCTTTTATAAGTAATATTATGAAACGTGACACAGTACATCACTTGTTTTACAATTTCAAAGCATTAATAACCAAATAAATATAATGGAAACTGAATCACGACTTGCATTAATATTCTCGGATACATCCTCCATGATCAATGTTTGCAGTTTTCAAAATTTCGAAAAATTGTGGGCATTGTTTGAAAAAAAAAACACCAAGTTTTGGAATACTCGATAGGAAAATTTTCGATTTAGACGAATCGTGAAGCTATTACTTGTTGAGACATGTGACGTACGTTCAGGTAATGCTTGTTTTCAAACGGCTGCAACACGGAAATTGTAAGTTTCATGACATGGTTTCCAATTCTAAATATTATCAACTCAGTCCCCTTTACAAGACCTAGAAGTTTGTAAGGGGAATTTTAGAGCACGCTGTATATAATAATAATAATAATAATAATAATAATAATAATAATAATAATAATAATAATAATAATAATAATAATAATAATAATAATACTTTATTTATTCTGGCAGAGTTAAGGTCATAAGGCCCTCTCTTCCACTCAACCAGCACAAATACAAATAAATATTTGACAAATATAGATATACACTATACTAATTATAAACAGTTAAAGATACAATAAATGTAGCAATGTAAATGTCATGTACAAACAACATTTTATAGGGTAATAACAATAATGATACGATAATAATAATAATAATAATAATATAAATATGATACATTATACGGGAAACGCCAATTAATATATATACCTTATACTGGATAATAATGAAGTCGAGTTTAGAGCAAATATAAATTTAGATTTCTTTTAAAAGATGCCAATGTCCGGCAGCCCCTTATTTCTTGTGGTAGGGAATTCCAGTTGCGAGAAGTGAAGATTGTATATGACATGGAGTGATGTGATGTCCTATGTTGCGGTATATTAAGTAAGAGACTATGTTGTGATCTTGTGTTTAAGTTATGGTTTGAGGATAGATACTGGAAACGGGATGATAAATAATTGGGAATCGAGGTATGTAGGATACCATATATATATATATATATATATATATATATGCTTAGATTTTTAAATATCTTCAGTAAAGAGTTTGACTATTCTAGCACAAATGTGTTTATGAGTTTGGAACGGAAAACTTATGAATACCTAGTTACTGGCAATATGAATACTTATCTGCTACAATTTGTCCTAACAACACGTTCATTCATGTTTCAGCCGTATACTTATTTAGTTCATTCGAGAGTTTATTCGTGCATAATAACGATTTTATCAGTTTAATTTTTTCACTTTAAAATAAAGCTCCTCCTTTTTAACATTCTGAATAGGTCATAGCATTATTTTGCAGTGACTGCATGTGGCAACCAGATTATATATATATATATATATATATATATATATATTGCATGAATGTAACCAGATAGTGGTTGCGGGAGAAAATATAAAAATTTGTAGCCATTGATTATAGCACCAAAAAAAATACCACTGTTAGCACTTTCTTAAACGTTATTTTTCCCAGTTAATAACGTCCCAGAAAAATATAATTGACTTATTTACATCATAGGACATCATAAATTAATTAATATGCTGTTTTATGTGTTTCATTTTTTCTCCACTAAGGTGCATTCTTACAATATTGCGATTCTTTGGCAATAAATAATATGATCTGGTTGCAGTGATGAACAAATCAAAACATAACAAACGTTTCTGATTTGTTTTCAAACACCGCCGTTTACATTAAATATATAAATATTTTAAAATAACTATATTTAAATAATGATTTGTGAGTAAACTGCTTAATTCTATTCCTTGAATAACCCTAACAAATGCCACTCTTGATTTCCAAATTCTCTAGATAAATTCACTGGTGGCATTACTTATGATAATGTATTATTAGGCGATATCGAGGAGATGTTTAGGGTCAACACACACACTCTATTGAGTAACACTAAAAATTGGGACTGGAAGTAAATATCAATAAATCTAAATACAAAAACATTGACCATGATTTGAGGGAGATAAGTTATACAGGGAATGATTGGAAAATATTAACTCAATATATAACCAAGTATTCCAGTTTTATTTTAGAATAGATTTAAAATAAATTTATTTAGCTTGGTGGAATTTAGGCCATGCGGCCTTCTTCTCCACTCACCAGGACAAACATATGTTGAATTAAAAATACAAAAAAAAAATACAATAAAAGTACGTACTAGAAATTAACTATCTGGTCAAACAGAACAATAATGAAAATAATGTATAATAATACAATAAAATTAAATACAATTAAAATTAAACTAGTGGAATAATGTATACTCAAAGGAAGAACAGCTCGAATCTACTATACTTAAAAAGAAATGAAAACATATACACAAAGGAAGTAACAAACTGTAATGAATTAATTTATCGCATATATATATGGGGCACGCCGTAGCGTAGTGGTTAAGGCACTGAGCTACAAGCCGGAGGGTCGAGGGTTCAAGTCCCGTTGGGGTCAGGATTTTTAAATTGACCCAAACCCTCTGGCGGCACTATGGCCCTGGGGTCGACTCAGCCTCTAATGGAAATGAGTACCAGACCTTTGTTCTGGGGGTAAAGGCGGCCGTCACGCAGGGCTGACAACACGGCTGACATAAAGTGTCGATTGTCTAGAAATAGTGGGAGCCTTAACCTCCTACTACCCCAAGGACCTCCGGGTCTGCTGTGGGATCACTTTACTTTTATATATATATATATATATATATATAAACATTAGGTAAATATATTGACAAATCTTAATACTGTTTTTATTAAATAATGGGGAAAAAATAATGGTTAAAAAACTAACATTAGTGAGGTGTTTCTCTTAATAATTTTATTATGGATTTATGGAAAGCATATGTCTGCGCGGCCATTAACCTATGGGTTCCATAGTGCTTATGAATTAATTATGTAACATGTGTGTAACATTTTGGAGGGAAAGGATAAGTCACAATTTTTTTTCTAGATTGTATGTTTGCATGTTTATTTGTCTAACTATATGAAAAATGTGGATTACTGTGTTGCGTCTAAATGAACTTTTTTTATGGTTGCGAGGTAGCGCTTCCACTCCTGATAAAACATATATATTGATTGGCTATGCATTAATTGCAGGTAGAGAATTGGTCCTGGCTGTTGACACACAAGGTTATTATTTACTGAATCTCAACCAGCTATAACAGATGTAAAACTGTTTATGTTACATTTTTTCACTCTTACTATAAAAGACTGCTAAATAAAAATAACAGAGCTCTGGTATATTTAAATAGATTACATTTTCATTATTTAAATGTTTTTAACCTCAAATATCTTTCGATTTTACTGTGAAAGATTCAACTTTTGAATCTCTCTCTTCCCCCCCCTCTCTCTCTCTCTCTACCTTCTTGAATTTTCATTTACATTTAAGATCTTATTGTCCGATTCAGTATGACTTCAATTAATTAAAATTAATTTTATAAATATTTTAATCTGATTAATATATTAAATATACTTATTGTAGTAATTTGTTAAATTAAAATACCCACATATTGAAGTACAAAATAAACGAAGTGTTTAAGGAACGGTTAAATCTGTAGATACGTAATACAAAAAAAAGTAATTTAATGAAACCATATCTAAAATTAAATACTTGGAATAAAATCCTGCCAAAAAGGGTGCACCTCATGAATGTAAAATACAAAATTATTAAACAACACGAAATCACTTAAAAAATAATGAATCTACAACACATCCAAAGAAAATAATACAAATATGTCTACACATTTCCCTTCGCAAACGTGTTTTATATGATCATTTAAGGTAGAATGATTTGCAGTATGAAGCACAGAACTAACGATTAAATCTTTTTCAGAAAAATGTACTGATTGATAAGCCTATAAAAATCCCTCAAACTGCTACCATTTTTTTTTTCAGGAGAAATCTCTTCTTCTAATATTTGAATATAGAAATCTTAGATCGAGTTCCTTAATCAACTATATCTGTCCATTAGAAGTTAAAAACTGAAATTTTAATGGGAATATTTTCAACGCTCTAGCGGCCATAATTTTTGCTTTCTAGCAGCAAGATTGAATTCATGCAAATAAACATATATTCTGAAAACTACCAAAATCGGACCATAAATTGAGTTGCTGAAAAATTCCAATAGTTTACATAGCTCTAGGCGATTAAACGTTCAATTATTTAGGCTTTAATTTAAATTATGTAATTTATAGAGTTATATATATGTGTGTGTCTGTGTGTGTGTGTGTGTGTGTGTGTGTGTGTGTGTGTGTGTGTGTGTGTGTGTGTATGTTCTAATCCTACCCACTGCACGTTTCGTAGTCCGGGTTCTGGGTTATGTCAAAACCTTCTTTCAAATTTTGTTGACGAAATGGTCATATAGTAAGAGCCCTACATATCTAAAATCTGCTTCAAGTTACAAGTGTGAAATCCTGAGAAAGGAATATTTAATAGCATGACAGCTCGGCAATAACACTCGTCCTTTATTCCTATCTCATGCAAGTCTGCGATATCCTAACATTTAAATTTCACTGTTTTTTTTTCAAGAAATTGAGGATTCGATTTCGGATACTTAGAGTTAAAACTCGCAGATAAGTTATTGTTTTTTTGACTCAAAATAACAAGGAGATCACGTCGTAAGAAATTCAAAATTAGTTATGACATGAGACAATTCATAAGTCTCCTGTAAGCATATTGCCTAAAGTAGGAACTCTAATGGTTGTAAACTATCATAGACTATATTTTCATAGTCAAAATACATACTATATTATTCTGTAATGTCACCGGAATCTAAGGATTACTTACATCAAAACACACTACCAATATTCCTGAACAAGCTGTTAAAGTTTATTACGAGATTTTTAATACTTTCTGTGGTAAGATGAGAGATACAATAATCTTTGGTTTGACTGTTATAAATTTCTATATTCATAAAGGATTTCCCCTTAAATTTTACATACCTCTATCGTCTTCCTTATCAATCTTTCTTTTTTTCATCTATGGTGCTGCTTCCCCACATGCTTTCCCTCGTTTTTCCCTGTTTGAACATTATATTTTTATGAATAATTCGAGAACCTTTTAAAATCATATTTCACTTTTGCAATGTTGGATGGAAATTCTAAACTCTATTAACAAACACGAAGGTTTTTCCTGCTTCTGAATAATTAGCTAACGAATGTGTGATGAATATCAGGTAGAATAAATAAGTTACTTTTTAAATTCCACCTACATCATGTTAAAAAACGTACCACCCAGCTCATACAGTGCCCCAGATTTAAATTGAACTTTTTGAACTTGGTTCAATAATACGACACGTATTTTATGATGATTTGTTTAATTACCTTACGGAAATGATTTATGTAGGCCCTTATATTTACCAACTTATTTAACAACACGTTTTCAACATTTATCGGCTCATCACAATTTAGGAACAAGATCACAAGACTCTTCTTTACTTTTGATACCACAACACAGGACCTGTCTGTACTCTGAATCTTACACAGTATCTATGGCTAGAGCATGGAACTCACTTCCCAGTCATGTCAGGGACTGTCAATCGCTATCATTATTTAAATCCAAATTAACTGATATCTTAAGTTCGACACAATGAAAACATTAACTACATAACAACTATATAGAGCATTCTATTAATAATCATGTAGGAAGCTACTTACTTTATTTTATATCATTTTAATCTTATTATATTCTATGTTTTTGTTAGCATTAGCTAGTATTAGATCCATCATCATTGTATTTTGTTTAGTCTGTATTTTAATATCTTAAAATTGTAATATGTACGTAATTTTTGTATAATTTTACTATTCGCTGGTTGAGTGGAAGAGAAGGTCTTATGGCCTTAACTCTGCCAGCTAAAATAAATTATTATTATTATTATTATTATTATTATTATTATTATTATATTATTTTATATAAATAAACGTATTAGTAGGTGATATATTTTGTGATAACTTGGTATAGTGTAGAATGTGAAATGATATGATTAATTTTTAATTAAATGTATTAGGCCTTTATATCATGTATAACACTATTTAGTTATTATTTATTATTATTATTTTTATTGGTCACCGCTGTGGTATCGAGGTAGCGTGATGCCTTATCACGCAGCGGGCTAGGAAGTCTAAAATGGTAAAATTTTATATATTCTGAGCTAGAAAGTCTAAAGTGTTACTCAAAGTTGTTTAAAATTAAAATTCCCCATCGCAAGATTTTATAGGCGACCAGGCATTAGTTTCATTAAAAAGAAATTTAAATATATTTCATTTGTAATTTGTCTCTTGGTAGATTATTTGATGATTTATAATGTTTTGTTTCTCTAATAATATTGACTTGATGGATTTTTGTAATTTTTTCTTATAATTATTTTTTTCTAATTTGTTATTTTATGTATTTTTGTGTATATATTTTTATCGTTGGTCGAGTGGAAGAGAAGGACTTATGATCTTAACACTGCCAGTTTAATTAATAATGATAATAATAATAATGAAAACAATAATAATAATAATAATAATAATAATAATAATAATAATAATAATAATAATAATAATAATAATAATAATATTATTATTATTATTATTATTATTACTTACTTACTTACTTACTCACTGGCACTATCGAACCCGCAGGTTCATGGCCGCGCGGACATAAGCTCTCCATACTTCCCTATCCTGAGCTAATGCTTTCCAATCATTCCCTGTATAATCTACTTCCATTATTATTATTATTATTATTATTATTATTATTTTTATTGTTTTCATTATTATTATTATTTTATTATTATTAATATTATTATTATTATTATAAATTTTCTAATTTTTTAGGAGTTTTGAAAGTTTTTTATGTAGGACTATATAAACAACTTGCATATTAATATATATTTTCTCTCATTACAATGCGGGCTATTTGAGAAAGCTCGAATTTGCCTTTAATCGAATTTAAAACAGACGTAAAAATATACTAACCTTCTTGAAAGTCTATTGGAACTAAACTCAGTCTCACAGCTTTCCCTCCAGATGGCAGCATCTTGCTCTCGGCCAATCCTACATCGAACCATGATGGCACTTGCACCCTGATGGCATGGCTGAAGAAAAACTTCTTAATCGCATAATCTAGCAGAGAATCTAAAGTCCTTATCGATTCGGCGGTAGTCATCCTGGCTTTTGAGAGATTTTCTTCTGTCATTTTCGGCCTTCTTGAAGCTTTTCCTAATCTCACTAAAGTTAAAAAGTCACCAAGCACTTCGTATTTATGAACTCTATTTAGACTGTCCATGTAAACTAACATTTTCCTTTGAACACAAGGGAGTGACAAACTTAACAGACAATCAGTATAAAACCCCGATAGCGCCGAATCAGGATTTATTTTGTCATGAATGACTTGAAGAGGCGATTCAATTTCATTTATTTCTTCTGATAGATCTTCTGTCCTTGCCTCCATTCTCATTTCTGTTTCTTCTGAAGCAACATTTGCTGGAGGAATCATATATCTTAAAGTTGTTTCAATTTCTTCTCCCCCTTCATCATTTCCGTCTGCTGTTTGTTCTTCCATTCCAGTGTACTCTTCTTCTCTCTGTTTGTATTCATTTCCTCCTTTAACATCCTCTAACACATCTGTTTGATTTGTTAAATTCGTTCCTATGCTGTTTGCGTTTCTTGTATTTGAGAACAAATGTGAATTTGTCGTGTTTGATATTTCAGATATATTTATGCCTGAATTCTCGTCAAACACATCTACGTGAAAGGAATTTTCTTGAATATTTTCAGAAATTGAACCTATAACATTTGAAAATATTAATAATGAAAATATAATTGATTTTAGTGCGTCTTGAACGAAGCAATTTTCAGATACCATTTTCTTTTTTGATTGGTGGCTTTCCAGCCACCTATACTCTCAAGCCAGATTATTCTATTGTTTAATGAAAACCGTTGAGATAGCCGATGTTCATCCTTGGAGCTAATATTACTATCTAACTTCTTCCTTTTGAAATCTTCGAGTTTATATTCTTTTGGTGAATGACACTTATTTCAAGGTCATAATTCCTCTTTTAATGATTTTACAATGTCGTGATCAGAAAGAAGTGACTAACCTTGTGTAACATTAAAGAAACAAAACGTGATTTAATATTGTTTTCTGTGGGTAAATATTACTTTATAATATTTTGTAGGGGACTAGGTCAAGATATTGTTATTTATGTACTTCCGTCAATAAATTGGCGTCTTTTCTTTTCGTTTATACTGCTTTTCCTTCTTATTTTACCTTTTTCTGTTTTGTTTAACTTTTTGTTAACTTTCTTTTATTCTCACATACAGACACAAGGTCAGGTCACACACCCAAGACCCAAGGCGGAGATTTAAAATCCCCTTCCCCGCCGGGAATCGAACCCGGGTCGCTGGAGTGGAAGGTAGAGACTACTACGCCACGGCGACGGACTTTGTATTTTTTTTCCCTTATCGTCTTACGATTTTTGTTAACTCTATCTTATCACCAATACACACTCTGACCGAACACACACCCAAACCCAAGGTGGAGATTTAAAATCCCCTAACCTGCCGGGAATCGAACCCGTGTCGCCGGAGTATAAGGTGGGACTCTATCGACTACGCCACGGCGACGGACTCTCTTCATATAGGAGTTAAAACTTTTTCTTAATGCATTTACATTTTTAATGAACACGATTATAACGTAGTTAAATGTTACTCATAAATATAAACTCTTATATCCCTCTCGAATACCTATGATCTACATGTTTTTGTATCATGTTCACATTATCGTCTAATTATTATTATTATTATTATTATTATTATTATTATTATTATTATTATTATTAATATTAGTAAATTTCGAAAGGAATGAATGTATAGAGGTCATTCTCATAATCAGGTTTTTGAAAAATGTTTACAGATCTTTGCACATAATATCTACTAGACACTAAAATGACCATAACCGGTATTAGGGTAAAGGTACATAAGTGCGATTTCAGTGATTGTTACTTTGTATATTAATATGCCAGAAATATGAATTTTTCTTCCTCTAACATAAAGTTGTTAAGTGATAGCTAATTTCTTATGGTAGATATCTGTGGTCATAAATAATGCAAATCTACGATTATTAATAAGTTATTTTAATATTAATAAGCTGTCGTGAAAAGTTATGCTTTGAGACTTTGTGTGTGTGTGTGTGTGTGTATATATATATATATATAAATATATACACACACCTGTGTGTGTGCGTGGCCGTAATTATTTACATCGAAACCAAACCTTGCATATAGCAATTTATTAAAAAAAGGTAAGGTCGGGTTCGTTAACCGGCAAAATCGGGCGTTAGGTGTATAAGTTCATCTGAAACAAACATTTAAAAATCGCTCTAGCGGTCATCATTAACGATTTTCGATTCTACAACAAAACCACGTATATATGGTATTAAAAAAAAGAGATGAAGATATTCTGCAAAAAAAAAACAGTGAAATCCAACCATTATAACGCGAAACGCAAAATAAAAAAAATACTTTAGAAACTGCACGTTCGGTTCTCTCTCCTCCTAGCGCGACAGGCCTAGAAGGCCCTTAGCCTACCTTCCGGCTGCTGGCCTCACATCCACATATGTCAATCGCAGAGGTAGATGATCATCCAGCCAGTGTAGGGGTGACATGTGGTCAGCATGTCGAGTCACGCACGTTTGGTTCGTCACAATGAATGCCAAATAATTTAAGTAACCCTTAAATTGGAAAAGTGTTTCTTCTTCTTCTTCTACTACAAAGTGTTTTGTAAGATATATTAGTTTAATTTAGTTTATATTCTTACATAACAGACAAACGTATGCGCTAGATATTATGTAAATTGATGTCAAATTACTATACAATAATATTCAAATAGGCAATAACTTAAGTTATGTATGATTTGTTTTCACTGCAATCCGACAATTTTAAATAAGCTGGCTTCATAAATTGAATTCCTCTAATTTAACATCCCTTAGTTCATGCAGTTTTTGCGAGACGGACATTTTTATATAATGTGACTGAATTCAGAAAATATTTTTGTTGTGAGAAAACCCATCAGAATTATAAATAATGCAAGAATGAAACAAATACATATATTTTTGTAGAGTTAAATTTGTTAGAGAGAGAACAGATTAATTATTAGGCCCTACCATGTTTAATTCTCTTAAAACATTTAAGTGGATGGTAAGGTCTTATGGCCTTAACTCTGCCAGATAAATTAAAAATATTATTATTAATATTATTATTATTATTATTATTATTATTTTATTATTATTATTATTACTATTATTATTTTTATTATTATTATATTTACTCTTCATAGAAGAGGCATAATGCCAGTTCGAGGAACGAATTGATATGAATCACTATTTTTGAAAGTCTGTGATATACTCGAATGCCGGCTATCCATGCCTACCGCATCATCGCAGGGACCGATGAAATGAAATGGATCATATGAGTATGGAGAGGTAATTGAATGAAGTTTATGTCAAAAGGAAGAGTGAGATATCTTGAGAAAAGTGTGCCCTGATACCGATACGTCCAGCACTAACCACGCATGAAGTGACTGAGACGCCAACTCAGGGCCCTAAGATGGAGTGCGAGTGACTAACCACTTACCTTGTTTTCATATAACTGTAAAAAAATATTTTTAATGTATATTAGTTGTGTTTATTTTTATTGGTTACTAGCTAATAACCGACGTGCGCTGCTACGCCTAAATAAATTAAAATGAATGCGCTTTTATGTTTAGTTGAATAAGTAAAAAAAATATAAATTTATATTTTTTTTGGATACTGCATGCTGATTACCCAGCGTTGTCCAGGAATCTGCTTATCCCGATCTTCTTGACATAAATGAGCTGAAATACGAAAATTAATGTATTTTATGTTTAGTTAAATAAGTAAAAGGAAACATTTATATCGTAATTATTTTCAGATACCCCGTGCTGTTTGCCTAGCGTTGTCCGGTAATCTACTCATCCCGATCTTCTTGGCATAAATGAGCTGAAAGACAAAAATGAATGTACTTCTTATGATTAGTTAAATAAGTAAAATGAAAAATAATTATAAATGTATATCGTAATTATTTTAAGATTCCCCGTGCTGATTACCCGGTGTTGCCCGGGAATCTACTTATCTCGATCTTCTTGGCATCAATGAAAGACAAAAAACTTATTGTGAGTTATCCGTAAGAGATAAACATATGCTGTCGCGAACGTTTTTGTAGAGCTTTTTGAGATATTCAATTCTGTGTACATTAATTTTGTGTACTTGTTATGGTTTAGGCAGCGTAAGCCATTAAAACGTTCAAAGACCTGCTTTTTTCAGGTTTTCCACTACAAAGGGCGATTTTTAAGGGTGTAGGAGTTGAGAATCATAACTCTCTTATATCCTATGTTCATCCCCGGAATCTCCTGATGAACATTTTGCAAAAAGCCCCATCAAAATAGGATCAACGGTATGGCCGCGCATAATAATGGAATCAACCAACAACAAACTTAACATTATTTTTATATATTAAGATGGTTGTTGTTAGTATATCATAAGTAAGGCGCACGAGTGATTTCCAATTATCGATAAATTCACGACTCACGAAGTGAGGAGTGAATTTATCTAGAGAATTTGGAAATCAAGAGTGGCATTTGTTAGGGACTATTTAACGAATAAAATAAAGCTGTTTACTCACAATCATTATTTAACTACAGTTATTTAAAAATTTTTTTATATTTAAAGTAAACGGTGATGTTTGAAAATAATGAGAAACGATAGGTATCGCTACGCTTCTACTGCTTCTTTTGGTTATCACTGCAACCAGATCATACTATTTATTGCCAAAGGAACGCAATATTGTAAGAATGCTCTCTAGTGGAGAAAAATGAAACACATCAATCTGTGTATATTAATTCATTTTTGATGTCGTATACATTTAAGAAATTGCAAAACAGTGGTTTCTTTTTTTGGTGGTATAATCAATTGCTACAAATGTTGACATGTAAGCACTATATATACCATCTGGTAGCCGTATTTGTTATAGCTCAGTCACTGCAAAATAACGGTCAGACCTTTTCAGAATATTTAAAAAGAGGAGCTTTGCTTAATATATGATAATCCTAAAGTTGATAATTATTTCGTAAAACACCGTCTCTGATTGGTTTTGTAATACAGAAATCATTGAACGTGATTGGTCTTGACTCCCATTTGGGGCATGAGTTAAATAGTCAGGTCTAATTGACTCGGAGGGATACTGGTTATACCATACACTTATTTCTTTTAGAGTCTGGAACGCAGTACATTCAGCTTTGTAATTGAGTTGCCTATCTAATTTATATAATAAGTAGCGAAATACAGACAATATAACTGGAAATAATAATTGGGGACTTCGCCACGCTAACCATTTGACTCCTTGTTACATTCTCTGTAAGTAAATACATTAGTAGATCTTGGCTCGTAGGAAATAATAAGCCACGGTTGGGCAATTGCAGAGTACTACGATGTTTAATAGATTTTAAAATAATAGAGGGGTGCGTGTAGGCAAACAGTTTTCGGATACTTTTGAAATCCACAATGGGTTGAAGCAGGGAAATGCACTATCTGCCCTACTATTTAATTTTGTACTAGAGCATGCCATTAAATCTTCAGAAGATAAAGGAGGCCTACAACTCAATGGTATTAATAAGCTGTTAGTTTATGCTGATGATCTAGTACTGTTGGGCGATAGCGAGGAGATACTAAAGGCCAACACACACACACTATTGAGTAACACTAAGAAATTGGGACTGGAAGTAAATATCAAGAAAACTAAATATATGGGCACACATAGAAATACATTAGGCCTATATAATGGAAACGGACAGCTAATTACAAATGAGGGCAATTTTGAGGAAGTGACTGAATTCAAATACCTAGGAACAATAATCACAAATAGGAATGAGATGCATAAAGAAATTAAACATAAACTTCATTCTGGAAATGCATGTTATTATGCATTGCAGAGACTCTTGACGTCCGAACTCCTTTCAAAAAACGTTAAACTGAAAATATATAAAACTATTGTACTACCAGTTATATTATATGGGTGTGAAACATGGACTCTTACTTTAAGGGAGGAAAGGAGATTACGAGTATTTGAGAAGAAAGTTCTTACAAAATTTTTGGATCAAACAGAGATGAACAGACAGGTGAATGGAGAAGACTTCAAAACAGTGAACTATACGGTCTTTATAGGAAGCCAGATATAATGAGAACAGTTAAGTCTCGTAGACTGCGATGGGCAGGATATGTGTCACGAATGGGGGATGAAAGAGGTGCATGGAAGCTTCTTATAGGAAAACCAGCAGGAAAACGCCCAGTTGGTAGACCAAGAATGAGGTGGGAGAATAACATTAACTATGATTTGAGGGAAGTAGATTGTACAGGGAATGATTGGAAAACATTAGCTCAGGATAGGGATGTATAGAGAGCTTATGTCCCCGGCGTGCATGAACGTCCAGGTTCGATACTGCCAATAAGTCAGTTAGAGTCCCAATTCATATGTTTATCTTAAATGAAATTACAATTAAAAATTACATCTGTATTTGATAAGTTTTTACTTTATATGACATTTTACAATAATTTAGTCTTAATATAATTTTATTTTACACTGTATTCTGATATTCCAAATAGTGATTATTTTTAATAATTATAAATCTTCATAATGAATTTACATCAGGTTTTGAAATTTCTCTGAATTTTTCCATTTGTTGCAGTGACTAATTTTCCAGTAATTAAAATCATTGCTTTATCTGCCAGTACTTGTGTTGTCAATTAATAATAACGAGACAATTAAGTGCGCACCGATTACATAGATCTAGTCCATGCATAATGAAATAGGTAGACTTTGAAAAAGGAGGGAAAATATACAGGGTAGATTTTTGCTCCTTTACATATTACAGCCATTAGTGAATAAACTTCAATGTAAGATTTCTGTAGGTGATTATTATAATTAAACTTGCTTATATGTACATGTAGACAACCCATATATGAGGTCATGAGTTCTTCCCTAGCGGGAGTTACTTAGCCAAGCTAGCTTGGAGAAGCTTGCGCAAGTCCATCAACATATATATATATATATATATATATATATATATATATATATAATTTGTCATTAAAATTCAATTATAAATTTAATAATACATTGGATAAATCACACCTAGCAACAAAAAAGAAACTTTTTTGTCTCAGAAAGAAAAATATGTGATTCTGATTGTATGTTTTCTCCTGAATTCAAATCTGATATCGGTTTTTCTCCATCGCGCAAGGTTTCCGAGAGACAGGAATTTATAATTTCAAACACTTTAATATTTTCTACATTCGTAACTACACAATATTCGAACATTCAGACTAACCTAGAAAGTAAGAAACGACGATTTTCTGTTATATTTCGCCTGTGGAACATCCCTCTTGATGGTCCAACAATAATCGGCCATCATATTAGGATTCCATTTGCCTAGATATCTCTTTTCCATAGATGAAACCATTTGAGTTAGCTCATTAGGTTTTATTTTACAATGGACAAATGGACGAAAAATCGTTTATTGAAAAATAATTATTTAAATCCATTAATTGAAACTGAAATAAAAAAAACTGTGGGTAATGGAGAAATCCCGAATACATATTTGAAAACACGATAAAAACTGCATTAAGTACAACTATTGGTACTCACAAGACAAAAATCATGTTCACCAGTATTATTTATGTATTCATCATCATCATAGTCAATTCACGAATTTAGGCCATTTGTTGACCTGTTTCGTCCTCATTAGAAATACCATCCAAAAGTCTTTTGAGTGTGATTCCTAGTATTCTTCTCTTTGCACGTTGATAGCTTAACATCTGCTATACTATTATATAAAACTTTCGTCAGTAGAGGAATGCCACAAGGACAAAGTGATATGGACAATTCATTTTCGAAATTGATGAAATACATTTTGTAAATAGATTAAATAATGAATGATCTAATTAAATATAACTGCAGTATAAACAATTGTTGATGAATCAATAAGTGGGAACATGTTAGTTATCATTTTCCATTTTTAATGAATGAATGCCAGTTCCAAAAGGAAGAAGAGATATTTGGAGCTTGATGAAGCCGAAACACACACAATTACGCATAATCTTCGAATGGATGATGATGAAGATGATGGTGATGATCGTATATATTTACAAGGGAACCGTTAACAATTGCATGCCGAAGCATACTTTAAAATTTCTCCCAGAGAAGCGTTGTGATACATCAAGACCTTGTTCAAAATATTTTCTGTTTTTTTTAACTGCACGTTCGGAAATCGAAGCCATAATCTAATAATGTCAACCCGCAATACGGAGCAGATGGTCTCCCTGCATGAGTAAGAGCTGAATGAAGTGGGGCGGGGCGCGGACGGCAAGCATTGAGAGGCATTCATTCTACCAATTCAGATGTTGTATTACTTCCCTATATTTTAAATGAGATATGTTAGTGCCTTTTAGTTAAAAACGGCAATTTTTTTGGGCGCGGCCTTTGTACATCATAACGCTTCTTACTTACTTACTTACTCACTGGCACTATCGAACCCGTAGGTTCATGGCCACACGGACATAAGCTCTCCATACATCCCTATGTTGAGCTAATGCTTTCCAATCATTCCCTGTAAAATCTACTTCCCTCAAATCATAGTTAATGTTATTCTCCCACCTCATTCTTGGTCTACCAACTGGGCGTTTTCCCTCTGGCTTTCCTATAAGAAGCTTCCATGCAAGTCTTTCATTCCCCATACGTGCAACATGTCCTGCCCATCGCAATCTACGAGACTTAACATATTCTTAGTATATCTGCTGCTTCCTACAAAGACCATGTAGTTCATATGTTGAGTATTGTTCCTCCATTCACCTGTCTGGTTCATCTCTCTTTGGTTCAAGAGACATATGCCTAAGTACTTTATTCTTAAATACTTGTAATCTCCTTTCCTCTCTTAAAGTAAGAGTCAATGTTTTGCACCCATATAATGGGTAACTGGTGGAAATAATAGTTTTGTATATGTTCAGTTTAACGTTTTTTGAAAGGAGGTTGGAACATCAAGGAGATCCGTTGTTTGCGAATGCATAATATCACGCATGTTCCAGAATTGAGCCAATGATTTTATTTCTTTGTGTGTCATCCTCATTCCTATTTTTGATTATTGTTCCTAGGTATTTGAATTCAGCCACTTCCTCCAAATCTCCCTCATTTGTCATTAGCTCACCATTTCCATTATTTAATGAATTTCTACGTGTCACCATATCATCATAACGCTTCTCTGGAAGAAATCTCAAGGTATGTTTTCGGCATGCAATGGTTGACATTTTTCGCACGAATTCTCAACCTGAATGTTGGAAGCTTTGTTTTAGAACCCTTATGAATTCTCGGCGCCTTAAATTTTAGTAAAAAAAACCATTTTTTTTATTTTCGTGTATTATTAGGTATTAACTAGATATCAGGTGTTATGCCGGGAGAGCTTTCAAGTATGGCTACAGCTACATTAGTTTTATTCCCTCTGTAATTAGACTAATTTATCATTAAATTTACAATTGGGTTAAAGATGAATTCGTCCATGACGTTCTAGTAAATATATTCACTGTGTGAAATTAAGATAAAGTTAACAAATCACACTGAGCAGCTGATCAACAAAAATAACTTTTTTGGTTCTCACTCAAGAAGAAAATATGTGATTCTGATATTATGTTTTCCTCTTGAATTCAAAGTATTATATCTGTTTTGTCTCCATCACGCAAGGTTTCGTAGAGATAGTAATTGGAAGGTTTCAAAACCTTTAATAGTTTTCTATATTATAAAACAACACCAGATTCGAACATTCGACTCACTTACATTACGGAAGAACGAAATTACGATGATTTCTGCTATATTTCGCCTGTGGAACATCTCTCTGGATGGTCCTACAATAATCGGCCAGCATATTAGGATTCCATTTGCCTTGATATCTCCTTTCCATAGCTGAAATCTCCTGAGTTAGCTCATTTGGTTTTATTTTACAATGGACAAATGAACGAAAAAACGTTTATTAAAAAAATATTATTTAAATCCATTAATTGAAATTGAAATAAACAAAAAATGTAGGTGATGGAGAAATTCCGAATACATATTTGAAAACACGATAAAAAAACTGCATTAAGTACAACTAATGGTACTCATGAGACACAAATCATGTTGACGAGTGTTACAAAGAAACAATTATCAATTGATTTGGTATTTACTTCATGAAAGTCCACGTTGTTTACTTACTAAATAAAACTATACAAATTTAATGGTTTTCATAAAAAACATTATTTTATTTAACGTTAACAGCTTATTGAATAGACTGTAGGCCTATATTCTTCAAACAAATGTCACAAATATAAACATTTTTTCTATTTATATGTATGAAGAAGATACAGTGCATTGCAACAGCTGTTACGAATGTTAAATAAAATAAAATATTTATGGAAATCATATGAAACTTTAATAGTTTTATTTAGTAAAGAAAACAAACAGGTATTGCGAAATTTACAAAACTTCATTCATGTACAATATTCTTCTACCGGAAATCCTGTATTCTTGAATGTGGAACGAAGAACTCTAATACTATAAAAATATAAATTATGGTTTTTTAATTTTATTTCTATGCGGTTGGAATTCAAACAATAAGCTACGTTAAAAGTGTTATAACTTGGACATGATTTCATTTGACATACATACACGTTACAAGTTATCGAAAGAGCATCTACAAATTAAATTTAACTTTTAAATAATAAATATAAGACAATAGAATAAAGTTTTATAAAGTAATGTTATCCTGTTAGAGGACGTAAAATGAGGTCTCAGGGTAGTTGGAGGTTGAGGCATCAACCTCTTTAAACAATCGGCACGAGATAATTAATCAGACATTTGAACTAAACAAAATTTAAAAAAGAACTTCTTCTTCTTCTTTCATCCGATGAAGTCAAAGGTGTCCGTTCCTCTTCAATGTATCGTCTAAATTGTATATTTTCATATTTTCTTCGGGCATCCAATATTTCTTTTCCCAGTTCGAAATTTGTCCCTAGCTATTTTAACTATTCTGTCGTTTGGCATTCTATTTATATGTCCATTGCATTCTTTCCTTCTATTGTTTATCGAATTTGAAATTTGTTCTATATGTAAATTTTCTCTTATCTCTTGTAATGTGTTCTCTTAATGCTTTTTTCTATTGTTCTCAGAACTTTCATTTCACATTTCATTGTCACCAGCTACACGAGTTTAAAATAATAAGTTATTAATCAAATAAATAAAGTCAAATGTGATTCAGGCTGTTTAAGAAAAAACATTCGAAAAATAAAAATTCTAAAAAAAATATGCTATAACTAAAATATATAAATCGGTAATCAGACCACTTTGTATACATATTATACAGCGGACTCTATACCAGAATCAAGTGATACTCCACGCTACTGGAAGCATGTGAAAAAAAAACTATTTGGGAAATAACATAGAAATTGTATTGTACTGTTTTGCATTGTAAGTGTAACTTTCACTCTAGCCTACATAATATTTTGAGGAATGAATGGTTGCGAGCTGCATCTTCTTTATGGATATCATCAGGCACATACCCAAAGGTCAAATTTTGCCAAGGTCCCGCACCGACTATTTCGACCAGGATTTTTTTTTACGATTTCTTCTGATATAAGTGAAAATGCCAAAATAGACCAAAAAGACCGCAGCAGCTGCAATAGCTATTAATCTTATACCCAAAATGTAACACTCCGGGGCAAACGGGCTCAAGCCTTGTAGCCCGGGGCTTCACTCTCTTCAAGAGAGGAACCGACGGATTGATCCACCACAGGAATACATGTTATCTTCTCTATAATTGGAAAACATTAGTTCAGGATAGATATGTATGGAGAGCTTATATCACGGACATGAAGTTACGAGTTCGTCAGTGCCAGTGAGTTAGTTATTATTCAACTTCCTCAAATCCTAATTAATATTATTACCTCATCGCATTCCTCTTGGTTTTCCTATAAAGGTTTCTAGAAGTTCCCATGTGCCACATGTACTGCCAATTGCAGATTACGAGTATAACATAAACTAAATGATATAGAGCAGATTCTATATTTAATATTCTGTAATATCGTCCACCGAACATAAACTAAATGATATAGAGCAGATTCTATATTTAATATTCTGTAATATCGTCCACCGCTGTGGTCTCGAGGTAGCGTGCTGCCTTGTCACGCAGCGGGCCCGGGTTCGATTCCCGGTCGGGACAGTTTTTCTGGGTGAGGTTTTCATCGGGGTTTTTCCTCACCTGTAAGACAAATGTCAGGAAAACTTTAAGGCCCAAACGGTCCCCGAAATCATGTGGCCATCGCAATAATCATCATTTATATTCATCTTAGATTAAGCTTAGGATTAGGGACTATCCTGGCGCACCACTATCATCACCATCACTCATCATATCATCGGGGCAACGTAACTCCGCCTTCTAAACGCCCCATCCTCAGAAGTGGATTACAAGTACGCCATGCCAGGAGAGAACACCAGGAATGTCGAAAGACAAACTGGGGCATTTAAAAAAATCTGTAATATCTACATTCCTTTTGTTGTGTAGTTATTTATAACCCGATACAAGTTGGAGAAATATCATTTCTGATGATTCTGTTGCGAATTTAGAACCAGAAGTTTCGACCTATATTTTATTTTTTTTTTTAGTTTTTACATTAAATGTTTCTAAAGAATAATTTATATAACTGATATTCATGTTTTGTCTTTAATGTCAATAGTCTATTAATGTTTTACAGGTTAATAATTATTTCACATACCTTATCCAATATTATTTCCAAACTTTAAATCGCTTTCCTGAAAATTAAAAAAAAACATATATTCTCAGAACCTATGATTCTAACAGCAAGATATTTCTTAACTGGTCTGATGTTAAGGTCCAGTATTCATTTTCACATAAGAGCAAAATCAATGTAATTACTGTGAGTTTCAGTAAAGTTTGTTTTTTACATTGTTTCCTAGTCTATAAAAACCTAATTTTAAAAGTTAAATTTTTATAATGTCATTATTATTACGAATGGGGAATGAAATACGTGCATGAAAGCTTCTTATAGGAAAACCAGTGGGAAAATCCCAGTTGGTAGATCAAGAATGGGGTGAGAGAATAACATTAACTATGATTTGAGGGAAGTAGATTACACAGGGAATGATTGGAAAACCTAAACTCAGGATAGGGATATATGGAGAGCGTATGTCCGCCCGGCCATGTACCTACGGGTTCGATAGTGCCAGTAATTTAGTTAGTTAGTCTTTATTATTACAATTCAATACATTTTTATGGCAGATATAGAAGCAGTGAATTCTATCATAACATTTTATAACATCCTCTACATTTTAAACTTTGGATCCAAAAATAAACTTTCAATAGTTCTCGATTTTAGAAGATGAAAAACTTTTCCAACGATCCTATGATTTTTCCCCTTCAATAATAATTCACTTATAGAAGAAAAGTCAAACAGTATAAAGATATCCCTTGTTCTCCTTATCCGTTTGAAGATTTCTGACTTCAGAACGTGGATGTAAGGGAAATTTGGAATCCACTTATTTAAGGATAATAGAGCAGGATAAGGTTAAAAGAAAGGATGATTGAAAATATCAACTTTTATTTAATTTCCTTTTATCTTTTGTTTCATTCGTAGGTTCAACTGAATAGGAAAAATACACATTTTTGTATCTAATCTAATTCCCAATCTGTTTCTGTTCTCGTTTTAAAAGGGAGCATAAAAAATTCACCGCGATAACAAAAGTAAAGCGAAAAAAAATGTATAACGCAACTCATGCTAAGTTAACATATCATTAAATAAAATTTCTGATAAAACAGTAGAATACTGAAAAAGTATCAAACGTTTTTATACCTTGATTTATAAAGGAAAGCAGAGGAATATTATTTTTGTCCTTTTATTTATACTGGGTTTTATTTACAATCTGATGGGTATTTTATTTCAAGTTATGTAGAAAAATATCGCTCCTGTATTTATTATTAACATTTATTATTATTCATTATTATATTAATATATTATTCACTTTTATTAAAGTATTATTATTATTATTATTAATTATTATTATTATTATTGCCATTATTGATTACTTATCTTCATAATATATATTTATCTTCTCATATTTACAAACAAACAAACACACACACACACACACACATATATATAGTAGTAGTAGTAGGACTTTATTAAACAAAAAGTAAGATATTTACAATATTATTTACAAATATGGCTCGCACGGGCAGTAAGCCGTTCGTGCTGTTGACAGTCCGTTACAATAAAGTAATAATTGGTACTAGTGTAAAGAAAAATAAACAACAAAAAAAGCAATAACATTACAATTACATAAATAAAACACAATAATAATATTACAATTAAATAACAACACAATAGCATTATACACTACAAAAACATTAACATTACAATTACATAAAGAAAACACAATAATATTACAATTAAATAATAACACAATAGCATTATACACTAATTAATTTATATATAATTGTTAAGAATTAATGGTATTGTATTTTGATAACATATATTTATTCATGAATGAGTGTTGTCCTTATTTTCCGCGTTCTGTCCAGACATTTACCGAGGTTTATCCAATTTTCTGGATTTACCAATAACTCGTAGCATGCCAATCTTTCCCGATTTGAATTTAGAAATCTTTCCGGTAATAACTGACGTCTCCAATATTCTAAATCATTACATTTTCCTAATATATGTATCTCATCTTCAAAGTTCCCGCACATTGGACATATTCGCATATCGCGATAGTCGCTAATTTTTAGAAATTTCCATGCCCCTAGCCTAAACCAAGCAAGCCCTGATCTCTCCTTAAATCCTAGGTTGAGTATATACGATTCTTTTCCCCAGACGTGATTTAGGTCTCTTTGCAAACACAGGGAGCGTTTTCCTGTACATTCGGCGAAAATATCTTGTAGGTTTATATCTAAGTACCTCCTCCTTATTTTTCTCCACACGTTCTTGTGATTTTCAGTCCCTTTTGCCATATCCAGCCCATCCCGATCTTTTGGAGTTCTCACCTAATCTCGTTAGCCCAAAATTTAACATCTATGTTTTTAATTTGGTGTTCGTAACAAATTGCTCTTAGCATTGTTTGTTCACCTTGGATTACTCGCAACCAGTATTTGAGTACACGAATTTTACAGTTTATGTCGTCCTGGAATGAGCCGAATTCATATAAAATTCCACAGTTAGAAACGGCCTTACTAAGTCCTGTAATATATTTTAGAAAATGCGTATATACCTTAATTAGAACTTCCGTTCTTTGGAAACCCCAAATCTCACTACCATAGTGCATTACTGGCCTGACCATCGCTCCATACATTTTTTCTAATGTGCTGACTGGAATATCAGGCACTCGACCCAGAATACCGAGTACACTGTTAACTTGTCCCCTCCCTTTAAATAATGCTATATCAATATGTTTTTTCCACTTCCCGTTCATTTTCAACGTCGTACCACGATATTCAAAATGTTTCACGTTTTGAAGTACTTGATCTCTGTATTTCCATTCCTCTGCTCTACCATAAACCGTCCCATTTTTAATAATTATATATATATATATATATATATATATATATTGTCGAATTTCGCGGATATAAGTATGATTATGGAAGTTTTCTTGGGTTTTCCGCGTCTTGGAATCAATATTGGCCTCTGGCCATTGATTCCGACGTTTCGATGTAATCACACATGCCATTATCAAGGAATGATTTTCATAATGGCATATATGATCATGTCGAAACTTCGGAATCAGTGAGCAGACGCCAATCTTGAATCCATGATGCGGAAAACCCCAGAAAAAAATTCTTAACTATATATATATTTATATACATACATTAATAGGTCCTATAAAAATGTAATTAATAAATTACAGATTAATAAGGAATAAATTAGGCTACCTAGGCTTTTCCGAACAAGTAATCGCTGTTTTTCGGGGAATGATTAAATTGCTTGGGAGAGGATTAAACACAGAAGTAATAGTCTATTCATTAATTTGACATAGCTATATGTGAAAGTAATGTTTTATTAAAATTATATACGTACATTAATATATAGGCATATATACATAATATAATAATATGATTCGTTAAAATAAAAAGGCCCCGCGCCATGGCCGAGCACTTTAAGGATGATGCTTGGTGGAAATCTACGGAATTTGCGCTGGTTCGAATCCCAACGGGGGAATGAATTTTCTCATGGCATTTCGGCCCTGAGACCAATGCCCACCCAGCATCATGAGGAAATTGGGTAATTACAATGAGTAGCGGTTCCTGGGTTGAGAAAACCAGCTATCACGACTGGGGGCTCGACAGACTAACCACATCAATAATCAACTAGTATTAGATAGGAATTAAAACTTCTATATTTTTAAATATGAATTTATTTAAATTTAAAATTGAGATATGTTGTAAATAATTGAACCTACTACAGTTGGATAACACTGCTCGACAAGGTTTTCTTCACAAGAAATCTGATTAGTAAATCAAGTGCATTTTTTCATACAGAATTCAAATATGTAGTCATAATGTTTCCATCAGGCACAGTATTTTTGTGACAGATACTTTTAAAAAATTGATTTTAGCATTGTCTTTGACCTGTCATGGGATGCAACATGTCCTTAAAAATGCACTTTTTAGACTCTCAGACTTCTTTCCGGAAAATGTTGGGGCTGTCTCTGATGAGCACGGTGAGCGTTTTCATAAACAAATTTCCACAATGGAAAAGACGTACCAAGGCAAGTGGAGTTCTAATATGCTGGCTGACTATTGTTCGACCAAGAAGAGAGATATTCCAGTTGAAAAATATGCTCGAAAATCACTATGTACCACTTTCTACGTAAGTCAGAATGAGTTAGAGTTAGATGGATTTTATTAAAAATTATAAAAAATATAAAAAATGCAAATGAATATCTCAGGAAGCTCTTGCCTGATAGGGAAAAAACGGAAATTATATTTAAATTCAGGATGAAAAATACTTCTAAAATCTCATCGTCATTATGAACAAATCCGTTTGTATTTAGCTTTTTCACTAACTTCAGAATAGGCCTATGATAGAAATCATTTATTAAGTTACAAGGAATTAAGCATTGGCTCAATTCTTCAAATGCATGCTCTTCTGTTATATTTTAAATCATTATATCTGTTTACACTTTATATTTACCTTGTTTATCTTTTCATATTTTTCCTTGTTGTTTATCTTCTTTTAAACACAATCGACACATAAAAACAGAAAGACAATCATAAACAACTAGACTCTGATGGAATGCAGACAATTCCCTATAGAAAAAAAAACCGCGTGTTCATGACCTAGAATCGAACCTAGGATCTCTTGGTCCATAGTCAGGAACATTGACCACCAGACCATGAGCCCGGTTGTTCAAACTGAATATAAATTATTTAAAACAATAAAAATTATGCCAATATGGAGGTCGCCCTCAACAATTAAAATATTGTTTAAAATGTTGAGGAGTACCGAATAGAACAGCTTTGAGAATGGAACTAGTTCCCGAAAGACCTATCCGAATATTTTATACGTTCTTTTAATGTTAGTGATTAAATAAAAATAAAACTGTTAAAGTTTTATACGATTTTCATATTCACCTTTATTCGTCTGAAGAAGGTACAAAGTACCGAAGCAGCTGTAACGAATTTGTATTAAAATAAAATATGAAAATCATATAAAATTTGAACAGTTTTATTTTATTTAATCATTAAATATAATGGATTTTCATCAAGTAAACACCAAGCCAATTGATTTCTTTTCATTGTTGAGGATGACTGCCATAACATGTATAGGCCTAGTTGGCTCAGTAATTTAGTTTACAGGCTGCATCAAGACAGCTAGTTGTTGTTGTTAGAGGCTTCTTAAGATGCCGATCCAATTACCAAAATCCAAAAACAGTTATCTGCCAATAATAATAATAATAATAATAATAATAATAATAATAATAATAATAATAATAATAATAATAATAATAATAACAATAATAATAATATGGCCGAAACAGGTCAACAAATGGCCTAAATTCGTGAATGTACTATGAATAATAATAATAATAATAATAATAATAATAATAATAATAATAATAATAATAATAATAATAATAATAATAATAATAATAATAATAATAATAATAATGATCATCATCATCATAGTACATTCACGAATTTAGGTCATTTGTTGACCTGTTTCGGCCTCAAGAGAAACACCATACAAAAGTCTTTTGATTGGACGCCCTGGTCTTCTTCTTCCTGCAGGTTGATATCTTAACATTTGTTTGGGTATCTTGTGATCTTCCATTCGATGAACATGTTGCATCCATCTTGACTTATAATCAGAAATTTTGTTTTCTGAAGGTTCCATGTGTAATTCTTCTAACATGTCTTCATTTTTTTTGTGATCTAGTAGTGTGTATCCTGCAGTCCTCCGAAGATATCTCATTTCAGCAGATCTAAGTCTATGTATATCCTTTTGTTTCAACGTCCATACTTGAGGCCGAAACAGGCCAACAAATGGCCTAAATTCGTGAATGTACTATGATGATGATGATAATTTTATTTATATACAGAATTTTAATGTTTACACATCTTTCTGTGCCTAAAGTTTTAATTTTCTTCTCCACTCGTGTCTCTCCATCCAATCCATGTCCTCCAGTCCTCTTGCTCTCATTCCATTCCAGTTAGAAAAGGGTGAGGGGGAGGAGTAACAACCTGGTTAAAAAACCAGTGTTCAGTACGCCCGGCTGATAGTACCCTGTGAGAGCCCCTTATCTAGGGTACAGATACTGCTGCCTTGCAGTTCGTCATTGGTTTGACAAAGGCTAGAGGAAGAAAACCTTGACCAAAAATTACCTGGTCCTCCAGGTTGGGGGGTTGATGCATCAGGCCAGCTCCCTGTTCGTCACAAAAAACATAACAATGCTAAAAAGCCTAAAGATTTAAAGCCGGACGGTAATAATATTAATAATATTATTACTAATAATATTAATAATAATAATAATAATAATAATAATAATAATAATAAAGTGGGTAGGTGGCACTCGAAAGAATATTTAAGTTTTAGGTCTATGATTTGTCTTTTATCAGTTCGTTCAACGATCCCGTCCATCTTCTGCATTGTTTGTAATGGTATCGCTCGCATTTTTGTTCACATATCTTGCATTCACACAAGTCACTCTGTTGGTGGAACTTCGTATTTTTGCACATTTTATGGTGATATCCATGTGTTGCTAGGCCTATGATTGCGTGCCTTTGTGGTTGGTTGCTTCCGGTCCAATCGCTGTTCACCTGGCGTCTGAGGCGTAGAACTCTTCGTCGATCCCTTTTTTCTTCTGTTTCTTTTTTTCCGTGACTTTCTTATATGGGTCCGTTGCTGGCAGTAGTATCCTTTGTCTCAGGTCCTCTAGGAAGTAGGTTTCTCTGGCTAGCATATAGGCCATTCTATTTGGTGTGTATTTACTTGTACCTAATGCCTTTTTTATGTATCTTGCTTTCACTTTATCTAACCTCTCCAAATCGCTGGTCGATAGTTTCTCCCATATCAGTTCTATACCGTAGGTGCCGATCGGGATGATCACTGATACGAATAATTTGACGGCTGTGTCAAATTTTAATGCTGTAATGTATTTGATAATGCACATAGCTCTTATAGCTGCTGTCGCTCTCTCCTGCACATGTGCGCTGAAAGACTTCGTTGTTGGCTGCCAATAATGTGTTCACATTGTTAAATGACGTTTCCATGTCTACTCCAAGTGGATATAATTATCTTAGCAGCGTTACACCTTTTGTCTTTTACATTTTTAGTTGGTAAAATTTATTCCAGTGAATAAAACGTGACCACGCCTCTCGGTATGTTAAATTACTAATACGTTCAAAGTAGACCTACCTAAGCAAAAAGCAAAGCGGCTGTAAACTAAATGACTGAACCGACTATACAAATTTTAATTTGTTTAATAATTAACGACAACCTCGATGGTGGTTTAAAATGTTTTAAAAGTATTGAATATCAAAGGAATGAATGCAAACTTTTGATATAAATTGGATTTTAAATCTCTCAGACATGGCTTAAGCAGAAACTATGTTTACTTTTTATAATGGAATGCAATACTTGTATATTGTTTGAAAATGCTGTGTTTTTATTATGATGCAAATATTTATACAGAAGTCAGAGGATGATTTACAAAAAGCCATTTACATGTTGAATCAATTAGGACTCTATTATAATCTCAAAGTCTCAACTTCAAAAACTAAAATTATGGCTTTTCAGGGCAAAGTGCCAATAAGAACAAACATAGTGATCAATAATGAAATAATAGAACATATAGCACACTTTAATTATCTTGGTTCAGATATAACATATAGCTATGATTGGGATATACATAATAAATTAAACCGATATCAAATGATGCGTGGCACCATAAGAAGAACCCTCCGAAATACTCGAAGAGAAACTCAACTCAGTTTTTACAAACTTATGGCTGTTCCTGTTCTTTTATAAGGCACTGAATCTTGGGTACTTACAAAAAATATATCTCATACATTGAAGCCACTGAAATTAAATTATTAAGATCTGTAAAATGATGTACACGCATGGATAGATTACACAATGAATCAATAAGAAATGAACTGGAGATATTTTCAATAGTTGATAAACTAGAAGAGCACAAATACAAATGTAAAGAACATTTAGACAAAATGGACAATACAAGATTATCCAAAAAGATCAACACCTACAAACCACATGGGAAAAGATCTTTGGGACGGCAAAGGAAACGATGGACTTGAGACCGGAACAGGTCACATTGGCCTAATCCTGAAAAGGAAGAAGAAGACAAATAATTAATATGATGAGATGCTTCGAATATTAAAAGCTAGGATTATGATGTGGAATTATGCCACAGTATTATTTCTTTTGCCTTCCAATGTGTTTTATTAAGGTTCCCCGAGGCGGAGGAGAGACACGTAAGATGTTCCGTTATAAAATGATATAGTGTTCAAGTTAGGAAAATTAAAATCCCCAAACTACATCATTACGTGTCAGGAACCCTCGTATTCTTTGTGTCTCCGCCTCTGAGACACGTAATGGGTCTCCTTGTCACGTTGCCCTCGGCGAAGTGTACACTCGCGGAATTTAGAATTCTATCTTCCATACTTCTCATATGGAATTCAACCTTACAAACGTATTAAAACAAATATTGGACTTGTTTAGTAAGGATTTATATGAATGACATATATTATCTTACCGGCCGAGGTGGGTTTAGTGGTTAGGCCTATATTCCTTGTCTCTGGTCCCTAGGGTCGCGGGTTCAATTAATTTTTAGGATGAAAAAATCCCGAGTCAGGAGATTTTCAGAGGTTCATAACAGATCCCTAAGTTGAATAAAGAGGTCTCTATGCAAAATGTACTGACATTTTCATTCTAGTAATAACTTTGTTGCCTACTACACCTTGTCCGTAGAATCTGTAGAGAAGCTGTTCGAAATAAGCCATTTACGCAGAGGCGGGCAAAAATGCATGGCCAATGAGGTCGCTGAAGGAAATGCAGGGTGAAGAACATATCACGTGACATTAAACATTTCGCTCTTGAACTTAAAGCGAGAAAGATGTCTAATCGGAAAGCTGGCTAATTTCTCTACACAATCCACGGACAGACTATAGATGTCTCATTGGGTCGGTATATTGACCGCGTTACATTAACGACATCTGGAAAATATGCGTAACTAAATTAACTTTATATAGTAACTCCTAACAAAGGAGAGGTTAAGGCCTCGAACATTGGGCTGTTACGTCATTGTAGATGTAGATAAATTATCTTAATATAGGGATATCCCTGAGGTGGTCTTGACAATGAATTTATTACTCATCCGGGGAGGTTCTTCATTCCTTGTGTGCTCAAAAAATTACCACGTGTTTGCAATCAGGTGTGAAATATTACATTACGATGCGAGTTTGGAAAGTGGTTTTTACAGATTCGAGGAAAATGTTTAAAAACCGAGCGATACCGAGGTTTTTTAATTTCCGAGATTCTGTAAAACAATCACAAACGTGCGTTGTACATTATTTTTTTGCGCGATGGTGTTTTGAAAATAATAAATAATATTAAAATAATAACATATTTGTTGGAAATATTTGCGTTCATTATAAACAATTGACTAACGTTAACAGTGTGGGCAATGTTTATTAGTTGAAACAACACTTGAGAACAATTATTGTTAAAATGGCGGAAAGTACGTATTTATTGTTTTATTCTGTTTCAAATAAAGTTCACTTCATTTAAAATTCAGTGATTTGTTTCGTATAATGTATATTAACACTACCATTTGGATATTTTCTGTATATACATTGTACGTAGTATACATAGAGGGCAGTGGTTTTACTTCCCGCAGTGGCTGTAAATTTAATATTACAGTATAGTTATTTAGGTTGCTGTCGTGTACTGCACGCAATAATTTTGCAGTCAGTTATAAGTTTAGTTTAACTTGGAATAACTTATAAGTATAAATTTACATATGAAATGCCTCTTCAGTAATAACATATGAGTTGATATTTTAAGTCGGTTATTAGTACCAATTCACCTCTATTTTCCCCAAAAATTACGTCACGTGCTCACCAGCTTATTGTGCCCGAGCTTTAAATAGAAATACTGGGAGTACTTCATGGCCATAGTATCTAATAATATAATAATAATAATAATAATAATAATACTTTCTTACTTACTTACTTACTTACTTACTCACTGGCACTATCGAACCCGTAGGTTCATGGCCGCACGGACATAAGCTCTCCATACATCCCTATCCTGAGTTAATGCTTTCCAATCATTCCCTGTATAATCTACTTCCCTCAAATCATAGTTAATGTTGTTCTCCCACCTCATTCTTGGTCTACCAACTGGCCGTTTTCCCTCTGGCTTTCCTACAAGAAGATTCCATGCACGTCTTTCATTCCCCATACGTGCAACATGTCCTGCCCATCGCAGTCTACGAGACTTAACTGTTCTTATTATATCTGGCTTCCTATAAAGACCATGTAGTTCATTGTTATGTAGTCTTCTCCATTCACCTGTCTGTTCATCTCTCTTTGGTCCAAAAATTTTCCTAAGAACTTTATTCTCAAATACCCGTAATCTCCTTTCTTCTCTTAAAGTAAGAGTCCATGTTTCGCACCCATATAATATAACTGGTAGAATAATAGTTTTATATATTTTCAGCTTAACGTTTTTTGAAAGGAGTTGGGACATCAAAAGTCTCTGCAATGCATAATAGCATGCATTTCCAGAATTGAGCCTATGTTTAATTTCTTTGTGCGTCTCATTCCTATTTGTGATTATTGTTCCTAGGTATTTGAATTCAGCCACTTCCTCAAAATTTCCCTCATTTGTCATTAGCTGTCCATTTCCATTATATACTGAATTTCTACGTGTGACCACATATTTAGTTTTACTGATATTTACTTCCAGTCCTAATTTCTTAGTGTTACTCAATAGTGTGTGCGTGTTGGCCTTTAGTATCTCCTCGCTATCGGCCAACAGTACTACATCATCAGCATAAACTAACAGCTTATTAATACCATTCAGTTGTAAGCCTTCCTCATTCTCTAAAGATTTAATGGCATGCTCTAGTACAAAATTAATAATATAAATAATAATAATAATATAAATAATAATAATAACAATTATTTCCCAAACGGTCCCTGAAATCATATGGTCATCATCATCATCCTCATCCTTATCATCATCATCCTTCACCGGTGTGGAAAGCAACGGGAAGCTACCACACCTACAATTCCCTAGTAAAGCTGCAATCATAGCATGAAAATGCAATGAAGGACCTGCCCTCGGGCAGAATTACTGTGGATAGAATAATATTTTTATTTATTCTGGCAGAGTTAAGGCCATAAGGCCTTCTCTTCCACTCAACCACCACAATTACAAAAAAAAATGACAATATAGATATACACTATACTAGTTGTAAAGAGGTAAACATATATTAAACGTTGTAATGTAAATTTCATGTGCAAACAACATTTTATACGATAATAACAATAATAATACGTATGATAACGATCTACAGTTGATAGAGACAATATAACTGTTCATTTCAATGCTGAACAACAGGTGAATTAATAAAGTTGTTAATATACAAGTTTGTTGTCAGAGTAAGCAGACTATACCATGTACACAGAGAAATAGGCATCACTATCTCCCCACCTGTCTTGACATTGTCTTACCAAGTCCTTTTTCTTTGTAAACTAACTAACAAGGGAACTATCAACTATTGGTTTCCGAAACCTACCTTGAACGTTCACCCAGAAAAGCGTTGTGATGTACCAAGACCGTGTCCAAAAAAATCTGCTTTTTTAACTGGAAGACACTAAATCCCAACGCCAAATCTCTCATTTATTATATGGAAAAAATACATCTTGCTTGATGAATTGGATTACCTGCCTTCCGCGCTGCATTCGCCTCACTCCACTCCACTCTATATCAAGCAGGGAGTCCATATGTTATGCACAGCGGGTTTTATTGCTAGATTATGGCTTCGAGTTCCGTGTATTGTAGTTAAAAAACGGCAGAAAATGTATTCGTCACTGCCTAGGTACATCAAAACGCTTCTCTGAGAAATTTCAAGTCGGTTTCGGCAGGTAATGTTGACAGTTCCCTTGTACGTTTATTCGTTCGTAAATTCACATTTTGGTACTATTTCCCCGCAATCTGAATATGATCTCATATTTTAAAGTGTTCAAAAATATTAAGCATGACGTATAATGAATCCGTGTAAGGGATGTTTTCTTTTTCTTCGCGGTTTGACAGTCTTAGAACGCCGATATCTTACCAGTTCTCTAATGACCTCACACACAGAATTGTTAATCGCCGACATGGACAATCGTACAGCCATTATAGGTGTGACGTGTTCGGCATATTGTATAATTATGAAACAATATTTGACTTGATTATTGAGGTCAACCGCGAATTCTGATGCCTGGTGGTATAGAAACAGTAACGATTTTTTTTAGAAATTGCTAGAATTCCAATTATAGTAGGGAATTCAGTGGGACATGCTACATTTTTAATGTAATTTCCGACTAAAGAATTTCTAAGCAGCAAAAAAAATGCTATTACCCTGAATATTTAATATGAGTTAAAAGCTTTTGTTAATTGCATAAAAATGCACTTGTCATTTTCATAATGTATTAGTCTACGAAGTTTAGTTCTTTAAAAGATATTACGTGAGACTAGAAGCACAAATTCTAATAATACCGTGTAATATGATCTCTTGTATACTTGATAAGTTTTTATTCCTACAAACGTTTCAAAAGAGAGAGAGATATTGCCGGGAAAAAAATGAAAATTAAAAGATACATACACAAAAATGACGATTACAGATAAATTATAATAAAACAGAATATATTTTATTGGTTACAACAGATGAGCTAAAATGTAATTCAGAAAGAATACGTAATGTTAAAAAAATTAAATATTTAGTTTTTATAAAATAAAATAAGTTAAAATATAGCTTCTTAGGTAAGATCCGTCGTCCTCAACTTATAAAATGTGTATTCTTTATGCCTGTAGGCCTTTCAGAACATCCGTTCCATCTTCAGCAGGTCCTTCTTCGCTACAATATCCAGTATGATGGTTGATGCTGCTGGTCCTAATGTGGTGTTGTCGTGACCAGCAGCATCAACCATTGTACTGGATAGTGTAGCGAAGAAGGACCTGCTGAAGATGGAACGGATGTTCTGAAAGGCCTACAAGCATAAATAATACATATTTTATAAGTTGAGGATGACGGATCTTACCTAAGAAGGTATATTTTAACTTATTTTATTTTATGACTCTCCACCTCAACGGTTTTAACAATGAATTTTATTAGTATTGATTTAGGATTTATTTTAAATAAAAGTGAGAATTTAAATACACAAATTGCAAGAAGAATAACTGATGGAAGACGAATCATTGATATGTTGAACTCAGTGCTTTGGAATAGAAATATAATATGCAGAATGAAGAAAAATATATTTCAAGTTCCGTTACAAAGCATTTTATTATATGGATCCGAAACCTGGATTAGTAAGTAGAAAAAAGGACAACATGCTGTTAGCAGTACAAATGGATTTTTTTTGGAGGCGATCGACAAGAATTTTAAGAAGGGATAAGGTCAGAACAGCACAATTAGGGAAATTACGCAAGTTGAAAAAAAAAATGTTAGGAAAAATAGAAGATAAACGTTTAAAATTGTATGGACACCTCATAACATTGGAAGAAGAGAGAATACCAAAGATTATCCTTAATTGGAAAACTAATGGAAGAAGTGGAAGAGGCAGGCCTAGAAAACAATGGATGGATGGATGAAGTGAAGAGAAGTATGGAAGCTAGAGATTTGAGGGAAGAAGATGCTTTAGACAGGAACCACTGGTGACAAATCACTTTGGGTTGAAGAAGAAACACTGTATTGTGGAATATTCCTAAATGAAAAAAAAAACATATTTTTTAATGTATGTATATTATCAACTATTTCGGCAGAAAATTAAATCAGATTTAGATTATGGATATATATTTAATTATTTCACAGGTAGTACTGGAATTATGATGCCAGGGAGAGCCTTAACCTTCAGATAGAAGAAAAATAGAACCTGCAGAAATGAAGTTCTTACTTTCAGTAGCACGTGAGACAATTTTGGAAAGAAAATGAAATGAAGATATTTTATTTAACAAATAGAATTGACAGCATGAGAAACAACTGGTTTCTCATGTTAAAAGAATGCCTACAGATAGAACCCCTCAGCTGTTATTAAAGTACAAATCAATAGGACATAGAAGTATTGGACGCCCATTTACTAGATGGAAAGATTCATTAAATCCCACTTAATGTGAAAACAGGTAAAATAAGTAGAAGAAGAAGAAGACGAAAACATGCTCGTCGAGACATTACAGAGTCCCTATAAGCTCTCTCAAGATTATCGTAGGTCGCTGTGGCGTTTTCCTTCAACAGAACACAGCATTTTATTTCATAACGCTGCTCTCGGAAATCAGCCATGGCGATGTTTAGAGGCGATGTTGCAACACGTTCATGTTCACAGGCAGCCAATACTGGACTTGACCAATCGCTGTGAAGCTTTCAGTGATAATAATAATAATAATAATAATAATAATAATAATAATAATAATAATAATAATAATAATAATAATAATAATAATAAATAAATATAAATAAATAAATAAATAGCTTTAATAATACATAGCTTTATTTTACCATGGAGAGTTAAGGCCACTCAACCGGGTTTTTTTTTTAAAAAATACAAAATACAAAAAAAATGTCTTACAACTACATAAAAATTACATATTATAAAAAACAATACAATACATTCAATATTTATAATCTATTTTGATTTACTCTAAATTTAACGAATTAAATATATAATATGTACAAGGTATAAAAAAAGAGAAAAAAAATATTAATGACATAGTACAAATTTAAATAAATAAAGAGAAATTAATTATTAGACAACAGGTAACTGTATAAGCGTGACTTAAAGGTGCCAAGTGTGCGGCGACCCCTGGTATCTTGAGGAAGGAAATTCCAGTAGCGGGCAGAGGCTACTGTGAAGGAAGTAGAATAAGAGGAAGTGCTATGAAGAGGAATTGTTAGCAGACTGTTATATTGTGACCTAGTATCAATATTGTGGTAAGAGGATAACTTCTCAAATCTGGACGCCAGGTGAGTAGGAATGTAGGAATTCAGAAGATTGAAAAGTAGTGAAAGAGAATGCAATTTACGTCTGTCAGTAAAACGGAGCCAAGAGAGGTTATTAAAGTGTTCGGAAATATGGTCATAACGGCGGATATTGAAAATGAATCGAACGCAAGCATTATGAACACGCTGCAAACTTTGCGACAAGTCATGGTTTAGATGTTATATATAATGTCACAATAATCGAAGTGTGGCAACACAAGATTCTGTACAAGGATTTGTTTTAACGAAACTGAGAGAACATTCTTTAAACGTCTAAGATAATGTAAGATGGAGAAAGTCTTTTTACATATGTGTTTCACTTGTGTTTGCCAGGTTAAATTTGCGTCTAGATGTAGTCCAAGATCTATTACTGAAGAAGAATAAGGGATAATTATATTAGAGAAGAGTATGTAGTTCCTCTGAGTGTAGATAGATGTCGCAAGCGACCACTTAATGGAGAGAAAAATTCAGTGCCAGTCTTAATTGAACATCCCGTATATTTATACGTAGCCTAAATTTTCAAGGATAATATTACAAAAGTTTTTATGTTGTCATTAATTAATGACCGGAGCGCAGTGTGTGTATTGTTCAAAGATATGAAAATAGTCTGGTATTTTAAGAAACTATTTAACTAACTAACTAACCCATTGGCACTATCGAACCCGTAGGTTCGTGGCCATGCGGACATAAGCTCTCCATACATCCCTATCCTGAGCTAATGCTTTTTAATCATGCTCTGTATAATCTACTTCCCTCAAATTATGGTTAATGTTATTCTCCCACCTCATTCTTGGTTTACCAACTGAGTGTTTTTCCTCTGGTTTTCCTACAAGAAGACTATGTAGTGAGTGAAATTAAGAGACTGTTTAGTAAATTGAATATTTATTAATGAATATTAGATTATCAGAGCAGACCTTGGAGTACCAAATATAATGAAGATATAAAAAATGTACCAACAAAAATGGAAAAATCATCTGAGAAGAGTCCACTGGTGTGGTCTCGACGTAGCGTGCTGCCTTCTCACGCAGCGGGCCCGGGTTCGATTACCGGTCGGGACAGGCTCCTGGGTTAGGAATTTTTTCGGGATTTTTGCTCACCTGTAAGACAAATGTTAGGAAACTTAGAGCCCGAAAATCATCCGGCCATCACCATCATCCTTATTATTATCATCATCATCCTTCATCGGTGTGGAAAACAACGGGAAGCTACTACACCTATAATTCCCTAGTAAAGCTGCAAAGCATAGCATGAAAATGCTATGATTGCAGTGAAAGACCTGCCCTCGGGCAGAATTACTATGGATGGATCTGAGAAGAATGGTAACAAATAGAATTCCAAAATAGGCATTCCAGTAGGCCTATACTCCAACTGGACATAAAAACCAAGGACCAAAACAAAACATCGTTGAAAAAGACCATCTTCATTAGGTTTACCGTCAGAGGCCACATAGTCATGATGATGATGATGATGATGAAATTCAAATAAGTTATGAATTTGCCAATTTTCGAAGGAGTGAATCTATTGAGGTTGTTTTTCATGAAAATATATTTTAAAAATTGCAGATCTTCACCAATTCTATCTAGTGGACACAAAAAATAACAATGACTAATATATAAACAATCTACGGGCGCAATTTTTATTTTATCAAAATCAAACTTGACATATAACAATTAATTACAAAAAGTAAGGTCGAATTCGTTAACCCACCTAAATAGGACCGTTAAGTGTTCAACGGTAACGAGAATTTAATAATCGCTCTAGCGGCCGCAATTTTCGATGTTTCGCAATGAAATTCAGTACATGCTATTAAAATAACTTTTTGACGGCAGCATTTCTTAAAACCAAATCCTACATATAGCAATCTATTTAGAAGATAAGGCCGAGTTCGTTAATTAGCAGAGTCGGATCGTTTTTACTGTGGACCAACCGAAGTGAAAAATTAATAATCGCCGTAGCTCCCTCAATTTTCGGTTTTTCGAAACGAACTTCAGTAAATGCCATTGAATTTAAATGGGGAAGGTATTCACAAAAAATGGCTAAATTCGATCAATACCAGTGAGATATTATCTCAAAGCTGTAGTTTAAAAGTAGGGGTAGCGACCATATTGGATTTCTTCCAACTTAACTGTAAATATGATGGATTTAATTAATATTCATGTATTCTGGAAACCAGTAAATAAAAACCATAATTTCGGTATTAAAAACAGGATCTTCTTGATGATAATAAACATGTATTGCACGTTATCAACAAAACCCAAAACACCAAACAAACATATTAAAATAATCAACGCGTTTCAATAATGATGGCCTCGCTATCGAAACGCGTTGACTATTTTATTATTTTCGTTTGGTAATTTGGGATTTATTGATAGTGTGACGTTATGGGATAGAGAAAGGAGTGACCAGGGAGTAAGCCAAGGGTGACCGTTGTCACGAGTATTATTTAATTTATACTTGGACCATGTAATAAATTAATGGCAAGAACAAATTAATGTAAATAGTGTATTGACAACTCTGCTTTTTGCAGACGATCAAGTAATAATGACAGCATCAGAAAGTGCTTTACAACAATTCCTTTATACTTTAAATAATATCTCTCTAAAATCAATTTAAGAATGTCTACACCTAAAACAAAAATATTAACACTGAAGAAAAATGCGCAATAAGAACAAAAATAGTGATAAACAATGTAATTATAGACCAAGTTCAGAATTTTAATCATTTGGGATGTCATTCAGGTAATGATAGAAATTTAGATAAACACACTAAAATACGATTCAATTATCTATGTGTCACAATTAAACGTACTTTATTGAATAAAACTAGAACAGAAACTATTTTAAAATTTTACAAAGTATTGGCAGTTCCGTCTCTTATATATGGATGTGAAACCTGGACATTAACAAAGGCAGATAGTAAACAAATAGATGCTGCAGAAATGAAGATGTTGAGAGCAATAGCAAGATACCAAAGGACCAATAAAAAGAAAAACGAAGATATAAGAACAGAATTTAATATATTTAATCTCTGTGAAAGAATAAAATACTATAAAAATGCTTACTTCAGCACGTATTACGAATGAATGAACAGCACATACCACGAAGAATGTATAATTATAAACCAAAAGGGAGAAGAATGTTGGGAAGACCATTGAAGAGATGGAAGGACCAATTCGACCTATAATGAGATCGGAGCAGGCCATTGGGCTTAATCCTTGTTGTTGTTGATGATGATGAGGAGAAAGGAGTGAAAATATCAGAGAAACATATGCAGAGGAGATATTAAAGAATGGGTATGTAGGAGAAAAAAGGAATGGGATGCGCATAAGCAGGATGGACAGCAATATAATTGTCAAGACTGCAAGGGATGATCTACTTAGAGGGAGAAGAGAACATGGAGAGTAAGCGGTAGTAAAACGACCTGAGATGAGGTAACAATTGAAGGAAGAACAGGTTAAACCTATAATGGAAGAAAGATGAAGAAAAAGATGAAGAATGAGAAGAAGATTGATTATGTGCTAAACATATTTTCGAATTTCTGCAAAATTCGTTATATTTTTTGTGTTTGCAATAGTTTTTCCTTTTTTTATTGATTTGAGTCTCTAACCATGTGCAGGTAGTTTTTAAGTTTGTTGTGCTCATCGTCATACTTTACAACTCCCTGCAGAACGCTGAGGCACGTTCGTAGCTTGTTTACCAAGTTTTTGTGCGACACCTTGTTTCCTCGAGTCAGAGTTTTCAACAAACTTGCTGACGTGAGAAACACAAAATTATCAGTTTTAATATTACTCAACACACAACACTACTTCTAAATTAATATAAGGCCTTTACTCTTTCCGTTATTCCTTATTTTTTTCTTCAAAGTAAATTATGAAACTCTGCAATTTCATAGGAAAATGAAAAGAAGCTATGGTAAACATTTCATGTTTACTCGGATAGCTGGAGGGTGTGTGTTTTTTTCTTATATCTACTCCCTCTAGATAATTAAAATTGTTTTAACGTGAGTGACGACTTTACAAGTCTCAGAGCTTGACTTTTATGTAGAGAATTATAAACTAAAATCACTTTATTCTCACAAAATCTTTTCAGACTCGTTTTTTAATCTTTCGTTAAAAAAATAAAATCTTCACATTTCAGACCATACGATTCTCCAGAATCCAGTTTTTACTTTTGACAATATTCACAATTTTTAGGGATTTTTGGGTTTTGAAATGTATTTTGGAAGGATCATGTCTCAAGAATGGCTAGATCCAGGATCCCTAAGGCAATAATGAATTACTGTCCAAATGGGAAACGATCACTTGGTCGACCTATGGAAAGATGACACGAAAACCGCTTTCTCAGGCAGTAACAGTTTTTCTTGGACTAATACCTGGCAGGATGATGATGATTATGAAATGTATTTTGTCCATGGATGAAAACAAATGAATTCACTCTCATTACTTTTAAAACTAAAATTAACATTAAGATTATATATAATAATAAAATTATATATAAGCACATTATTATAAATAGATTCAATATTGAATGAATTATATTCATAAAAGATCCTGGGTTTAAAAGGTATTAAAAATACGCCTTTCTCTGTTGTTCAATATATTTTATGTTTATTCTCCTAACTAACTCACTGGCACTCTCGAACCCGTAGGTTCATTGCCGCGCGGACTTAAGTCCTATCATGACCTAATGTTTTCCAATCATTTCCCATATAATCTACTTCCCTCAAATCAAAGTTAGTTATTCTCCCACCTCATTCTTGGTATATCAACTGGGCTTTTTCCCTCTGGTTTTCCTACAAGAATCTTCCATGCACGTCTTTATTCCCAATTCGTGCCACATGTCTCTGTTCATCTCTCTTTGGTCCAAACATTTTTCTAAAAACTTGATTCTCAAATTTTCGTAATGTCCTTTCCTCCCTTAAAGTAAGAGTCCATGTTTCGCATCCATATAATATATTTGGTAAAATAATAGTTTTATATATTTTCAGTTTAACGTTTTTTGAATGGAGTTGGGACGTCTAGAGTCCCTGTAATGCATAATAACACGCATTTCCAGAATTGAGCCTATGTTTTAAATTTCTTTGTGCATCTCATTCCTATTTGTGATTATTATTCCTAGGTATTTGAATTCAGCCACTTCCTCAAAATTTCCCTCAGTTGTTATTAGCTGTCCATTTTCATTGTAGGCCTATAATGAATTTGTATGTGTGACCATATATTTAGTTTTCTTGATATTTACTTCCAGTCTCAATTTGTTAGTGTTACTCAATATGTGTGCTTGTTGGCCTTTAGTATATCTTCGCTATTGCCTAATAGTACTACATCATCAGCATAAAGTAACAGCTTATTAATAATCATAAAAATCAATGTTTATCCCTTGTCAAGGACATATTATCCATATAGAATCAAAAGAACATATTATTAATAAAGCAACTATAATAATAACAATAATAATAATATAATAATAATAATAATAATAATAATAATAATTTTTTTATTTATTCCGGCTTTTACAAAGAATATACATTTTTCCGGTACCCATGTTCACAGTTAACTACACATTTGTTTCAACACATTTTTCCATTCCTGTCTGTTCATCCATATATCTTCTTCTATTTCCCATTCCCTCTTAGCTTCATTGATTCCCAGAATCCACGTAATAGTTGGTCTACCCTTATTTTTCCTTCCCTGTGGTTCCCAATCCATGATTATCTTAGGTAGTCATCCTTCTTCCATTCTTCTAATGTGTCCGTACCAATTTAATTGTTTCTTCTTTATAAAATCTAATATTGAATATTGTACCTGCATTTTTTCTTTTATATATGAATTTCTGATTTTATCCTTCCTGGTTATTCTTGCAGCACGTCTCCAGTAGTCCATTTCAGTGGCGAGCAATTTGTTTTTCATTTGCGCATTTAAAGCCCACACATCAGCTCCATAGGTAATAATGCTTCTGATTATTGTATTAAAAGTAGTTTTTTTTGTTTCTTTGAAGATATGTTTGTCCCATACTATTCCATTTAGGGCAGATATAGCATACTTTCCTATATTGGTCCTGTTTCTTATCTCTGTTTCTTGTTTTCCATCTTTAGTAATTTTAATTATAATAATAATAATAATAATACTGAGAGTGATAATGATACTGATAATTTGATAATGTTATTAATAATGATGTTGTCGCTATAATAATGAGTTATTTTATGAATTTCGAATTATCTTTTTAGGTTCGGTATGAATACTCTTACTTTAAGGGAGGAAAGGAGATTACGAGTATTTGAGAATAAAGTTCTAAGGAAAATTTTGGACCAAAGAGAGATGAACAAACAGGTGAATGGAGAAGACTGCATAACAGTGAACTACATGATCTTTATAGGAAACCAGATATAATAAGAACAGTTAATTCTCCTAGACTGCGATGGCAGGAAATGTGGCACGCATGGGGAATGAAAGACGTGCATGGAATCTTCTTGTAGGAAAACCAGAGGGAAAACGCCCAATTGGTAGGCCAAGAATGAGGTGGGAGAATAGCATTAACTATGATTTGAGGGAAGTAGATTATACAGGGGATGATTGGAAAACATTAGCTCAGGATAGGGATGTGTGGAGAGGTTATGTCCGCGCGACCATGAACCTACGGGTTCGATATTACCAGTGAGAGAGAGATGTTCGGTATGAATTGGCATAAAGATTATTAGGACTTAAATTTTTATGATATAGAATATAGTTTTTGGTAAGAATGATATGTTCCTTCATATACATAAATTCTTTTTATACAAAAAACAGTTTTTTTAAATACTTTGTTAAGTCATATTTAAGCATATTTGGCCATTTATATATATATACATATATATAGCAGAGCTTATTATAATAAATGTATTGGTTGTATTTGTCATATTTAGACTGTCTTAACAAGTAAAGAACTTTCATGGTAAATTTTCTTTTTTCCGTATTCATTTGTTTTGTTAAATTTCACAGAATTTTGTTTCTTGTAAAATCTATCATCGTCTCCTATACAGTTTAAATTCACAGTATGGACTTTTCCCTTACGTATATACATCATCATCATAGTACATTCACGAATTTAGGCCATTTGTTGACCTGTTTCGGCCTCAAGAGAAACACTATCCAGAAGTCTTTTGAGTGGACGTCCTGTCTTCTTCTGCCTGCAGGTTGATATCTTAACATGTGTTTGGGTATCCTGTGATCTTCCATTTCCTTACGTATATAGGCCTACTTCAGCAATTATTTATGTATTATTTCGCGACAAGCGGGTAGCTACTGATAATTTTAATAAAATTAGAAGTATTAGTTTGCTTCTCAATTGCATTTTATTGTCAACTAAATGGTTGTCATAAACTGATTTACTAATTGATTTTACAACTGAGATTAATTCATAATCATGATATTATTAGGTCAATATTTTTATGTCACGTTACATATTTTTGTAAATTTTAGGTCATAACTGCATGTATATTTTTGCATATTTCGAAGGCTTTTAGGTCATAAAAATCCTGGATTTAGATATTTTATTTCCCGTGTTTCAGAGGTTCGGGTAACCAAACGCGGCGGGAAATGGTGGATTTTTCAGGGCACTAAATCCTTAAAATAGTTTCCTTCGAAAAGAACTAAAACACTGCAGTGGCGTGCGGTGGTCACAGCAGTTACCCCAGCTGTACGAGAAAATGTACTCGTATCGTATAGTTTATAACAACTTCTTTCCCAAATTGTTCAGTATATAAACTTTATGAGCATTTAGGGATTATTATTGTAAATGTTTTTCGAGAAACCTACCATAATAGTAGAGTATACAAGAAAGAATATTTTACAATTCATACACATGTGTGCACAATTCAATAATATATGCAGTGATACTTACTTAAATGGATATATAGTATATATTATACAATCAGTTCCATTTTTAGTAATTTGACAAATCATATTTATCAGTAACACTAAGTAAAACTCGTGAAAGCAAAGTAATAGCGCATTCGAAAAAATCTCAGTGCCGATGTTACATTACTTAAACGTTGATTTCCATGAATAATATATACGGGGTGAATCATAAATATGGCTATACGTTTGATCGCGTTGTGTGATGAAAATATTACCATTACAGGAAATATGAAATTACCGTTGGAAAGGCAATTATTCAAATTACAACAATGGAATAAAACTAACAGTGTAGAACTTACGACATTAGTCAAAATGGCGTTGAATATGCAACAGCAAATTACAATTGGTGCATGTGCAATAACGTATACTAATGATCGTGAGGCCGCAAGACGGGCAAGACGCGAGTTTAACGTACCATTGCAGTCATGGACTGTGAGGAAGTGGAGAAAACGACTGCTGGAAACGGGAAGGATGCAGAAAATCAAACATCCTGGAAGGTCTCGCATTAGCACGGATGCAGAAACAACGAAGAGAATTGTGGAGTTTGAAGCAATAAAATGACTTGCTTAGTGTTGTTGTAAGTGATTTGTTTTGTTTTGCTCTATTGTTATAATTTGAAGGATTCCCTTTCCAATGATAACATCATATTTCCTTTAATAATAATATTTTCGTCACAAAATGCGATCAAACGTATAGCCATATTCCTGAATCACTCTGTACAAGTTTGTAATCACTCAATTGTTTAGTTATTCAATTAGATAATATAAATAAGGCTTCTTAAATTAATTGGTTGCTATAGCTGACAAAGTTGATTTTATATCCTTTCTCTGTGGTCTGTAAAAATGTCACTTGCATAAATCAAATATTATGAATATAAAAATATTAATTTGAAAAAAATATATTATCGCATTTCTTGTCTCGCATCAGCAAAGGAATGGTTTATGAATCGATAGACTTTATGGTTATCGATCAACATACATATTTCGCTTTCGAGTTGTGACGTCAGGCCCAGCTAGCTGGTATTCAATGACTTTGTCACAAACTTCGTCTAGTGTAGCGATAACCCACTAATGTGGGCTATCGATGGTTTATCAGTCACGCATCGAAATACGCATGCGTGAATTCATATGTAGCTGGTGTTAGAAGGGGTAATGTGTATACAGGAAGCTCCGTCAAGCCTAATGCGATAGATGACTGCTGGCACGGAGGGAAATTTGGAATTTAATGTTCACGCGTAATTGATTTGAATAAATTTGGTAAATCTATTAGTTTATTTTAATCTATAATTGTGAATATACTAATTACCCCAGCTCTGCTGGGGTAGCTGGGCTTCAATGCACGCCACTGAAACACTGGTTCTTCTGAAATAGATTTACTGCTTGACTTATAATATAATATCAAACGAAATTAGAGCCTTCTCGGTATAATTTCTCGATATATTCGATTTAGAAAAATGTATTCTATTCTTGAACTGCCATTAATATCGTAAGTTCTAATAATAGTATACGCCTATCTATCATTTCAAAGTACTTTACGCTGCGATATATGAATACGTCTTACGAAATATAACTTAAAGCTGTGGTCATTGTTTTTACATTGAAGAAATTTTACATGAATGCTCTTTACCCTAGAGTATGGTTCTCTATTAATTATAATTTGATTTTTACACGTGCGAGGGATAAAGCAACCAATCTAGGAAGCTGTGATTCATGATTTTTCCCTTCATCTTGAAAAACACCCTGCTTCGTGTTTATATTTCCCCCTTAGTTTACAAGAAAAAATCTTATATACTTTTTTAGCCCTCTGCATCTTTCAACCCCTATCCATCAAGTCATCCTCCCTCATAACATCATCTCTATCTTCTTGAGTCACTTAATTTTGTATAATTAAAATACCGTGATATTTTTATTTTGTGCAATGAATTGTAATATCATCATTATTACATGGATAAAGTGCTTAACGAAGAGACCCTAAGAGGTTCGTTATTAATAGTAGTAAATTCTTACCATTCCTCAGCTTCTCAAATTAAATAAATATACTCTTTGTCTTAACATAAACAATGTATTCAGGAGTCTCTAACTTTCAGGATACAATTTTATCAGAAATATCCAATCCATCAAGTGACGAGTTATAATACTTCTCTGTAGTTTAAATCTCTGATTTGACGCTGGATTTTAGTGCCTTGCAGTTAAAAACGGTAGATATTTTTTGACACGGGTTTTGTGCATCACGTCGCTTCTCTGGGAGAAATTTCGAAATAGGTTTTGGCATGCAATGGTTGTCAATTCCTTTTGTTAGTAAAATTGTCATTCTATAAATGTATGATGGTATGCCTGCTGGTTTTAAAAATAAAATATTTACTATCTTTACTAAATGGTTTTCTTATGGTACAATAACTGCCAAATTATGTGTATGAATAAATTGCTTCATATTTCAAAACATATTTGAACTAGGTACGGTATCTATTTTTGTAAACACACATTTCATAAAGAACGATAACATTTACCACTTCAAAAATATTTAAATTTCTTTAATTAGCAATGTATCCTGTGGGATACTCAATTTACTTAATATTTTTATAAAACAGAAGAAAACGAACGAGAAGAAATTACTTAAATATTTGTCGAATTATACAGGTTGCCTAATAATTGTACGTATGGTTTCGTTTTCAGTGCGGTCCGCAACATATAAATAACTGACACGAGAAAATGGTGTTTTGCCACTGTGGCGTGCTGTACATAGATTCACCCGATTTACCCCTCATTAAATCCAGCCAGAGATTTGGCGATGTGCTCTCACCTGCAGTAGCGTGGCTCATTGCACAATGCTGGATTTCCGACTCTCGTCTTGAAAGCAATGTGGTTTCTTATGCCCTGCTTCTGGTCATCACATTCCTATCTCTGTCCAATTTTCATCACCATTCGCACACAAACGCTAGCGCCGCCAAATAGGCTCGGGTTAAGTGAACTACAACCCCGTAATGATAGCCACTATTAACTTAGCTGCCAAAGAGCCCTAGTGGGTTCTAACATACGCAGCACAGTGGGCGAAGCTAGACTTCGCCTTATCCATTCAGTCAGTCAGTCAGTCAGTCAGTGTTTTGCCAATTCACATTCATTCATTCTTCCGTTCAAGTATGCTTAAAATTAAAACAAAATTATCCGGGGCAAATTGACTCCATATATCGGAACACGGGGTCCACTCTTAGTCATATTCTTAACTCAGCAATCGAACAATTAGACCCGCCAAATAGACGTAGGTTCAGTGACTTAATCCCATAACGGTAGCCAAGACGTAATTAGCTGCTAAGAACCCATGGATGGTTCTAGAACTTAGCTCATTGGGCGAAGCTGGACTTCGCCAAACTTCAGTCAGTCAGTCAGTGTTTTGCCAATTCACATTCATTCATTCTTCCGTTCAAGTATGCTTAAAATTAAAACAAAATTATCCGGGGCAAATTGACTCCATATATCGGAACACGGGGTCCACTCTTAGTCATATTCTTAACTCAGCAATCGAACAATTAGACCCGCCAAATAGACGTAGGTTCAGTGACTTAATCCCATAACGGTAGCCAAGACGTAATTAGCTGCTAAGAACCCATGGATGGTTCTAGAACTTAGCTCATTGGGCGAAGCTGGACTTCGCCAAACTTCAGTCAGTCAGTCAGTCAGTGTTTTGCTAATTTAAGAGTTAAACACTGACATATAATTCAGCTCAATGTGAAAGTAATGTGCGAAACATGGATTCTTATTTTAATTTGTCATTAGCTGTCCGTTTCCATTAAATAATGACAGCTTCTCTTTGGTAGCAAAATTATAACATTGTGTATGTGGCTAGTATGAAATTGTGGTATTTTATTGTTTTCATTAGTTTAAAGAAAAGGGGATGAACTTTTTTTTACCTAGCATTAATAATGTAGATTATAAAACATCTTCTCCCGAGGGTTATTCATTCCCCAAATTTAGTTTTTTCCCCTCTCGCCACGTATATAATGTGAAAGTTATTTATTGCTTATTATACTTTCCTCCTGGTTGGTAAGATAAGAAGAAAATCCGTTGGAAGGGAAAATAGTTTCATCAGTGTTCACTAACCATGTTTATTAAATAAATTATATACCATTTCTCAAGTTAAAATTCCCGCAATCTCTATTTTTTTCTTTCTATAGTATTGCCGTATTAATAATAATAATAATAATAATAATAATAATAATAATAATAATAATAATAATAATCAATAACAACAAGGATTAAGTCCAATTACCTGTTCCGATCTCATTATAGGTCGAATTGGTCCCTCCATCTCTTCAATGGTCTTCCCAACATTATTCTCCCTTTTCTTTTATAATTATACATTCTTCTTGGTATGCGCTGTTTATTCATTAGTAATACGTGCTGAAGATAAGCATTTTGATAAAATGTTATTCTTTCACAGAGATTAAATATATTAAGTTCTGTTCTTATATCTTCGTTTTTCTTTCTATCGGTCCTTTGGTATCCTGCTATTGCTCTCAACATCTTCATTTCAGCAGTCTCTATTTGTTTACTATCTGCCTTTGTTAATGTCCAGTTTTCACACCCATAGATAAGAGATGGAACTGTCAATACTTTGTAAAACTTCAAAATAGTTTGTTTTCTAGTCTTCTTCAATAAAGTGCGTTTAATTGTGTCGCATAGATAATTGAATCGTTGTATTTTAGTGCGTTTATCTAAATTTCTGTCATATAATAATAATAATAATAATAATAATAATAATAATAATATATATGATATCCTCAACTCGTTTCCAACTCAGGGACGAGTCGTGGAATGAGGTAAGATAAATCCCTTAAACAGGGTGTTTCTAAATTAGACCGACAAACTTTGGGAGCAGATAGTTAACCTTCATTGAAGCATATTTTGTTAAGAAACCTATAGGCTGTGACGTTTCGTTTCAGTGCAAGAGGGGTCGTAGAGGAAGGGATGGAAGGAAGTAAGTTCGTGCAAATAACAAGTCATTTGTGTCACATAATTCTGTGTGTTATTCCAAATGCTTTACAGACAAGCAGAAACAAAGTGTACTTAATTCTGAAAAAGAAATCTACAGTATTGCATTGTCAGGATGGATCTAGTTTATTGTACCCTCACAACAAACGTCCATTGATATCCATACAAGCAGTGCACCGACGTGCCATACTTTGCCGTGCCCTTACAAAGATGCTAGGAGTTTCCCTTTTTCAGCTGCTGCGCTGACAATGCGTGCTACAAGATCTTCTTCAGAGTCAATATCGGTTTCATACATCATTGCCTTCATGTAACCACACAAAAATAAATCTAGCAGGTCGGGTCAGACTAGCGTGCCGGCCAGGCAGTGGGCCCAACCCTACATATCCAACGAGCGCCAAATGTAGTTGTCAGATGGCCAACAGATCGTACCAATGGATGTAAACAAACTTGCTGTAATTGATACTGAATGCTACTGAGCTTCGGAAGTAAACAAACCAAGCGATAGTAGTAATGACAACCTCTCTTGTCCTGAAAGGTGTGTTTATCCATTTCCTTCTTGTAAGATCCCTATAGCACTGAAACGAAGCGTCGCAGACCATAGGTTCCTTAACAAATTATCCTTCAACAAAGATTTTCTATCTGGTCCCAAAGTTTGTCGGTCTAATTTAGAAACATTCTTTATAGAGGTCTGTCAATGACAAGGATGCCGGCCGACCACGCCTGACGCACCATCACAGGGGAAGATGAACGAAATGATACGAAATGGATGAGATGAGTATGGAAAAATAGTGGAATGAAAATGAGGTAGGGGAAAACGGGGAGAACTCCGAGAAAAACCTGGCCAAGCTCCGTTTCGTCCACCGCAAAAAACACATGGAGTAACAAAATTTCAATCTCAAGACTCTAGCGGTGAGAGGCGAACATCTAACCGCTTGTGTCACAGAGCTGCAATATTATACTTATCAGTTAATTAATTAATTAATAATTTTATTAGGAATCATCCGCACTACAGTAGTTCCCGTTTCAACCCAAAGTGATGTGTCGTCAGAGGTTTCTGTCTGAAGCATCATTTTCCCTCAAATCTCTAGCGTTTATATACGTACTTCCTCCCACTCCATCTATCCAACATTCTCTTGAACTGCCACTTCTACTTCTACTTCTTCCATTAGCTTTCCAATCAAGAATTTATATGGTATTCTGTCTTCTTCCATTCTTATGAGGTGTCCATACCATAATAATAATAATAATAATAATAATTATAAAGGAGATATCGATTTCTTGGGGAGTTCAGCTGTAATTTCTAGTAGATATTAAATAAGAAACATATGTAATTAAACAAAAGATGCATGTTTAAAGAACAAACAAATAAAATGGTATGGTCATGTAAAAATAATAACAGAAGACAGATTCCGAAGAAGTTGTGAAGACTGTCTTATTTTGTGTATTTATGTAGACGACTTTACAAATATTTTATATTAATATAGAGACATATATAAATACACATGTGTAATGTAATGATATATTCAACTGCTTCTATTTTCAAAAGACGCCTGCATTGTTATGTGCATGATATCTGTCACAGTTTCATATTTACCCAATCCAAGATGACGCACCCTTCATTTGAGGGTTGTTTCTTTGCCAAGGGATTGAATAAGTTGCCATTTTCACGTCACAGTTAACTTCCGCTATAAACAAAATTTAAAAGGAAAGTTTTAATGTATAAGTGTACTATTTCTACTAATACTTTCAGAATATACCGTACTTATGTATATACAGATTGTTATATCTGCAATTTCCTTCATGGAACTGTAGAATAACTAACTCACTGGCGCAATCGAAATCGTAGGTTCGTGGCCGCGCGGACATAAGCCCTCCATACATCCCTATCCTCAGCTAATCCTTTCCAATCATTCCCTGTATATTCTACTTCCCTCAAATATTTATTAATGTTATTTTCTTACCTCATTCTTGGTCTACTAAATGGGCGTTTTCCCTCCGGTTTTCCTTCAAGAAGCTTCCATGCACGTCTTTCATTTCCCTTTCTTGCCACATGTCCTGCCCACCGCTGCCTACGAGACTTAATTTTCAGACTATATGTGGCTTCCTATAAAGACCACGTAGTTCATTGTTATGTAAGTCTTCTCCATTCGCCGGTCTGCTAATCTGTCTTTGGTCCAAAATTTTCCTAAGAACTTTATTCTGAAATACTCGTAATCTCCTTACCTCCCTTAAAGTAAGAGTCCATGTTTTGCATCCATATAATATAACTGGTAGAATAATAGTTTTATGTAGTTTCAGTTTAATGTTTTTTGAAAGGAGTTGGGACGATAAAAGTCCATGTAATGCATAATAGCACGCATTTCGAGAACTGAGCCTGTGTTTAATTTCTTTGTGCATCTCATTCCTATTTGTGATTATTCATGGAACTATAGAGTATATACACATATTCTACAGTATTTCTGTAAATATATATACATATTTATATAGTGGCCTATACCTATATCTCAATCTCAAAAGACATATAATGCCCCCGTATCATGTAACCATACTTATCATGGAGGACCACATGCGAAAGCGGGTCTGTTGAAATTTCCTTACACAGGATGTCAACTTCCGGATGTTGTAACCATTTAAACTAAGTCTATATTTATATTTGCTTTAACGTTCGTTGAACTTTAATTTGGGGCTAATCTATATAATGCATATTTTAGTCTATACCCATTGGGTCACACTTGGGACATGAGTGCTCTCTATCGGGAGTTACTTCACAAAACTAATTAGTTACACTTATTTCCCTAAAGGGGCATGCCGTAGCGTAGTGGTTAAGGCAGTGTGAGATACAAACCAGACAGTCGTGGGTTCTAGTCCTGGTGGGGTCAGGATTTTTAAACTGAGCTGAAACGTCTGGTGGCACAATGCCCCTGGGATCGACTCAGCCTCTAACGGAAATGAGTACTAGGCGATTGTTCTCAGGGTAAAGGCGGCCGTCACGCAGGGCTGACAACCCGGCTGAAATCAAGTGCCGATTGTCTGAAAAGAAACTGGGATCCTTAACCTCTTACTACCTCTAGAATCTGCTATGGACTGTATTGGGATCTCTTTACCTTTTTATTTCCCTAAAGATGCCATCGAGTGAAATGTGTAGAAGGCAAATAAGATATTTCTTTGATGGTGAAGACCAATTAAATTATGCTCTACATAAATATGGACGACGATGTCAATATATTGTAAAAAACTGCTTAAAATAAGATATTTCTTCAGCAAGTCTAATTTTAATACGTTCAGATTTTACAGGTCTACGTGTTACATAGTATTTATTTTCTCAATTAAATGATATGTATATAATTTGATTGTGAGAAAACAAGTATGGCGACCGCTTGAGTGATTTTTAAATAACTGCTTTCAGGTAAACCCCCACTCCTAGTTATCAGCTTTAGTTAACTTGTTAACATTTTATTTCTAGCTTTAACATAAATTGTAGGTACCGAGTTTCGTTGCAAAAAAATGTGGCCGTCGCTAGATACATTTTAATAATTTCACTTCATGTTAATCCCCACATCTAAATGTACAAGTTCCATGGTTAACGAACATGGCCTTATTTTTCTTAAGTGATTACACTGGTCCACATGATTTTTGTCTCATTAGGACCAATAGTAGTACTTAATGCAGTTTTTATCGCGCTTTCAAATATCTATTGGGGATTTCTCCATCACCCACAGTTCTTTTATTTCAATTTCAATTAATGGATTTAAATAATTATTTTTACTAACTTTTTTGTCCATTGTAAAATAAAACCAAATGAGCTAACTTAGAAGATTTCAGCTATGGAAAAGAGATATCAAGACAAATGGAATCCTAATATGCTGGCCGATTATTGTTGGACCATCAAGAGGGATGCTCCACAGGCGAAATATAGCAGAAAATCGTCATTTCTTACTTTCTAGGTGAGCCCGAATGTTCGAAGATTCTGTAGTTACGAATGTAGAAAATATTAAAGTGTTTTATATTATAAATTCCTCTCTCGAAAACCTTGCGCGATGGAGAAAAACCGAAATCATATTTGAATTCAGGAGAAAAAAAATACTAGCAGAATCCCATGTTTTTATTTCTGAGACAAAATAAAGTTTATTTTTTGTTGCTCAGTGTTGTTATATGGCCAATTTGGTTCCGGAAAAAAATAAAAATTGCAGCCGCTAATTGAGTGTGTCACTGAGAGATCAGGCAGTAAAAAAATTAAAACAAAAGTGATTTTTAATAAGAGGGCCTGATTAGTTACTTGTAGATAAAATAAAAAATACCATAATCAGGGAATAATGAAATATTTCAGTGTGACAGAAACAATTGAAACACGATAAAGGAGAATGGATTAACCATGTTATTAAAGTGGTGAATAATAGACTTCCTAAGCAATTACTGCAGTATAAGTCAGAAGGAAAAAGAATTGCAGGAAGACCTGCAAGAATGTGAGAAGATTGATTTAAAACTTTCTGATTTCGGAACAGGTACAAATCAAAATTAATATAAAATTATGGAATATTCACCTGAAAGGTCCGTCTCCTCAACTTAATTAATCATTTAACTGTAGCGCTTTCAGGACTTGTCCCATTATCGGCAGGAGTTTTGAGTTTTGAATCCTGCCGATGATGGGACAAGTCCTGAAAGCGCTACAGTTAAATGATTAATTAAGTTGAGGAGACGGATCTTTCAGGTGAATATTCCATAATTTTATATTAATTTTGAATAATACCTCAACGGAACACATCATGAATCTTATAAAAGGTACAAATCATAAAAATGATGAAGCTGATACATGCATATATATATCCCATCCAGGCATTTATTTTACTTATCTTGTCATATTAAGCTTGCATTGCTCAATGTCAAAAAGGCTTAATTATAACATCGAAAACGCGTCACTGCTATAAAGTAAAAATATTCTCTTTAATTTGCTTACTTATTATAGTAGCGACTGGGTGGCAGGGGAGACCGAGTTCCCGCTACATCTGGTAATAATACAGAATATGTATAAGAAAAATAAATGTTTGTTCTGGATTCGCCTGATAGCGAAGTGGTAGCGCACTGAGATATCAACTCAGAGGTCCGGGTTCAAATCCCGTCCAGGCATTTATTTTACTTATCTTGTCATATATATATGGTCATATTCGGTGATTAGTAAATAAGATAGATGAAAACAAGCTCAATAGCTAAATTTTCTTCTGAAATTACTCAAAGGCTTCTAAATTCATATTATTTTAGATACTAATTTAACTTATTCGTCAAATGGGAGTCAATGACCAAGCACGTTTCAAAGAATTTTGTTTTCAATCAATGACAGTTGTGTTTTACCTCGCTATTTATCGAATCCTGTTTACCAAAATAAAGAAAGATCCTCCTTTTTAGTATGCTGAACAGGTCAGAGCATTATTTTACAGTGACTGACTCTAAAAAAAAATACGTTGAATGTAGCAAATAATGAACAGATTTCTTCGAACTACATATTTGATAATTGCGTGTTCAGTAATTGTGTTCTTAAATAATGATCTTGCTCAGCTGTTTCCTAAAAAATAGACAATAGCCTTCTTACTTACTCACTAGCACTATCAAACCCGAAGGTTCATGGCCGCGCGGACATAAGCTCTCCACACATCCCTATCCTGAGCTAATGCTTTCCAATCATTCCCTGTACAATCTACTTCCCTCAAATCATAGTTAATGTTGTTCTCCCACCTCATTCTTGGTCTACCAATTGGGCGTCTTCCCTCTGGCTTTCCTACAAGAAGTTTCCATGCACTCTTTTCATTCCCCATACGTGCAACATGTCCTGCCCATCGCAGTCTACGAGACTTAACTGTTCTTATTATATCTGACTTCCTATAAAGACCATGTAGTTCATTGTTATGTAGTCTTCTCCATTCACCTGTTTGTTCATCTCTCTTAGGTCCAAAAATTTTCCTAAGAACTTTATTCTCAAATACTCGTAATCTCCTTTCCTCCCTTAAAGTAAGAGTCCATGTTTCGCACCCATATAATATAACTGGTAGAATAACAGTTTTATATATTTTCAGCTTAACGTTTTTTGAAAGGAGTTGGGACATCAAAAGTCTCTGCAATGCATAATAGCATGCATTTCCAGAATTGAGCCTATGTTTAATTTCTTTGTGCATCTCATTCCTATTTGTGATTATTGTTCCTAGGTATTTGAATTCAGCCACTTCCTCAAAATTTCCCTCATTTGTCATTAGCTGTCCATTTCCATTATATACTGAATTTCTACGTGTGACCATATATTTAGTTTTACTGATATTTACTTCCAGTCCTAATTTCTTAGTGTTACTCAATAGTGTGTGCGTGTTGGCCTTTAGTATCTCCTCGCTATCGGCCAGTAGTACTACATCATCAGCATAAACTAACAGCTTATTAATACCATTGAGTTGTAAGCCTTCCTCATTCTCTAAAGATTTAATGGCATGCTCTAGTACAAAATTAAATAGTAGAGGAGATAGTGCATCTCCTTGCTTCAACCCATTCTGGATTTCAAAAGTGTCTGAAAACTGTTTGCCTACACGCACCCTACTCTTTGAGCCATTTAGACACATTCTTATAAGTCTAACCAAATTTTAGGAATTCCGAACTCCAGCAGGATACTATATAACTTCTCCCTCTTAATTGAATCATATGCTTTTTTGAAGTCTACATATAGTTGATGTACAGTACCATTATATTCCCATTTCTTCTCTAAAATCTGTCTTATACTGAAAATCTGATCTGTTGTAGACCTGTTTCTTCTAAATGCACATTGATGATCTCCTAGAATGTCATCAATATAGGGAGTAAGTCTGCTTACTAATATATTTGTTAGAATTTTGTACGAAGTTGAAAGTAATGAGATGCCCCTGTAGTTGTTGCAATCAGTTTTATCTCCTTTCTTATAAATTGGTAAGATAATTGATTCCTTCCATTCATCTGGAAGAGCTTCTTTTTTCCCAAATCATACTAAGCAACCAGCGTATCTTGTCCATCAATTTGTCTCCCCCTGATTTTATCAGTTCTGCTGGGATCTCATCTGAACCTGATGCTTTATACATCTTCAATTTTTCAATCGCCATTTCAACCTCTAATGCACTTGGCTCTGCGACTAGCATTTCTGCTGTCTGTAACTTATCCTCCTCAATGTCCTGTTCTGTATGTACATTTAATAGCTGATTAAAGTAACTTTTCCATCTATTTAATATACTCCTAGAATCTGCAATCATATCCCCATTTTCATTCCGAATTATGTTTGTTCTAGCCTGAAACCCCTTTCTTCTCTATACTAATTCCCTGATATAATTCTCTAATGTTCCTATTTTTTGCATTCATTTCAAGATCATTAATCTTCTCTCTCAAATATTCCCTCTTTTTACTCTTTAGTAACTTGGTGGTTTCCCGTCTAACACTACCCAATTGCTCTAAATTTACCTCATTTGGCTCGTGTAACCATTTCATTTTTGCTAGACTTCTTTTCATTACAATGTCGACACATTCCTCATCAAACCATTTCTTGTTTTGCCTCTTTTTTAAACAACCTATGCTTTCTGATGCTGACAATTTAATAGTATCTCTTATAGCCTCCCATTCTTTATTTATATCAGTTTCTTCTTCGTTTGCCACATTGTCATCTGAAGATTCCAGTACTTCAAATCTATTAGCTATTTTGATTTGGTATTCTTGCCGCATTTCATCATTTTTCAAGTTTTTTAATTCATATTTTACAGAATCATCTTTAGCGTTTGTTCCTCTCATAAGCGATAGCCGTTGTCTGATTTTCACTCTGACCAGATGATGATCCGAATTGCAGTCTGTCCCTCTAACTGATCTAACATCAATGATGCTACTGTGCCAGCGTTTATCCACTAATACATGATCTATCTGGTTCCGAGTTTCTCCATCTGGGGACGTCCAGGTGTATTTATGAATATCCTTATGCTGAAATGTTGTGCTCTTAAGAATGAGATTCTTTGATGTGGCAAATGTGACTAATCTAACCCCGTTGTCGTTACTATCTTCATGAAGACTGAATTTGCCTATTGTTGGTTTGAATATATCTTCCCGCCCCACTTTTGCATTAAAATCTCCTAAGACAATTTTCATATGATATCGTGAAAGGCTATCAAATAAGCATTCTAATACTTCATAGAACTCATCCTTGATCTTGTCATCTTTATCTTCTGTGGGGGCATGTACATTTACAATTATAAAATCATGTCGTTTACCCTTTAGAATTATGTATGATATCCTATCACTAACAAAGTTAATATCTCGGATAGCGGATAGGATCCTCCTTCTGACTAAAAAACCCGTTCCAAATGCAGGTCTTTCTGCACCCCCATAGTATATTGCAAAGCTTCCTGATTCCTGACTACCTTCTCCTGGCCACCTAACTTCCTGTAAAGCGACTATATCCAAGGGCGATTTATCCAATTCCCGCGTTAATATCTCTAGTGCCCCGCTATTGTATAAAGTCCTAACATTCCATGTTCCTAGGAACATGTCCCTGTGTTTGAGCCTTTGGCATGGGTTCCCTGAAGTAGTCCCCGCCCGGAGAACCGAATGGGGGACTATTTGACCTCCGGAAAATTTTACCCCAGATGAACCCATGTCCGCATTTCTTGACGGTTGTATTTTTACGGTGAAAGATCGTCACTCTTTCGCCCAAGGTACCTTTTTCGTCTGGCTTATCACCTTCGACCAGTCCGGCATGGGTAACCCTATCGGCAGCAATGCTACCGCCGGCATAACTCTCAGGATCATTTAAGCACGCAAGCCACTCCTTCAGTGTTGGTAATAATATACAGTTTTATGTGTTTTATTTTTTCTCCACTAGGATGAATTCTTACAGTATTGCGATCCCAGTGGGTTATCGCTGATTGCGATCCTATTTGGCAATAAATAATATCAAGTTGCAATGAGTAAACATAACCACTTAGTTCTGATTTGTTTTCAACCATCATCGTTTGCATTAAATATATAAATATTTTAAAATACAGGTAACCATATTTAAATAATGATTTTTGAGTAAACAGCTTAATTTTATTCGTTAAATAGTCCTAACAAATTACACTCTTGATTTCAATATCCTCTAGATAAATTGGAAATCACTCGAGGCATTACTTATGATAAATTACTAGGAATATATCTTTATCTCCAAAGGCTAGTATTTAATATTTTACGGTGTATTTTTTATACTTATAATTGTATGATTTGCATTTCTAACTAGAATTTTCGCTTTGAATTTGGCAAAAGACACTTTCATTATCATTTAGATGGATTATGTAATTTTTTTGTGCTGTTGTTTCGATATGTTCAGTATTTTGGTAGAATTCCAAATATCTTCAGTATTGTCAACATTTGTTTTATGAACCTCGTTTAGGGAATGATGGCGGCACTGTGACGAATCGTTGACGTTAGGAACAGCCCCTTAACACACAACAGGCGTGTACTCGTGGAAATCGTCCAGAAATTCACTCACATGAAAAAGCAAGAATCGAAATAAAAACTGGGTCCAATATTTACCTGCCCATGCATGTTCTCATTATTCTTCTGACGTCAAATATTTTATTGCTGGCAGACAGGTTCAATATATCACATTAGTCATTCGCAAACAATTTTGTTTTTTACGTCTGTTTAACACATAAATTTAATGGGAATATTAATAACGCCAAAAAAATGACTTACAAAACATTTGAATGCCATATGGCCATGTTATTTTTCTATAAAGTGGGCGGTAGAATACAATTTATTCAAATGCGTAATATAAAATCTAAATTAACTGATATTTTAAGTTTCACGTAATGAAAATAGTGCCTGCATTACTGTATAATAATCTATATTAGCATTTTGTATGTAGCTATAATTGTTCATCTAGAAAGATTTTCTTACTTTATTTTATTTTATGCTATGTTTTGTTAGTTTTAATATTGGACTACATTCGCATTGTGGATTGTTTATTATAAATTTTAGTAATATTATAAAATTGCAATAAATATTTGTATACAAAATGTTGTATTATTTTATCATTTCTTTGTTAAATTGAAGAGAAAGCCTCGTTCGCCATTAGTTTTGAGGTTTTCTGGTTCACACCAGATTGGGATATATATATACACACACTCGGACCAATGGATCTGTACCCCTACACCGCTGGCACCGTTCTTAGAAAAGTACACGTCTATACTCACACCATTTCACCGAACTCCCCTCCCACTACGTCAATCAGCAGCCACAGTAACTTATCGAGTAGGGATGTTGCCAAACTTCCGCCAGAGTCATGACTCTTGAATATTGAATAATGCAAGGTTGGAGTTGAGTTGACAACACTGAAGTGCAAGAGAGAGATAGAAAAAAAATATATATAGAAATGCAGGGAGAGAGATGATTTGCCGAGGCAGAAAAGGAAGTGGGCTTTAGTTCGCATATCTTACGGGGGGGGGGCACAAATCCGTCGGACGGACATTATATATATATATATATATATATATATATTTTTTTTATTATATTCTATGTTTTTGTTAGTATTAGCTAGTATTAGATCACATCATCTTTGTATTTTGTTTAGTCTGTATTTTAATATCTTAAAATTGTAATATGTATGTAATTTTTTGTTTAATTTTACTATTCGCTGGTTGAGAGGAAGAGAAGGCCTTATGGCCTTAACTCTGCCAGCTAAAATAAAGCATTATTATTATTATTATTATTATTATTATTATTATTATTATTATTATTATTTATTATTATATATATATCATGAACATTTTAGTGGGATCTGTCGCCTATAGGGAAATCTTCCCCTTTCCAGCCTAAGAACATGTTGTTTCCAATTTTGTTGATATTTTGTTATATCATTCAATATATTTTCGACTTTCAATTTTTTTCTCGTATCAATATTTCTTTGATGATCCAACCTTGTGAATCCAGGAAGTGGTCTCAAAAATCTCATATGTGCTGCTTCCAATTTATATTTTATCTCTCTGATTCAGGACCCAAACTTCACTTCTATATTTAAGTGCTGGTTTTGAAATAACATTATGTACACTTATTTTTCTTTCAGTTGACATTGATTTTCCAAAATTTGTTTTTATTATACAATTTAATTTATTATGTTTTTCTAATTTTTTTATTTGAACCCCATTTATTTTCTGAAATTATGTTTCCAAGGTAGTTAAAATTAGATACTTGTTCTATTATATGTCCATTTGTTTATATTTCAACTCTTTGCATATCTTAACGCAAAATTTCCAATGATTTGTTTTCGAAGTAGGTATCTTCATGCCATATTTGATTTGTTTTCGAAGTAGGTATCTTCATGCCATATTTGATTTGTTTTCGAAGTAGGTATCTTCATGCCATATTTGATTTGTTTTCGAAGTAGGTATCTTCATGCCATATTTGATTTGTTTTCGAAGTAGGTATCTTCATGCCATATTTGATTTGTTTTCGAAGTAGGTATCTTCATGCCATATTTGATTTGTTTTCGAAGTAGGTATCTTCATGCCATATTTTTGAGACACGTAAAAGAACATCAAACCTTAAAGGAGAGTCCTCAGAAAAAAATGTTAGCCTTTCGTGCACAAATCTGAAAAGTGACGTTACTGGCCTGAAGCGATGAAGTACGTTGAATAAGACATTAACTAATAATTATGTTTTGATGTGGGACAATTGTCCAGTGTCCCATAAAGGTTTGAGAAATTCGTAATGGAAATTTTCGAGCATCCTGTTTGTAAAAAGCTATTAGCGTGTCTGATATTATTGTAATTTTCATTTTATAGATCGAATGATTCATATCAAAACAATACCTTTTTTTCGCAGTGGAATAAAACTGATAAGGCGACATTAAATACACAACTTTGGAGTTATACTTTATGAAACCTTCCTTATAACCTTGCACGACATTTACACATAAAACTTGGTTGTGTATAGGCTAAATCCTTTGCAAACTAATGATATACGTTTTATATATTTTATATGTGCCTTACGCTTAACAAATTACATATCTACTCAACTTTTCTCAATCATGTCACGCTACAATGCAACATAACAGAGAAACTTGCCTTAGAAAATAAAGTATTGGATTCATATTCGGAAGGTCCGGGATTGAAATATCGGATTAACGTTTCTTCTTCTTTTCACAGTTTGGTATTAATATAAATATAATATAATAGGCATGTCCACCGCTGTGGTCTCGAGATAGCGTGCTGCCTTGTCACGCAGCGGGCCCGGGTTCGATCCCCGGTCGGGGCAGTTTTTCTGGGTGAGGTTTTATCGGGGTTTTTCCTCACCTGTAAGACAAATGTTAGGAAAACTTTAAGGCCCAAACGGTCCCCGAAATTAAATGGCCATCCTTATCATTATCACCATCATCATCCTTCACCGGTGTGGGAAGCTACCACACCTACAATTGCCTAGTAAACCTGCAAGCATAGCATGAAAATGCTATGATTGCAGTGAAGGACCTGCCTTCGGGCAGAATTACTATGGATGGATGGATAATAGGCATAAAGAACTTCTCATTTAATAAAGTAAATTAATTAATTTATAATAAAATAAATACTCAAAACAACAAATCTAATTCTAAACAATCTTAAAGAAATAAATCTTAAATAACAAATTGATATAAGCTTCACAATCTAAGATAAAAAAGTAACGCGAATAGGAAGTAAATATCAATAAAACTAAATGTGTTATTAACACATGTGGAAATAATAATTAACCCATAAGCGCACCAGTTAGTTATGTGGGTCGAGAAACATTTATTTTTCTTTTTGTTTTAAAAAATCCAAAAAGCCTAATTAATAAATGGGTAGGTTTTTTTAATTTTGGACATTTAAATGCTTCAAAACATCATTTATTTTTAATAAATGTATGTTTGTAACCTGAAAATGCTTTGGAATCACTGCCTGGTCCTCATTAATTGGCTAAAATATAAATTTCTGTGCTGCAATTTAAATGTTCCGGAGTACAGTGCAAGCAATTTTATGTTTAATTGTAAATATTATATAATTCAACACAAATTTAAATAATTTCTACTCGTTCGTTTTCTATTACTTTAGTTAAAATATTAAATAAATTAAACCATTTTTTCTTATAGGAAAAATTAAAAATTTCAGGGTGTAATGGAAATAATCATTTAGAAATATATGTGGGCAATTTTGGAGAAGTGGCGGAATTAAAATATCTAGGAACAATAATAAAAAAAAGCAATGAGGAATGAGGTGAAGAAATAAAATTAAACATAGACTCAACCCTAGATATTCTTGATATTTTGCATTAAACGTTTCTAGCCTTCCCATGTTATCTAAAAAACATTAAATTAAATTTTTAGAATTTCACAATATGCCTAATAATAACAGTTACGCGTCATTTTGTTTTCTTGAGATATGCGGTCCGCCACATTTAATTAACTGACACGAGAAATAAGTGTTTTGCTAATTTAAGGGTTAAATAAAATTACTGACTAACCTTTGAAGATTAGCATATAATTCCGACGTATTCACTTCGAATGTTAAAGAAGATCTTTCCGGAGTAAATTAAAAAATACAACAACTAGGCAATCATTGTATTTTCTTCTTCTTCTTCTTCTTCTTGTAAGCCCATGTTTCCCTTAACAGAGATTTAGACGCTCTCCTCCTACAGGGAAGAATTTGAACCTTACTAATTTAGTTAAACTTGTTTTCGTATAGATGTCATTTGAGTGGTCCGTGGTCAGCGTTCCGCCTCATACTGACATCTAGGAAACCAAGGTAGTACTAGGACGGGAAAATTCGGTACATTTTGCTTAGAGGTCTTTTCATTCAGGCTTAAGGATCTTTTACGAGCCTGAAAATCTTCAGACTCGGGACCCATGGCTTAAAGTCCCTCACGGAGGACTTGCTCCTTGGATTTTTCCGTCCTAAAAATCCATCGACTACTAAATCTAAATATAATAATTAATTTATGCTTGGGATGAATTCTGAGAAGACACGAATAAATGTGGAATACAAGATGTAGTCAAGTGGATAAAGAGAAAATAATTGTATGGAGAAATCATATCTCAAGAATGCCGCAAAAATCGCCATAACGGGGTAAATAGACACCCCAAAACTTTTAGCACGACCAAAAAAAAAAAAAAGAAAGAAAAATTATAAAATTGTTACATTATAGGCCCGTCTCCTCAGATTAGTAAAATATTATATCACTGTAGGCCTTTCGGGATAGTCCCATCATCAGCAGAAGGGCAGGATATATAGGCTATATATATATATATATATATATATATATATATATATACCTACATATCTATACAATGTTGTATTCAGAGTCAGTAGATATAGACCCATCTCCTGCTCCCTCTGCTGATGATGAGCCTAGTCCCGTAAGGGTTATAGAAAATTAATATTTTACAAAGTTGAGGAGACAGGCCTATAACCAACCAACTAACTATCTGACTCACTGACTCTATTAAACCCGTAGGTTAATGGCCGCGTAGTCACAGTCTCTCCATACATCCCAATCCTGAGCCATTGTTTTTCAATCATCCGCTGTTTAATCCACTTACCTAAAATCATGCTTAATGTTATCCTCCCACCGCATTCTTGGTCTACCAACTGGGTACTTTCCCTCTGGTTTTCCAAAAAGAATATTCCATGCTCCTCTCTCATTTACATTCGGGTCACATGTCATGTCTATCGTAGTCTACGAGATTTAGCTATTATTCTTATATATGGCTTCCTATAAAGACCATGTAGCTCATTGTTATGTAATTATCTCCATTCACCTGTTTCTTCATCTCTCTTTGGTAAAAAAAATTCCTAAGAACTATATTCTCAAATGCTCGTAATTTTCTTTCATCACGTAAAGTAAGAGTCCATGTTACACATCCATATAATATAACTGGTAGAATAACTGTTTTATATAGTTTCAGTTTAACGTTTTTTTTTAAGCAGTTCAGACGACAACAGTCCATGCACGCATTTCCAGAATCGAGCGTATGTTAATTTGTTAGTGCACCGCATTCCTGTTCCTAGGTAATTGAAATCGGCCAGTTCTTCAGCCTTTAAAGGTAACAATTTTATAATTTTATGTTATAATTTTAATTTGTGACTAATAACTCAACGGAGTTTTACTACGAATTTTATTATTGTTGACGTCAAAAAGATGGTTGGAGAATTGGTCTCCTGTTTCACAATAAACAAACACGGTTTGAAAAGGACATGACTCAGGTCTTACACCAAGATGAAGCGGAAAAAAGATAAATTAAATAGATATTATCTCTATCGCATATTGTGATAGGCGTACAATTCTCGTAAGTAAAGCCACGAGTGATTTCCAAAGTATCGATAAATTCGTGAGTCGTGAATTTATCTAGAGAATTTGGAAATCAAGAGTGGCATTTGTTAGGAGTATTTAACGAATACAATCAAGCTGTTTACTCACAAATCATTATTTCTATTGTTATTTTAAAATATTTACATATTTAATGTAAACAGCGATGTTTCAAAAGAAATGAGAAACGATTGGTAAGCTTCATTTCCTTCCTTTGTTCATCACTGCAGCCAGATCATAATATTATTTATTGCCAAAGGATCGCAATATTGTAAGAATGCACTCTATTGGAGAAATTTATAATTATCAATATAGGTATTAATTAATTTGATGGCCTATGATGTAAATATGTCAATTATATTTTTCTGCAACGTCATTTCCTGGAAAAAAATCGTTTAAGAAAGTGCAAGCAGTGTGTTTTTTTTTTTGGTGGTATAATCAATTGTTACAAACGTGTTTATATTATGTATCGCATGCGCTTTCTGCTGACATTCATACACTATATATACAATCTGGTAGCCGTATTTGGTACGGGGTCAGTCACTGCAAAATAATGCTATGACCTATTCAGAATGTTAAAAAAAGGAGGTGCTTTCTTTATTATGATAAACTTTAGTTGGTAAATTTTAGGCGAAACACGACTGTGATTGGCTGTAATTAAAAAAATCATTGAAATGTGATTGGTCATTGACTCCCATTAGAGGCATGAGTTAAATAGTCTGCATGAAGAACTTGACTTTCAGCTGTGTATGTCAGCTCACGTGGATTTCATATTTTTGAGCATGACTGTACATGCCTTGCATATCCCATGATTATGGTGTGCATATCAGATGTTCCCTTGAGAGCAACCTTCAACCCTAAATATGACAGACTGAATGGTAAGAGGGCGAATTCTGCCTTATCGGTCTATAAAACCAGTTTCCAGTAACTCTTGCAAGTACATTTTTATTTTCCACCACAAAATAAGGCAACATTTTTAATACTTTCATGTCATATTGTTGACATTTCCCACAGCGACTCTTTCTGTTCATGCCACAGCAGTAGGTAAAGTCATTTATGTAACTATGAATATTGTTTAATGAAGATTGATATCAAGGTAGAATTAAGTATAAAGAGACAAAAATTACATTTTCTAGTAATAGCAGGACTTTATTAGAGTAGAAATATAATATTATTTTCTAATATATCCCACGGCAGCAAGTCGTACGTATAGAGGAACTTCGAATAACTTGTACCCCGGTTTTGAATTTGTTGTTTTCCTTCTTTTAATTAAGGAATTTGAAATTTTTAAAATTACAGTGTTTATCATTAGTGTTTGAATTATGGAATAGCATTGTTATTTTATTTATATTTATTTATTTAGCCTGATGCAGTTAAGGCTATGTGGCCTTCTCTTCCACTCACCAGGACACACATATATTACATCAGAATATAACAATCTCTATTAACTCTAATATTAAATGCTAAATAAATATTTGATCAAAAATATATCAATTATATTACGATACAATCATTTAATGTTAGTTAAAATTAAGACTAAAACTAATAATAAATGTATACAAGCAAGGCATATTAAATTGTCCCTGTCTTTTGTAGCCTATATAAAAAATGAAAAATAATGGGATATAGAAAACTAATTTTACGATTATAAAATAATTAAAACGAAACAAATGAAAATATTTGTTAATTTTAATATTATTTTCATAAATAATTTAATTTATTAATTGTTAAATGATACTGTAAGTGAGGTGTATAAGTTAGTTTGTTATTAAAGAATTCTATATTTTATTCAAATATAGAAACATCTTCATAATTTATATATTTTTTTTACATTACAGGAAAGGTCAACTTTAATCTCCATATTTGGATAAAATGGACTCCAGAGTCCACCTTAGATTTTAGTTTATTTTTAAGTTTATTTCCTCTGTTAATTTATACAGACAGGCATAGATTAATCTGAAAATATTTATGACCGATCATAATTAAAAAGCTTGATATTTATTTAATGTTTTGGTAAATTGTTGATTATAGCATTCATACGTCATCCAACTGCTAAAAGCGACGGTCTTTGGGTTTAGTAAAAATACAAGGATATTAAATAACATTAATTAAGTGATTGGTTTTTACAGATAGCATCCTCATTGATAAAATATACGTATTCGTGTAAAGTGAACCCAGGTCCTCGTGGAGGGTATACATTAACCGAATTCCTTCGTTATGTTTAATTATTTTATACAGCCACAATGCCACATAATATTAAACAAAACCCATCAGTACATTAAAACAGCATCTAAAATATTTAGGATTTTTGTTTCAATATTTGTAATATTCATTAGCAGATATTAAGAATAGGTTCTTAGCTTGAAAAACTTTTGAAGTGGTAATTTTCATAAATATAACTAATAAATCTTTCTTCGCACAAAGAATAAAAGAAACTGACCTTGAACCCGTCAAAGTTGTTGAGGGAAAGAAGATAAAGTATTTTCTGTTCGAGGGCAGCATCAATTAAAGAAGATAGTAAGAGGAACTACTCAACAGATGGGGCCACATTACCCGAACATCCTATAAAAAATGTTTAGTAAATATATAAAAACCAAACAAATAGAAACATCACAATTACATAACAAAATAAACATTTAAGCTAAGTAGTACATTCATTTAGTATTATAATTAAATTTTGTTTCCACATTTCAAAAGACTTGCGAAAATTCGAGTCTCCATGAGGGAAGAAATTTTCTCATGGAATTTCTGCCAGTATGGAATCAGGGTTCACCCAGCACACAGTGAATCAGTAACGAAATCTAGTTGGAAAAAAACTATTTTCACTTACCCTCGTCAATTTATTTATTTTTTTCACTCTATTATAATTGTTATATGACTTTTCTTGACCTATCTGCAAAGGAGGATGGAATTCTAAAGTTTATGAAGACAATATTTTCATCGGAAGTCGCCGATAATTAAGAACTCATCTGGTCCGTCCCAGTTGTGTTATTAACGTTGTATGGTCAAGTTCAGTGAGCTTTTCTTCTTATTCTGTATGGATACTTTACCTCAAGGTTTGTACTTTGCATTGATATATTTAAAGGTTTTCTATATAATAAGATACTAAATTAAATCCAGGCGTGGAATCGTACCTTCCAAACACTAAAAAATTTACACAATCGTCTTATTTTAAATTGAGCTACAAAGAAAACAGTTCAGAACAGTACGACAAATTTTAGTTAGAATATAGAGTGTTTTATTGACTTTAATTTCCGCGCAATAACATGTGTGCAAATTATTGCGTTTTTAATTAGCTACCTCATTACAGGAGGCGGTCAGCAACTGAGGCCTACCGTCACGAGCAGGGAATTGTTTGATTTAATATGGAATCAAGTGTTCAATAGAGGTTAAAAGTTATCATTTAGTAAATGAATTGGGGATAGGGAATGTTAGGAGAATGTTTTAAATTATATGGGAAAAAATTGAGAAAAAAATTTTGTCAAACGTAGGAAGTTGTGCACGAGAAAAAAAAATCTACAGAAATATTCTGATTGGCTAGAAAGTGGATGTTAACATTCCCGTTATTAAAAATTAATTTAGAACAATGACAGTCTTTGCAAAATCCTGTTCCATCTGCTTATGGAATTTGAAGACGCAAAATATCTTTCGAAGAGACTGGAATAAATGCGCATATCCTGGCGCATCATTACCACCATCATCAACTCTCATATCATCAGGGCAGCGTAATCCCGCCTTCCAGTGTCCCAACCTCAGAAGTAGGTTACAAGTACGCCGTGCCAGGAGAGAACACCACAAATGTCGAAACGACAACCTGGGGCATTGAAAAAATCTATTCCAGGTTGAGAAAACTAGCTATACCGGCTGGGGAACCCGATATGCTGCCATAGATGATCTATCAGTACTGGCTGAATGATCTTCCTCTGTGATTAACACTATGGATGTGAGGCCAGCAGCCGGATGGTAGGTCAAGGGCCCTTTAGGCCTGACGCGCCATGGATTTTGTATTGTTTATTGTCTTACATATTTATTTATTCACGAATTCGAACCTTTTTAATTTCCCTCATCTTGTCCACAAATTTGCCCATATTTGTCAAATTTCTTGAGTTTACTATCAACTCGTAGCATGTCAATCAGATACGATTTTTTTATTATATCCAAAGATTAAAACCCTTTTTTACCTTACGGTATATCCATCCATAGTAATTCTGCCCGAGGGAAGGTCTTTCACTGCAATCATAGCATTTTCATGCTATGCTTGTAGCTTAATAGGGAATTGTAGATGTGGTAGCTTCCCGTTGCTTTCTACACCGGTGAAGGATGATGATGAAAATGATAAGGATGATGATGATGGTCATATGATTTCGGGAACAGTTTGGGCCTTAAAGTTTTCCTGACATTTGCCTTACAGGTGAGAAAAAACCCTGATGAAAACCTCACCCAGAAAAACTGCCCCAACCGGGGATCGAACCCGGGACCGCTGCGTGACAAGGCAGCACGCTACCTTGAGACCGCAGAAGTGGACAAAAATAATATAGGTAGAACCCCGGGTTAAAAAATATTGACCTCACCGGGAATCGAACCTGTGACCTTTTACATTTGAACCAAGTCATAAGGCAGTGACTAAGCGTTTGTTGTAGAACGGGTTACATGTTACAAACTACGTATTTCTATTTTAAAGCTGATATCTGGCTTCTGAACGTTAGAACGGGCCACTAGTTACAAAATATTTACATTATTTTCGATTATGTTTAATTACATCGTGATGGAACCTAATAATAATTGAATTATTCCATCAGGTGGAATATTTTATGGACAAAGTGAGTTATTTTTGTTAGATTTTAAATCTTAATTATTATATAAAATCTGTCCACCGCTGTGGTCTCGAGGTAGCGTGCTGCCTTGTCACGCAGTGGGCCCGGGTTCGATCCCCGGTTGGGCAGTTTTTCTGGGTGAGGTTTTTATCGGGGTTTTTCCTCACCTGTAAGACAAATGTCAGGAAAACTTTAAGGCCCAAACGGTCCCCGAAATCATATGGCCATCTTCATCATCCTTATCATTATCATCATCATCATCATCCTTCACCGGTGTGGAAAGCAACGGGAAGCTACCACACCTACAATTCCCTAGTAAAGCTGCAAGCATAGCATGAAAATGCTATGATTGCAGTGAAGGACCTGCCTTCGGGTAAAATTACAATGGATGAATATAAAATTTAAAAAAAATATATAAAATTGTGCGTGAGATCTCAGTCGTTCTCGAGTAAAATTTACGAGGTTGAAAATTATGTTGGCCTATAGCACTTTTAATGCTGCTGAAGATGGAGCGCGTTTCCTTAAGGTATTGCTCGATATTTATGAATCATAAATTTTACCCGAGGACAACTCAGATCTCATATAAATTTTATAATTTACACTATTATATTATTGTGATATGAACAGTGATTCAAAATTATTTTTAAAAATTTGAATGCTATGAATGGAATGTAAATCCAATAAACTTCCAAATGTTCAAAATGTTTTCAAGGTAGTGACTACATTATATTGGGCTCTGTTCTATCTAGACTGTAGAGGTAGTGTAACCGGAACCCTAATAAATGGAATGTAATTCCGATAAACTGACAAATGTTGAAAATATTTTCATGGTAAATACTAATTTTATTGGACTGCATTCTCTCCAGAATACAGAGGCATTATAACCGGCGCGGCGGCGATATAATATTCCTGTAAGTTTGCATTCCTCCTCTGCCCACAATTCTATTACGATTCATTGAAACCGATTATGTACATTACTATTAATATCATGTCTTTTAGTTTATACAATATTAAAATAAATGGTTTGTCTGCAGATACAAAAAGGAAAGCTGAGTTAAGGAAAGAGTGGAGAATGCTGAGTTTACAGAAAGACCTGCTCTTGAGCAGAACACTATGAATGAATTAGTTTATACGTAGGTATATAATGACAATAGAAACTGGAGTAAAACATAAAAACAAATATTAGGCCTATTTATTTAATGCAGGGCACTTGAAATACAAATCATTCACTCAAATTAATATAACAGCACCAATAAATAGAGGTGTAAGATAAGAATATCCGCTTTCATCCTCCCTTTAAATATTTACATTGACGATATCATACAATTGTAATTGACAGATAAATTTGGACTCACATTTCAAAATAAGATCTTTGTCATCCTAGTTTTTGCAGACGACCTAGTTCTAATATCTAGCTCAGAAGATGGTCTACAGAAATCACTATTTCAATTAAATAACATTATACAGAATTATAATTTCAAAATATCAGTAAGTAAAACGAAAATCTTAGCTTTTAAGGATCAAATACCGTTAAGAGCTAAAATAATACTGAAGGGGAAACCCGTTGAATAAGTGAACCATTTTAAATGCCGGGTTATGAAATCTCCCATTTTAAAAATAAATATATTTTTTAACAAAGTTACTAAATGTGGCACAATTAAGAGAATATAAAAAATACAAGAAAAGAAACAAAACCAAAATTTTATAAAGCAGTGGTGGTCCCCTTAGTGTTGTAATGAAGTGAATTTTGGGTTTTAACTAAAAGAGAAGAGGATATACATAAAAGCAGCTGAAATGAGATTTCTGAGAAGTGTAGCCGCTGCAAACTTCTAAATAAAGGAAGAAGTGAAGATATTAGAAATGAGCTAAATCTTTTTAAACTTCAAATAAAATAAAATAATCTAAAAAAACTGGGAAGAACATGTTCAAATAATGAAAGATGAACTCATACCAAAAATTATATTTAATTACAAACCAAAAGGAGACAGGAATGTTGTTAGACCGAAAAAGAGATGGATTCAACTTTTTCAATGAGAATCTATGAGACCGAAACAAGTTACATTAGCTTAATCCGTGATTGTTGATGATGATGATGTAGGTATATATGTTATATATATGTTTTATGTGGCACGAATGGGAAATGAAAGAGGGGCTTGAATTCTTCATACGCTAACCAGAAGGAAAACGTCCAGTAGGTAGGTAAAGAATGAGGCGAGAAAGTAACATTAATCATGATTTGAGGGAGGTAAATTATACGTGAAATTATTGGAGATCATTAGTTCAGGATAAAGGTGTATGGAGAGCTTATGTCACAGCGGCCATGAAACTACGGGTTTTATACTGCCATTGAGTTAGTTAGCTATTAATTAATAATAAGATACTTGAAAAATCAGCTAACGATCCTCCTGTTGATATATAGCTACTGAAAGTATGATTAATTTTATATTAATTAGTTTTATAAAATAATGGTTGGAGTGATAGGTATCAACATGAAAGCAGGAAATGAGAATTGAAGCAGCGGAAATTAAATTTCTGAGATATGTTGTGAGATATGCATAACTGGATAAAAAAAAGAAGTGAACATTTAATATAAAACATTTTAATTAATAGATAATAAAAAAAATATATAAAAATATTATAAAATTCACACCTGTTAGTATCACTTGTCCTCAACTAAAACAAACTTACGAACTTCTGTTTATAAGACTTGCTCAGAAATTAAAAATGTAGGCCATTCAGAAGACAGTCTTCCGTCATCAGCATCTACAATAGTACTCTGATACAAAAGGTATGAATTTTATAACTTTAATATGTTAATCAATAACCTACGCCAATTTTGGAATGTATTAAACAGTACCAACTAAATTGGAAACACCATCTTGAAAGAAAAATTTCAAATCGGATCACCAAAGCTGTTTATAATTATATACCAAGAGGACGAAGGTCTCTGGGCCGTCCTATGAAACGCTGGATGGAAAAGTTTCTATAGGATCGTAACAGGCCTTGGCTTAATACTTGGAAGGAAGGAAGGAAGGAAGGAAGGAAGGAAGAAGAGGACTTCAACGGTGGTTTTCCATTTATTTAAGACGGTATTCTGAATAAAATAAAGTAAAAATATCACTGAGCAAAAAAGAAAAATAAACTTTTTTTTTTGTCTCAGAAAAAAAAATTGTGATTCTGATAGTATTTTTGCTCCTGAATTCAAATATGATATGGGTTATCCTCCATCACACAAGGTTTCCGAAGACAGGAATTTATAATTTCAAACACTTTAATATTTTCTACATTCGTAACTACACAATATTCGAACATTCGGACTCACCTAGAAAGTAAGAAATGACGTTTTTCTGATACATTTTGCCTGTGGAGCATCCCTCTTGATGGTCCAAAAATAATCGGCCAGCATATTAGGATTCCATTTCCCTTGATATCTCTTTTCCATAGCTGAAATCTCCTGATGAAAGTGTTCCCCGTGCTCATCGCTCACTGCGCCAAGATAATAAATGGACGAAAAAACGTTTATTAAAAAATATTTATTCAAGTACATTAATTTAATTTGAAATAAAAAAAATGTTGGCGATGGAGAAATTCCGAATACATATTTGAAAACACGATAAAAAACTGCATTAAGTATAACTATTGATACTCATGAGACAAAAATCATGTTGACCAGTGTAATTGGAAAACACATAGGCCTATACAGGGAATGAAAGCGACCGCATAACAAAACTGTAGACGAACTACACAATCCAAAGGATAGATGGACTCAACAGTTAAAAAATGAGATCGTAACATGTCTTACGAGGCTTATCCATGAAACCCATGATGATGATGATTAATTAGTTTAAACGTTAATGAAAATTGTATCTCTCCTTTATTTATTCTCTAATAATGCATAAAATAATTTTAGATCTCATAGAATATCCAATAAATATAATTTTACAATGGCGAAGGCTGGTGAATGGCGTAGCAATTTAGATTTTTCTTGTATCAATTTACAAAGGAAGAATTAAATTTGTTTTCCTTTTTATCTGTCCTACATTTGACAATAACTTTCTTTCCAATTATAAGAAGGAGCTTTCATTATAGAATATAAAGTGTATCTTGAGGCCTTCCTTTGCTACTTTCTTTTAAAATTTTGTTCTTTGTTATAATTGTACTTTTATCCAGCTCCTTGACAACGTGAAAATCGTATCCTGAGTGAAGATGTACACTAGCAATTGTAGCTACTGGGGATATTTTCACATATTTCTTTATTTCTTTTCCTTAATCTAAACTATCTATTTGTACTGGTGGTCGCCAACCGGTCGAAATTCGATCACAATTCATTACATTTTAAAGTTTCTCACATATACGTCATTATGCATTATTTTTCTATTTATTTTAAAAATTCGAACGATAGGAAATATGTGGTATACCTTGGCTAATCCATATTTAAAAAACAATAACACGTTATTTGACATTTGTATACCATTTATACTATTTAAAATTTAATTTGGCCTATTATTATGTGTAGGGAATATATATATATATATCATAATCATCATCATAGTACATCCACGAATTTAGGCCATTTGTTGACCTGTTTCGGCCTCAAGAGAAACACCATCCAAAAGTCTTTTGAGTGGACGTCCTGGTCTTCTTCTTCCTGCAGGTTGATATCTTAACGGTTGTAAGGGATAGTGACGTGTGTATAACCTCTCCTACCCAATTCTCATCCTCACCTTCTCGTGGTACAACCCGTCTCACAAACGAGGCTCTGAGGACCGAGTCACGGCGGTATAACCGTTCCATCGGGTACTGAGTAAATGCGGTATCCTAATGTCTGTCCAGAGACTAAAAGGTAGCAGCCCTACCACTGGACTACTTAGCGTCGGGCCAGTAACCTGTCCTAAGGAACTTCAAAACTACTTTCAAGTCTCAACTTAGATATATATATATATATATATATATATATATATATATTTCCCTTCTTCTTTTTCTCCCTCACTCCGACCCTTCAACGTTCTATATCGAGGCATAATGAAAGTAGGTGCGAATATGTAAATATAAAAATGTGATGACATCACTGAAACAAAATTAGAGAGGGTTTAATTTAAATTCAGATAATAAAACGTACTTACTTTTTAAACCACTAATACGCGAGAGTAAGTCAATTCACATAGCTGCTGCACAATTTTATTTTTGCAACAATGTACTTTCAGTATGAACGTAAACAAATGAGTGTTTAATACACATAAATTCCTTAGAGACAATTTATTTTATTTTGTTTAATATATTTTATTTATAAAATATATTTTATATAAATTTCATTTTTCTGCACTTCCCCTCTATATGAACTTTAATTATGCCAAATAACACACTCCACCGTGCGCGCAATGTGTTTAAGAAAGGCGAACAAAGTGTTTTCATCACGTATTAATATATAGATGTTTCACCAACATTTAGAGATTCTTCTGTGACAGTTAACGTATATATCATATTACCGTACGTACTATACGGACGGAACTAAAAAAAATGCATAGGTGTAATAAAAAAATTGCTTTTGTACGCCTGAATGGCTTACGGTGCCTTATCATATACACCAAATTAATGCACACAGAATTGAATATTTAAAAAACGTTCTGGACAGCCTATGACTATTTTTTATGGAAAACTCACAATAACCATTTTTGTCGTTCATCTAATTTAACATTTTCCAATACTATTATAACATTTCAGCTAATTGATGGCAAGAAGATCGGGATAAGTAGATTCCTGGCAACTCCGGATTCTCTATCATAAGAGGCAGTGGGACATCGCTCGCCGTTAACGTTCTAGGAGCCCCAATTTTTGTTTAATCGAATTAAAACTTGGCATATAGCAATTAATTAAAAAACATCGGGGTAAGTAGATTCCCGGGCAACGCCGATTAATTAGCTAGTATTTGATGTTTTATATTATACAAGGGTATCCACGAAACTACTGAGTAATACTAAGACATTGGGACTCGAAGTAAATATCAATAAAACTAAATATATGGTCACACATAAAAAAGCATTATATAATGGAAATGGACAGCTGATGACAAATGAGGGAAATTTTGAGGAAGTGGCTGAATTCAAATATCTAGGAACAATAATCACAAACAGGAATGAGATGCACAAGGAAATTAAACATAGGCTAATTCTGGAAATGCATGTCATTATGCATTATAGAGACTCTTGACTTCCCAACTCCATTCAAAAAACGGTAAACTGAAAAGATATAAAACTATTATTCTACCAGTTATGTTATATGGTTGCGAAACATGGACTCTTACTTTAAGGGAGAAAGGAGATTACGAGTATTTAACAATAAAGTTCTTAGGAAAATTGTTGGACCAAAAAGAGATGAACAGACAGGTGAATGGAGAAGACTTATTAACAGTGAATTACATGGTCTTTATAGGAAGCAAGATATAATGAGAACAGTTAAGTCTCGTAGACTACGATGGGCAAGATATGTGGCACGAATGGGGAATGTAAGACGTGCATGGAAGCTTCTTGTAGGAAAACCAGAGGGAAAACGCCCAACATTAGCTATGATTTGAGGGAAGTAGATTATACAGGGGATGATTGGAAAACATTGACTCAGGATAGGGATATATGGAGAGCTTATGTACGCGCGGCCATGAACCTACGGGTTCGATAGTGCCAGTGAGTTAGTTAGTTATCCACGAAAACCCAGCTAATTTTTCATATTTTAATAAGAACCCCGTGATTATGATAAGTTATGAAATATGTCCCTTGTTAAATTTCACCCTCATATTCCCGTTCTATTTGATGAAGAAATGCCAAGTCTTCTAAATATAAACATGCAAGACGTATCATATATTTTCAGCCAAGTTTAAAGTTGCCTTATTATATAAGGAACACACCGAGGGCCCCTCCTTCTCTCATTTTAAACCTCTTCAGCCCTGCTTTAGGGCCATAGAAATTTATTTAACAACACCGACCCTTTCCACCCCCTCCCTTCAACCCTCGGAACACATAGATTATGCACGCGTTGCTTACTACGACCAAATGTTGCAGCAATGAAGCAGGATGTCTTAATCAAGGGTAGCAAACACAAACACCCCCGCGACGCGAGAGAAAATCCCTTGTAATTGACGCACCCTCTTGTTCGTCACCAGGGTTACTTGTTGAGACCGAAACTATCAAAACCACTTACATTCTTGTAGGGGTGAATCTCTAAACAATTAGAAGGATGTACTTTAATGGCGCTCATTTAGAGTTATGATTTATTACGGTAAGGAAGCTTAATTCCTTGCATTTTCATAAGGGAGCTTTAAGACATTAATGTCATAGTAACAACCCCCTAATGTTAGCAAGCACTTGACCACTAAGTAAGACTAAAATGTTGTTAATTTCTTATGGAGTCTTATGGAACAGACATACAACCAGGAAAAATAAGTTACAAATATATAATTCAATAGTGAGAAGTACTGTCACATATGGAGCTGAAGTTTGGAAATTCAACAAAAACTTAGAACAGAAACTTATGTCGATGCAAATGGATTTCTTGAGGAGGGCAGCAAGATGTTCAAAATTTAGACAAAATAAGAAATACTGTCATAAGAGGAAACATTAATATTGGCTATTCAATAGTAGATTGTCCACCGCTGTGGTCTCGAGGTAGCGTGCTGCCTTGTCACGCAACGGGCCCGGGTTCGATTCCCAGTCGGGCAGTTTTTGTGGGTGAGGTTTTTATCGGGGTTTTTCCTCACCTGTAAGACAAATGTCAGGAAAACTTTAAGGCCCAAACGGTCCCCGAAATCATATGGCCATCGCAATCATCATTCATATTCATCTTAAATTAGGGATTCTCCTGGCGCACCACTATCATCATCACCCGTCATATCATCGGGGCATCATAACCCCGCCTTCCAGGCGCCCCAATCTCAGAAGTGGGTTACAAGTACGCCATGCCAGGAGAGAACGCCAGGAATGTTGAAAGACAACCTGGGGTATTTGCAAATATATATATATATATATATATATATATATATATATACGGTATAAGCAATTGAATTGGTATGGGCACGTACGACGAATGCAATAAGAAAGATTACCCAGGAAAACATTGGAATGGTGTCCACCTGGTAGAAGGAGGAAAGGAAGACCTCGAAACTCGTGGATGCAGGAAATAAGAACTGGAATGAGAGCAAGAGGACTGGCGGACATGGATTGGATGGAGAGAGACGAGTGGAGAAGAAAAGTAAGACTTTAGGCACAGAAAGATGTGTAAACATTGAAATTCTGTATATAAATGCATACATTTCTTACTCTTATGTTTATCTCTTCAAAACAAAAAAATCCTTAAAAATAAATATTCCTTTTCTATTGTATTTCTAAAATATGTGAATATTGCCTTTTCTATCCTCCTTATTTTTTCTTATTCCGAGGTCCTTACAGTCCTTTGTCCCTAAGAATAGTTTACTCATTTTTGTGCTTAGTGGGTTTCTAGGCAGCTAAATAACATTTTCATCATTAATGATTTCAGCGAAGTAGATTATACACGGGTTATTGGAAAACATTAGCTCCATCCATCCATAGTAATTCTGCCCGAAGGCAGGTTCTTCACTGCAATCATAGCATTTTCATGCTATGCTTGCAGCTTTACTAGGGAATCGTAGGTGTGGTAGCTTCCCGTTGCTTTCCACACCGGTGAAGGATGATGATGATAATGATAAAGGTGATGATGGCCATATGATTTCGGGGACCGTTTAGGCCTTAAAGTTTTCCTGATATTTGTCTTACAGGTGAGGAAAAACCCCGATAAAAACCTCACCCAGAAAAACTGCCCCGACAGGGGATCGAACCCGGGCCCGCTGCGTGATAAGGCAGCACGCTACCTCGAGACCATAGCGGTGGACTAATATTAGCTCAGGATAGGGATTTATGGAGAGCTTATGTCCGCGCAGCCATGAACCTATGGTTTCGACAGAGCCAGTGAGTTAGTTAATACATTTCATGATAAAATTCTGTAGATTCTAATTAACTAATGAACTCACTGACTCTATCGAACCCGTAGATTCATGGCCGCGCAGATATCAGCTCTCCATACATCCCTATCCTGAGCTAATGTTTCTCAATAATTTCCTGTAGAATCTATTTCTCTCAAATCATGGATAATATTATTCTCCCACCTCATTCTTTATCTACCAACTAGGCGTTTTCCCTCTGGTTTTCCTACAAGAAGCTTCCATGCAGGTCTTTCATTCCCCATTCGTGCCACATGCCCTGCCCATCACTGTTTACAAGACTTAACGGTTCTTCCTATACTGTACATATCATGTAGTTCATTGTTATGTAGTCTTCTTCATTCACCTGTCTGTTCTTCTCTTTTTGACCCAAAATGTTTTCTTCTGTACTTTATTCTCAAATACTCGTAATCTTTTTTACTCCCTTATAGTAAGGGTGAAGCTTGGAAAACATTACAAAATATCAGGAAATCAGAAAGAAAGAAGATAAATATTCAGTTGATAAGACCATCAGAATGGATGCAACATTATAAAGGTTTACTTCAAGAAAATAGAAAGGAGTTTCAACTTCAAGATACGGATGTAAAATATAAATTTGACACTCCAGAGATAACAGAAGATGAAGTTAAAAGAGCTTTGAAAGAGGCAAAAAATGGGAGAGCACCAGGACCAGGAAATGTTCAGACGGAATTCCTAAAACATGGAGGGGATATTTTAATAATATTTTTAACAAAACTTTTTAATAAAATTGAAATTGGAGACGATATCCCAGAAGACTGGAATTTATCGTACATTACTCCTATTTTTAAAAAAGGTGTATAAAAAAAAACTGTGTTCCAATTACAGAGGTATAAGCGCTATACCTTCAACAGCTAGGAGTTTTAGTAAAATTATAAATTTTAAACTTAAGGAGATACAAGATAACTTAAGAGAAGAACAATGTGGACTCCAGTGTGGAAGATCATGTATTGATAATATTTTCTGTATTAGACAATTACAAGAGAAAATCCTAGCAAAAAATAAAGAACTACACATGACCTTTATTGATTTAAAGATGGCATATGATAGTGTACCTCGACAATTGTTATGGATGGCAATGAGAAATATGAATATCTGTGATAAATAGATTAATATTGTTAGGAGGATCTACAGTAATATAAAAGCTAAAGTAAAAATACAGAATAATTTAACAGAGGAATTCACAGTGAATAAAGGCCTTAAGCAGGGATGCAGTTTGTCACCAAATCTTTTTAACATTTATTTAGACCAGGCTCTTAACTTATGGTATAAAAAATGTTCTGAAATGGGTATTCCTATAGGAGGAAAAGTACTGCATTCATTGTTGTTTGCAGATGATCAAATAATTTTTGCAGGGGATGAAGATGATATGAAATATATGATAAATAAACGAATGGAAGAATATAAAAAATGGGGACTGAATATAAATTTACAGAAAACAGAATATATGTGTTTGGGAAAGGATGTGGATGATCTCATACTTGAAACAGGGAAAATAAAAAAAATGTGAATTTTTTTAAATATCTTGGGTCAATAATTACAAGTTTAGGTACCTATGAGAGAGATGTAGAGACTAAAATTGCAATGGCAAAAAATGCAACTAAGACATTACATAGAATAATTTGGAACAAAAATATTACAAAGGAAACTAAAATGAAAATTTATAAGAGCATAATACAGAATATTTTGTCATATGGAAGTGAAACTTGGTCTTTGAAGGAATTACAAAAAGAATAAAATTAGAACAGTTGAATTTGATTATTTTAGAAGAAGCCTCCGAAAAACAAGACAGGATAAAATAAAAAATGAATTCCTATGGAGAGAAATTAATGTCACCACATCTGTTGTTAAGAGGATTGAAAATCAAACGCTTAAATGGTATGGCCATGTACAAAGATTGGAAAACGAAAGATGGTCAAAAAATATATACCAATGGTCACTCACTGGAAGAAATAAACGTAGTAGACCAAAATTGAAATGGAAAACCTACGTCAGAACAATAATGGAGGATAGGAATTTGGAAGAGGGAGATTGGAATGATAGAGATAAATGGAAACTGAAGACGGTAAACCTATAAGTGGGGGAAAGCCGAAGAAGAGAGAAGAAGAAAGTAAGGGTTCATGTTTCTATCGTACTTATAAAATATGGGAATCTTCACCATTTGTTTTTAATTCTTCTTCTTTTTCTTCTTCTTTCTTACTGCCAGGTCCTAAATCTTCTG